>OZ018321.1:147447322-147917355 GCA_963969495.1 Ceratothoa steindachneri | reverse complement strand
CGAAAACGTATCTCCTTGATGACCTCTTTGAACTTGGGAGAAAAGGGGGAAAAGACACGGAGCAAGGTCAGGAGAGAGTAGTGAGGATGCTCTGGGCGTTGATAGCCGGAGCATTGTCCTGATGAAGAAGTCATGAGGTTGTTTTGCCACAACTCTCGCCTCTTCTCGTACACCGAACGAAGCAACCGACGCAGGATCTCTTTGTAACATGCTGGTTGATCGTCTGGCCCTGTGGTAATAACTCAATGTGGACGATGCCCCTCAAATCGAAAAATGTGATCAACGTGATTTGCCTAAAATAATTCCCCTCGAGTCTAACGCACTTTCCCATCCTTCACCGCCACGCCTCCATGCACTTAGTGACGGACCTCTCGAAAACGTATCTCCTTGATGACCTCTTTGAACTTGGGAGAAAAGGGGGAAAAGACACGGAGCAAGGTCAGGAGAGAGTAGTGAGGATGCTCTGGGCGTTGATAGCCGGAGCATTGTCCTGATGAAGAAGTCATGAGGTTGTTTTGCCACAACTCTCGCCTCTTCTCGTACACCGAACGAAGCAACCGACGCAGGATCTCTTTGTAACATGCTGGTTGATCGTCTGGCCCTGTGGTAATAACTCAATGTGGACGATGCCCCTCAAATCGAAAAATGTGATCAACGTGATTTGCCTAAAAGTGTGTGTTTCTTCGGATCGCACTCATTAACGGTGATGACTCTCCCAAGCAAGCCTGATTCGGCTTCAACACGCTCGAGGATGTCCGGACACACCTACCTGCGCCGCTCCTTCTGGAAATCGTTAAGCACCTTCGGAACTATTCCCAAAACTTCAGTGATAATCTTTCAAACGCTGTCGCATACCATCCCCAGCTAGTTGCAAACAGTCAGCCGATGGTGCATGGCGATCGTCGGCTGAATGTTCGACTGAGGCGGCGATGGGGGCTAGGGGTATGGGTAGGAAGTGACCGATACGTCGCATTCTCACTTCTTCGGCTCAGTCACTCAGGTGGCGTAACGCCTTTACCATCCTGCTATTTATTCTTTCGAGTTTCGCAAAGAATTTATCGGTTAAGTCTCGTAATATGAGTAGCAGCCTCATGGATGAAACCAGCGGCGCATCTCTCAAGGTTATAAAATATAAACCTGATATATTATCTGTCATCAGTGATTCAGCAGTAGTAGTCTCATTGATGGTAAATAAAAGATCCACAATTTTTCTTTCTCTAGTTTGAATTTGTTGTTTTCTGCTAAAAAGGTAATGAGTCACTTGTTTAATATATGTATTTTGTTAGTAAAATTATATTTTCTCGCGATTTTTTTATCACTCATGAAATTAAGAATCAATAAAATATATTTAATTTAATATCCTTTTATTCTATTTTAGTCGAGTAAAACGATTAAGAGATTGGGCAATGCAATGTATTGGCACATGAAAATTTTCTACCAAAGATAGATTTGGCCGATTTTGGCACACACTTAAGAAGGTTGCCCATCCCCGCTCTAGGTCATTTTCATGGTGCAAATCATCGTCACCCAAACAATTTTTCCCCAATGAATGCAAAAAAAAAATCTCACTCAATTGACGGTTATATCTAAGAAAGAAATAAATCCAAACAATTTTATTAACTTTCTTCAAAAAGCGTCCAGCAACCACTCATAATTTTTATCCACATTCTAAATATGAATGTCATTCCCTTTCGCTAAAAACATGGTCATGTCGACCACCAATTGAATGAAATCACCACAAATGACTAAAAATGTCAAAATATTCACTTCCGGTGGCAATTTCTAGTAATAAACAAGGATTAAATAGAGCATCACTAAGGTAAAATTAATCACAAACTTCAGCTGCCAGGGTGGAGAAGGAAAGTGCAATCAAGTCACTGATCTAGGGAACGAGGAATCGGGGACCACACATTAATTATAATATGCAAACTGTTGGAATATTGATTTTTCTTCTAAATTACACCTATGCATACAGAAAATATGTAATCTTACTGGACAATACGCTTTATTGAATGATATATTCAGTTAAAAAAAATCTAATTTTTTATCTGAAAAACAATCTATTTATAATTACTCTTTGAAATGGACCTTTCATGTCTGAACATCTTGGAAAGGGGGAGGGGGTGGGTGACCTTTTGGCATTGAGGAAAGGAGTACATGGAGAAAAGGGTTGAGACTCCGTGCATTAATCGAAAATATTAATAATTCGCTGTCAGAGTCGATTTGCTCCCCAAAAGAACATGCCCCAAAGTGACCAAGATTTAGTCAAATGATAACACGACTAAAGATATAGGGAGCAAAAAAAGTAACAAGTTTTATTTGAAAACTAGTGCCATTGCTCTAGAGGGAACACCCAAGAAATAAGTCAAAAATACATTTTTGAGACCAATGGTGGACAGTCAATTTTCTTTTCGGGAGCTACGTGGATGAAATATTGTTAAGAACGAGCCATGGTTCCGACTTATAATGCGTGTGAAGCTTTTGATATGATCTAACATCAGGGTCGCGTCCTTACGCCAAAAGGCTCTCCGGAGTGCGGGTGCACGCAATTTGAGTTGCGTTTCCAGGGGTAGAGAAATAGCGAAAGTATGTATTACTGTTGCATCAGCGGAGAAAGTCCGTCTGTCGGATGTCACTCATGTCCAGTTGCTGACAACTTGGCGCGGTGAATGAATAGATGGCGTTGCAAGTGATGTTTGAGCGAAAATCGCTTGAGACATAATCGGCACGAAAATGGCTTTTCATTAGTGTGCTCCAAAATGAAGTGTGCCCTAACGTTGGACTTGAAAGAACTTCCATACGAGCAAAAAAAGACATCTATGGTACGTGAAACCTTGAATGGGGTAGGCGATCGAAATGGAAGAGGATGATGCCCCTGGAAGACTGAAAATCGGATACCCTCGGGTCTTCTTGACACACCTCGAGAAGAAATATTGCCGATGATTATTTTTTTTTCCCTGTAACTCTTGCCCCTTAAGTGTGTCAAAATTGAAAGCGACCGAGTTTAGTTAATCCAGTTTTCAAAAATGCTACATCAAAACCGGCGAAAAGAAATCACAGGCATCAAAATGGAAGGCGGGGGAAGATTTGATCATCACACTAATATGGATTGAAGTGATACAGGTGTGTGATCTACCGCGGAAGGAACAAGTGTTAATATGTTCTTACCGACCTTTACGACAAATGGGGCCCAGACAGAATTGAAAAAGATCCACACAATCTCCGATGCACGTAAAAAATTGTGCATTGCGAAAATGACGAATGCAAATCCACTGAAGGGAAACTAGAAAATCAAAGTGTAACTAAGTTCATTATTTTTATATCATTTGGGGGGAAAAGTGGAAATATTGATTAACACTAGGGATATTTAAAAGAAAATAACCCTATAGCGATTACAGTAGAACATTTGCAAAGCAACTCACATTACCTCAAACTACAAATGTTTCCAACCGGTTGTATGCCCATCATATTTCCCATTATACCAAATCAATTTTTTAATAGGCTTTTTATGGATAGAACATCGTTAAAATTATTAGGTATTTAGAACACAGTGTATTGAATCTTTTATTTTTAGGCATGGTCTTAGGTTTCAAACAAGAATCTTAATTTTAATTTCAGATTACAAGGGGACTTTATTTTGGCGCTAATTGCTTGTTTTTAAGTTTTACCACCCAAATTCCGCATGGTACTATATTCGGATAACTCAGCCAAAATAAGAGAATGAAAAAAAAAACAATACAAGACCTGCAGGCCACGGTCGATAAAACTGATACAGCACGCTCATTGCTTAAGAAAGTTCGAAATCTTCAGTGAAAATGTATAACTAGTTGACAATACCCCAGCCTAGTTTCTTGACTGTTGAGCGTATAAATCAGGAAAACCTTTTGAAATAGGATCTGAAAAGAAACCTCTTTAAATTCAGGAAGAGAGCAAATATTAATCGAAAACTAACAGTGCATGGGCATGACTTCCCCCTTCCAGCACATAATTAGGTTCTGCCCAAGGCCGGGGCGAAGGAGTCATGCTGGGTAGGAAGGAGTCGCTTGCTGGTGTGGATAAGAATATGACGTTGCAGATGATGTTTGAGAGAAAACCGCTTCAGGCAGAAGCGGCACGAGAATGCTTTCTCTTTTGTGTGCTTCAGAGTGATGTGGTGACGAACGTTCGAAGAGACGAGGCTGCCATAGGGGCAGAATGTACACTGGTAGTACTTGCGACGCCGCCGAACTAGAGATGCGGGGGATTTAGAAGAAGATTGCACCAGCTCTGATCTGGCCAGATGAACAAACACAGGCTGGCTCCCATCTTTCCGGATCCCACTAAATCCGGCTTCTACCGATTCAAAATTCCTTTGGCACATCTGTAGGAAGAAAGCCTGCGATAATCACCTTTCATCTATTTCCCAAGGGCCTGATTATCGGGGAACAATCACGACGAATGATTAAAGAAAACAACAAAGCAAAGAATAATTCCGGATAACAATGGACATACAACTCTAATGGGAACTCTTAAATAATGGAATGAAAACAAAAGGTTTCATTACTCAGCAACATTTTAAAATTAAAGAAAAATACGGGATACTTACTTGAGCATGAAATTTACGGTGAAACTAGTTTAAAGTCAAGACACTTCCGAAGATATTAGAAAAACACTTACAAGAGCGCATATTTTTTTTCGTTTAGTACCGATACTTTCGTTATCGTAGAAAAGGATAAAATGGCAGGAAGGTAGACAAACCCCTACAAAATACCCCTCCCGTGAAAAAGCCTCCATATCTGATCCATAAAAGGTGCCCGTTGTTTAACTCACTACTCAGGCCATGCACCGAAGAACCGATCAGTTCTGAGGGTCGAGCCATAAGACCCACTTAGATAAAGCGAAGGGAACCAATTTACTTACGAGGGTGTTCAAGCCTCATGGTATAGGGAGCCATTTACACTTTTTTAAATATAAACTTACTGTTAGATCGGACGAATGTTGGGGCAGCCCCTCCGCCCCCGATCATGAGGGGAATGAGCCGCTAGCGGCCAGGTCTGCCCCACTTTCACACGAACAGCGGCAACCGAAAACAAATACTGACTGAATAACCAGATTTTTATTTTTTTTAATTTAAAGAGCTCATCTGGCGAATGCCTACTTGGGCATTAGTCGTCGTATTAAAAACTGCCAAGTACTAAGCTACTTTAAAATAAAAAAGGAAAATGCAACTAGCACGAAGCAAACTCATGCGTCGGGGGGAGGTCCTCTCAAGGCAGAAACGTACGACTAATAAAAAAAAAAAAAGTCTCGAGTCCACCAGTCAATGTGCACGCACTCGTCCCGAGTACAAGGGAAAGGCGGTACAGGCGGTAGCGACCCCGCCCATCCCGGTGCAGGGACAGGTAACGTGCGCGAAGATCACCCAGACTGGGACATTCGACAAGAATGTGCCGAACAGTCTGGGGGACGACGCAGTCGTCACAATAGGGCACTGGCGAGCGCTCCATCAAATGGCGATGCGTCACACGAGTGTGCCCGATTCGAAGACGACAGAAAGCGATCCAAAGCTGTCGCGGCATTGGGGGATAGGTCCATGGGAACAGTCGCGGAGCAATAGCACACAACTTTAAGTTCCCCTGGAACATCTCCCATCTTTCTCAAGCAATCCGAAGAGCTACCCGTATTCCTACCGTGTAGTCTGTGTGTGGAAGAGCGAAACGCTGGTCCGGTTACCTGGTCCTCGCACACTCTTTGGCGTGCTCATTCCCCGCAATTCCTGCATGTCCAGGAAGGGCACCGGTCGCCAGGCAAAGGCCAGTGTGGTGAAACGAATCTACCCTCCGCAATAAACGATCGGCTGCGGATGCATAAAACTCACATCCGTAGTCGAGCTTCGAACGGACAAATGATCGATAAAAAAGTAAGGCAGTAGCCCTATCAGCACCCCAAGCGCTGAACGTCACGGAACCAAGAATATCCAAGGCGCGGGTACAAGAGACCCTAAGGCTGCGAATATGAGCCTCCCAGGTGAGGCGTCGGTCAAATACAAGACCAAGGGTACGGTGCGATTCAACCACTTCCAGGCGCACTCCATAAGAAACAAATCTGGGTCGGGGTGGAGCCGTGGATGGCGGCAGAAATGCACCACCTTAGTCTTGGCCCGAAGAAAACCGAAACCTGTGCGCTTCGACATAACGAGAGACGCGGTTCAATGCCTGTTGGAGTCGACGCTACAGAGTTGGCAGATGGGCCGCCCAAAAGAGATCGAAAGGTCGCCCTGTACGTAGAGCATAGCGAGAACATCTTCCGGCAGCACCGAGGTGATGCCGTTGATGCTCAGGGCAAAGAGTGTGACATTGAGGACACTTCCCTGCGGGACACACTCTTCCTGCTCCATTGGGTCGGAGAGGGCTCCCCCTACCTGTGCGCGGAATCGACGATCTCACAAATACAGATATAAACATTGGGAGGCGTCCCCTCGCCCCAATCGTGCGGAGTCTCCATGATACCGTATCGCCATGCGGTACCATAGGCCTTCTCCAGATCGAAAAAAAAACCGGTGGCGTAGTGCTGTCTACGAAGGAAGGCCTCGCAGACGGCATTTTCCAGTCGGCGCAAAGCATCCGACGTGGAGTACAACTTGCGAAGCCGCAAAGTGCAGAAGACAGATGACCTCCGCTGTCCAGGAAAAAGGCTAATCTAATATTTATCAATTTCTCATCAACTTTTACACGCCAGCGGTTAGAGAGATTGGTCGGAAACCGGACGGAGTAGAGTGATCTCTCCCCGGTTTGCGAAAGGCGAGTACAGTAACGATTCGCCAGGAATCCGGGAGGAGACCCTCTACCCAGATCCTGTCGAACAAATCTAAGAGAAATGCTCACCCAGGTGTCGAAGCATGGAGTACGAGACATCGTCCGGACATGGGCGGTGTCCGCGCACGAAGCAAAAGCGGAACGAAACTAACTCACAGTAAACCTGTCGTTGAAGGGTTCTCCGTCTCTGGGGGTAATGTCCAGCCAGCGGCCTTCAGCGACATCACGACGTGCATTGAATGCTGGCGGAGCAGCATCCCGGCTAGAGAATGCGGAGAAAGCGATCTCGCGAAGGATTCCGCCACGGACGCGGGGTCCGAGATTGGGGACTCATTCTCTTGGAGAACGCGAGGGGAGGGTCATGCGAGAACTTGCCCCAAATCTTGTTGACTCGCCCGCCAAAAAGAGCGGCGGACGTGCTTCGAAATATACCGGAACTTATCCCTAGCCCAACGAAATTCACCGACAGTGAAATCATTCGGGCGGTGCTTATAGCGCACGTAGGCATAACGCTTCTGTTTGAAGGCCGTCTCACACTCGGCAGACCACCACGGGAGTGGTCGGCGTGCAAAACGGCCAGACATTCTAGGCATAGTAGTCAGGCCCGCAGCGTTGAGGTTGCCGGAGAACTCAACGGCCTCATCTACCAACCTAAACTCCTCGATTGAGATAGATAATTCAGTAATTTCCTGAAATGCAGGCCACTATGGCCGCGCCAAGCACCACCGAGGTGAGCTCTCAGGCGGTAGCTAACCCTGAAAATGATCACTAACATGGGGGTCATCGACCCCTCCCTCCATCAAAATCAGGCTGTGCATCCGGAATGCACGGAGATGGATCAAGGCAAGAAAATGAAGCGATTCTCGGGCAGTGATGCGTAAACCAATCCACATTTAGGAAACCTATAACAAGCTCTTCGATCAGATCGGCAAGGACTTGTCCCCTTGGATTTATTGAGGATTCTCCCCAGAGAGGATGTCTACCGTTCACATCTCCAAGCAAGAGAAAGGGCCTCGGCAACTGTGCCACGGCCTAGCGGAAGTCCCCACGTCGAAGTCAGCTGAATGTGGAATGAACGCAGAAATAACAGTATACCTCCTATCCAGGTGAAGCTGCACAGCCACTGCCTGATTTTTTTTTTTAATTAAGGAGCTATCTGGCCGGCCACTGCCTGAAAGGAGCTATCTAAAGTGAAAAGGGCAGATACACATGATGCAGGGTGTAAACCACGTATCCCCCAGCCCGGCCCCCATCTCGTGATGGTGGGATCGCAAAACCGTTATACCCAGGAGGGCGGGCAGGGGGCGCGCGCATAGCAGGATCTCTTGCAGAAAAATAGCTAACGGGGAACGAGACGAGCCTCCGCAGCTGCTCTCAGATGGCCCAGGGTCCACTGCAATTCCATTGAAGGAATATGCCCTCAAGGCCTAGCTCGGAGGAGACACGGGGGCCATCTTATAACAGAAGACCCTCACGGGAATGGCCTTTTGCTTCCCATTTGCAGAACCCAGGGCGTTGTTGGCCGGACAATGCGCTGAAGGCGCTGTCGCCTTCGATGACTTATCGGGGGAGGTTGGGCTCGCCATGCGAGTCTTTTCCTCCCTCCACCTGGAAACCTTAAGTGGGCGTTGCGGCTTCGGAGCCGGGGGTGCTCTTTTCGAGGATCCACCGTCTTCGAGCCACACATCCCACCAATAGGCGAAGGCGAAGGAGCCGAAGCTCCTTTGTTGGTGCTTTCGGGGTGCAGCTTTAGGAACCCCGTAAGATGGCCTAGCGCCCAATTTCAGGGGTGTTGCCTCTTGTGAGCCTAAGAGCTCGGTGAAGGCGCGTGGCAGTTTCGCGTTACGCAAAACGGTCACGCTAAGGGAAGGGGATGGGGGGCGCCCTGGTTTTAGCCGGGGCTGGGTGTGAACCCTTTGTGCCGCCAGCTTTACCAGGGGAGCGCCCAGGTTGAGAAGAACCCGCAGAAGGGCTCCGAAACAACCGTGCTCGTTGGCCTGGATGGGCCAGGAGCAGAAGGTGTCTTTTAACCATTGAGGCGTAAGACGTCCCAGGCAGAGCCGGGCGCGCCAGGACCAAGTCCTTAGCCTCGCGGAATGAGAGTCGAAGCTTGGCCGGAATGCCAGGATTTCTTTCTCAAGGAGATATGGACCACATTGCTTCGAAGAAGCGAGGTGGGCTCTACGCAATTGACAAACTTGGCCACACACGATTTGGACTTATCCTGTGCGGCCTTGGAGCAATTTACACATACTTCGGGTGACCCCGACTTTGCGCGTCTACATGAGAGCTTTGTATGGCCGAAGCAGTGACAGGAATAACACCTCCGCGGCAGTGGCACGAATGCTTTCACGCGGTAGCGGTATCAACCGGCACGCACAGACTCGGGGAGTTTTTTTGTTTTTTTTTAAGAGCTCATCTGGCGACTGCCTACTTGGGCATTAGTCGCCGTATTAAAACTGGCCTAGTTCTAGGCTACTTTAAAAATAAGTCCACCAGTCAATGTGCACGCACTCGTCCCGAGTACAAGGGACAGGCGGTAGCGACCCCGCCTATCCGGGTACTGGGACAGGTAAAGTGCGCGAAGATCACCCAGACTGGGACATTCGACAAGAATGTGCCGAACAGTCTGGGGGACGACGGTCAGAGACTCAGGGCGCTTGTCACAGTCGAACGTGACGAAGAGTGTAGGGATGGGTCTCTAGGCCCCTCCCTGTTTTCTCATCACACGTTCGACTTTGACCGCCCCATGGTCAGCCAGCTCTAAGGTGATGTCCTCTATGGAGTAGTCAACGAGTTCCCTCGCCCAAAGTTCATGGTAGAGTGCGGCGTCACACTCAAGGGCGTGCCATCAAGTGTCTGAAAGGCACTAATCATGGCCGCCCCGGAGGGATTCGACGCATTCGCCAAAAGGCTCCCCCGTCCGAGAAACAGGTTACCTTCGGCTCTCTACCAATCACACTAGCTAAAGCTCTCCTATGATGGGTCATGTTGCCATTAGCCAACATGGTGCCATCAGTGGAAGGAATAGCGAGGAAGAGTTTGAAGCCAGCGGGATCGAAAACGCCGGGTAATCTCTGAATGAGGGACCACGATGTTATCGAGGCTCCGCCCTGCACACTTTTGGTCTTAGTCAGGGGCTCCACCCCCGGGGTGGCAGAGGGGCCGGATGTGCCGATCTTGGCTTGGTCGCTTGCCGAAGCAGACCAATCCGTCCCAGCAGCCCCCGCAGATGGAGAGGAGCCCCGAGTCTTGTTAGTCTTTTTTTGTTTTTAGAAGAGGGCGGGGAATGAACCCGCTTCTCCTCTCCGCCGGCAGGAGGCCCCAGGCCAGATGGACAGGCTTCATCGAGGTCTTGCTCCGAGGTGTAGAAGGTCCTGGCAGTCGCAGGGGAAGCGGTCGGAGGAGATCCCTCTCTCCTTGTACAGCCTTGGAAACCCTAACCGTCTGAAGAGGACCTTGCATAGGGGCGGACTCTAGTTCGGTGCTTGACGCCGAGCCCGTATTCGCTCCCATTGGAAAGCCCTACCATCTGAGGCTGGGTTGCCTCAAGGACCATGTCTATCTCAGTGGGGGCTTCCAGTTGACCATCCCCCCCCCCCCCGGACATCACAGGTCCCATTGGCAGCGGTGTCACAAATCAAGTCTGCTGGGTTAAAATATTCTTGACAGCATGTCTTTTGAGCGATGCGACCGAAAGGGCCTGGCTTCCCTCTCCCCTCTAAGAGGATTTGCCCTACCGAGCCTCTTCAATGGGGAGCGGTCGGCTATGGGTTGCCTGCTGGCTGTCTTGGCAGTCCCCTTGGAAAGTAAAGGGCAGGGGGGGGGACTGCCGCTGGAAAGAGGGAGGTGCCCGAAGGCACCTGCAGACAACGGAGGTGAGGAGGAGTCTCCAACACCCGTAGGCGAACGAGATGAGTAAGCCTACTCTCCGCTTAGAGAAATTTGGAGGGTCCCCTGCGCAAGCACAGGGAGGGATGGGGGTCCATTTTTTGGTGGAGCTGCCAGAAAGCGGCTCCGTTGACTGTGAGTGGAAAAGGGAAAGTTTTTTTTTTTTAATTTCCATCATTGGGCATGAGGACCCTAATTTTATCACGGGATGCACATGCTCATCACCCCTCGCAGTAACCCACCCTCCAAGGGGTGCGTACAGGCTTGGCAGAGCCAGGTGCCGACATTTAACACCACCCCTCCCGCCTGGTGGCCTGGCAGTCCCTCAGCATGGCGGCTCAACCTTGGACACGGCGTAAAATTTATAGTGTGTGAAGAGAGAAGGAAAAGGGATGTGAGGAAGGTATGGGTGGGGGTGAAGCAGGTTGTTAAAAACCCACTATCCCAAACCGGAGCTCAAGGGTTAGGCAACATTGTCCCCTCCCCCCCCCAGCCCCTATCCGGGATAGTTGGCTGTGAAGGTCGGCATCTACCCTGTGAAAATACAGGCCGACCAGAGAAAGTTGTGGGAGAGGTTGTAGGGGAAGTGAGGAAGTAGGGGAGATATACAGGCTGTCTGAAAAAAGAAGAAGAGGCTAAGCTGGGGCCGGACGGGGAGCTCAGTCCCGTCAGCAGGGCATTTTTTTCTATTATCTCATCTGACGACTGCCTTCTAGGGCATAAGTCGCCGTACTCAAGCTAGCCTGTATCTAGGCTATATTAAAAGCCAAATTAAAAAACGAATTGAAAAAATATAGAGCAAGCTCCATCGACGGGGAAAGGCTCGCCCTCCCCCGCGGAAGAAGACCGCGATCCATATTTCAATATTAAATAACGGGGAGAAGGCTGGCCTCCTCTAAACAGTCTAAAAGTCCACAGGTCGGTGTGCACGAATTTGTCCCGAGCACAAGGGACAGGCGGTAGCGACCCCGCCCATCCTGGTACTGGGACAGGTAACGTGCGCGAAGATCACCCAGACTGGGACATTCGACAAGAATGTGCCGAACAGTTTGGGGGACGACGCAGTCGTCACAATAGGGCGCTGGCGAACGCTCCATCAAATGGCCATGCGTCACATGAGTGTGCCCGATTCGGAGACGACAGAAAGCTACCTGAAGCCGTCGCGGCATTGGGGGATAGGTCAATGGGGCCAGGATGGCAAATCGCCACGCGCCTAACGGGGGCATAACCAATGATGGGTGGAATTGAAAAGAGAAGCTAACCCTCCATTAAGAACACAGTTAAAGGCAAATGATAACATCAGGCAAGGGTATATGCGCATTTATTTCTTTAGAATCGGTATAAACTTAAAATTATGTTCGAATGCTCAGAAATTGCTATGGGGTGGATGGGGTTAGCTACCTTGATTAAGCAAAACGAAGGGATGTTAATTATATATAATGCCAAAGACAAAAATTGTACTCATTAAAAGGGACACTGTAATCTGGAATATATGAACAGACAATTTGCTTGACGAATGGAAAATGTATAAATAAGGTCAGAACACATTTGTACAAGCAATTAAGCTATTGAGGAAATTCTAACCGGTCAATCATTTGAATTGGGATATAAACCAGGAACGATCGGCGTTCGCTACTCAAATGGATAAGGCGCTGAACCCCAGGAGGGAATAAACCTCCACCAAAATTGGTCGCTGGCAGGAAGCTGCCCTCACTCAGGTGGTGCGTCGAGTTTGGGGCAGTCACGCAGACAACTCCATACACGTACGTCCTCACACGGAGACAGCCAATCACAACGCCGCTGTCTCTCCCTCATTTGTCCCCTCTCGCACACAACCTATCACTCTTCCTTCATGGAACCTGAAGAACAGGTCAGATCCCCACACCCCTGGCGCAGGGCAGGACGGAAGGCCTTTCTTTAGACCATGAAGGGTTCCATGCTCGACAAGGAGTCAAAATACAGCAGTACCCATCTATCTTAACTTTCTTTATCAACGAGAGGCCCGTTAGTGTGATCGGGCCTACAAGCGATTGGCATTCTACTGTTCATGTGGATCTCATTATCGGCTCAGAGGACCTCCTCAACAATTACTGGGGAGAGGAGTGGAATTAACTAACTCGCATTTTTTTTTTTAAGGAAACCGATCACTACACGATAAGGGTACGACGCACACTGGTAGAATAATTATGCCCCTCTGCAATTATTGGGTTTTGGTTCGACGGTATTAATTAGTATCGCTAAACCTTTAAAAAAATCACTCAGCCAATGAAACAGACAACTTCAGCGATGCAAGTAAATTTGGCGAGTTAGTGTTTATGATAAAGGCCATATCGCAAATAGCAAGTCGAAACCTAAATATTCTCTACAAAGTAAGACCCATTATCTCAGGAAAGAACGAGAGCTGAAGGAACCGCATAAATACTAGCATCGAGGAAATCTAGTCCACATGCGAACAAACACCTATTGTGGCACGTCTTTTCCAAAATTTTATTCTCGAAGGCCGCCAAAAGTTAAATCGGGGAATTGGCGATGAAAGCGAACCTTGAGACATACATGGCTCCCAATCATCGCCCATTACCTAAATAGGCCCCCAAAACAATGCATAAAATGCTTCAATTCACGACGCTTGGCCGCACCTGAACTTCTTGGCCAAGTGAACATCAAGCGCAAACTTCCTCCGAAACTTGCGACAACAAATCAAGCACTGAAATGGCTTTTCCCCCGTATGAATTCGAACGTGGTTCTGCAAATGCTGCTTCAGGGAAAACCTCCGCCCGCAAAAAGAACAGGCGAACGGTTTCCCACTCATTGAGTGCTTCAGCCTAATATGCCGATTCACGTTATAGCCGAACGAACTAACGTAACTGCAGAAAGGGCACTGGACGCCGGGGCCGGAGGAAACCGACGCATCGGCGATGTTGTCTAACCCTGAAACGAGATCACCACCGCCGCCGTTCTGTCGCAGAGAATTTTGAGTTGGCCGCGCCGACTGTCGGTGGCTCGTGGGATCATGCATCGCATCTCCGGCCCCTCTATCACTCATTCTGAACATCTGAAGAAAACAAAATGCCACCATCATGGAAGAAAAAATGGCATTTCTTATACTGACCTTAGCTGTGTCTCAAAACTTAAGGGGACCCACCACCTATTTTGAGGATTTTTTTTTTAACCTTAGAGCACAAGTTAAAGCCATAGTAACTTCAATAATAAATACTAAAAACAAAGGCGACTACAGTAAAAAAAAAAGAAGCCAGACAAGGGGGAAGCAAAATCGATTCTTTTTCACGAATAAAACGTGAATGGGGCCAAAGTGCTCAAAATAATAAAAACAACAAAATGCGAGTAGAAACAAGTGTCTGATAGCGCCCCTCTGTCCCCTGACCCAAAACGATACAAAAATATTTGCCGGTCAGAGCACCAAACTTCGATTTAAAGCTACTACACCCTCGCCGTCGGGTAATGCAACGAATAGAATCCAACAGGAATAAGTTCACTTTGTGGACAAAAGAAGAGTAATAGAGATAAAATGTTTGCAGAAGGCAATGCAAAATACACACATCGCAGCCCATAAGAATGGCTAACAACGCCCATCGCAACCACAAAGTCAATAACGCAATAGCGGATCGACGAAGCGGCAACGAATGTTTACAAAACGCGTCTTCTAAATTAATACACCAAAAACTAACATAAGCCTTCAAAATCTCTAAGAGGCGGCGCACTTGTATTTTTTAACGTTTCTTCTAGCGATTACAAACAGGACACAGGGGCTGCAGTTATTAATAACCTTATTTTTAGGCTATTTAAAGATTAAATTTATAAAAACAAACCATCTTTCCCATGCAGCCCAAAGGGCTGAGCTGATTCCTACCATGTAGTTAGAGTGAGGAGAAGAGCGAAACGCTGGTTAGGTCGCCAAGTACTTGCATACTGTTTGAGGTCCTCATCAGCACGCTCATTTACCGCAAACCCAACGTGTTCAGGAAGCCAGCAAAGACACTCGATATCCTCCTGACTCGCAGTAGCCATAGCGAAGTAATGGGCATGAAGATACAATGACTCATGCACAGCGCACTTAGTTGATTATTGAAATAACATGGAACTACAGAACACTACAAGATTCTCCAAGCCAATCACAAGGGGAAATTACCGCATACGATAAAATTAACGACAAACTTCAAAACAATTTTAATGGGATTCAGGTCCAAACTCTGATGTGCTTGCCATCCAGGAATGTATTTACCGACTTGGCCTTGTGCCTTATCATGCAGGAAAATTGCAGGTGGGCTTCGGAAACTCGCAGATGGGACAAAGCCGCTGCAATTATTTATACACTTTGTGCTCCGTAAATGCACAAGTGAGCCAATGCCTTCTAATGAAACCACAGTTGCAAACCATGACAATTCCTCCACCAAACTTCAATCTCTTTTTGGTGCAGTTGACAGACATCCTTTGCCTTTGTGAAGAACGAACCTCCTACGTCAATGAAGTGAACTTTTCCCCCCATTAGTTATCCATCAATGTAACGTGCTCAGTGGGGAATACAAGACGAGCTTTATTGTTCTTCGAACTATAACTGAATTGATCGTGGATGTGCTATAGTGTGAAGATTGTCATCCAGCCGCCGTGACAGGCTGCCTGGAGAAAGATGGCCAAAGTCTCACTAATTTCTCGAGAAACTGCTGCAGCCGTTCTGAAACGGTCTGCCTTCATAATTTGGCCTACCGGTTGACTTACGAGCTTTACATAAACCTGTCTTGTCAATGGACTGCACTTTTGGAGCGCTTGACAGTCTCTGCAATGGCTCCAATGGAAATACCATCTAAATGGCACAGCTTTACGATCAGCTTGCGCCAAGAAAGGCGCGTGACCATTTCTTAATCATGGTACCTGGACGAAAGCTGACAAGAAAATGACAACGTACACTAGATTGAATTGAAGTTAGTTGCTATGCAAATAATGCGACTCTCTCTATAAGAAACCTAACGAATAGATAAATTTTTACTACATATTTCCTAGTAAATTGTTTGTCTGCTTATAACTTTAGTTTCATTCATCCAAATTTGCCAAAATTTACTCATACACGATTTATACTTGTAGATTATCGTACGCAAATTTTGGAAACCTTAAAATTTATCTGGGAAAAATTGTGGAAAATGATAGAAATGCGAGCGTTCTGATAGGGAAGGGGGGGGGGGGAGGTATACCCGTAATCCACAGCCTCGATAACAAATCCAATAACTCAAAGGACCAACAAAATAACCCTTTAACCCTTATAGTGTAACATGGGTAACCATACAAGAGCTCACATCTAGGAGGATGATTTAAGTACCAGCTTTGACCCAATGCCCCCGCAAAGGGGGTGACTCAGGCAAACTGGTATACCTAGTAGTTGGAGGCAAGGCGAGGCACGCCATCCCGCCCACAGTGCACCAGTATCTCTAACTAGCTGAGCCAACCTGGGCGTTATTATTTCTATACGTTTCGTCTTTACACTTTTTCGCCACTTTCTTTACATGTTCTTCTTACGAACCGACGGTTAACATCGCAGACTAGTGGCCAACCAGTTTTCGTCAATTCATCCTGATCGAGGACAGGCAAGGTAATGAATATTGCATGGGAGAGTTTTCAATGTGGAACAAAATAAAAGGGCACAAGATCTGGTTGACCCACATTGGCCCAAGATCTCAAAATTGCTATTAGTCAACAATTTCCAAGTCATCAATAAAACCATATAAGTGACGAGAGGATGAGCAGATACAGGATAAAAATTAGCATTCAGAAAGAGAGAAGAAAACTAATCCAATAAAAAAAAATAAGCAAATATCCAGAGAAAGCTTGTTCCAGAATTCAAGCACCATCTTCATGGAGCATACCATGAAAATCCACTTCCACTCGAGCCCAGCAATATAGAAGCTATGAACAATAATGATGAAGAACATAACACAATGCAGAAAAATAAAAGGAAACAATATAAGAACAAAAAGGCCTTAAAGCAACATAAAGAACCAACAAATTGAATGAGCAGATTTAAACAAACTCGTTAAATACAAAGAGCTGACAGAAAATATAATAGAACTATTATGGAAGACACCATGAAATGGAAATGGTATAAAATAGCTACAGATTTATAAAAGCAAAATCTTACATAGTTGCTTATAAAAGAGGAAGAAAGATCGAGAAAGAATGGTTAAAAGAACATTGAAGTACTATGAAAAGTTTACTCAATGAACAACACAATCCAGAATGACAACCAACCAACAACACCCAATAATGTCCCTGCAAATGAAGAGCCACAAAGCAGCAGGTCTAGACAACACTTCAGAATTGCTGAGAGATTCAGGAGGTCATTGTGGGCAAACTAGCTTGCTTCTCCACTGAGTATCTTAAGCCAGACAAGATCAGGAAGATTGGCACATTGCCAAAATAATTCTTCTACACAAAAAAGGCAATCAAATGGACTTTACAAACTACATGTGTCTATACTCTTCACCAGCTAAATGACCAAAAACAGAGAATAGGCTGACTTAATAAAATGTTTGTCAATGATTGACCACATATAGTCTCAACCAGCTTCAATGAGAAAAGTTCAGAGTGCAATATCCCACATCACTTGGTATTTATAGACTATCACAAAGCATTTGCTTCAATAAAAATACCACAGAACATAATAGCCTTGAAAAATTAAGGTATATCCAGTCTACATAAATATCATAGAACAAACCAAAGTTGAAAATCAAAGATAAGGATTTACACATCTTTCAATTACAGAAAGGTGTAAGACAAGAAGATACTATATCTTTGGAATTGTTCTTCATGCCCTGTCTAGAAGAAATCTTCAGTAGGGTAAACAAAGGCATTAAGATCGATGGGGTATACTCCAATCACCTGAGATTTGAAGATGACCTTGTAGCACAGGAATCGGACTAAAAATAAATATTGAAAAAAAAAAAACAGTCATGACAGATACCCAGGGGTTGACATGATAAACATCACAATTGACAATGAGCAAATTGAAATGGTAGACATTTATTTTGGTCAACAAATTACTGTGTGACTGGAAAAAGATTAAAAAAAAAAAAATCCAAGGCATAATCACTATGGGCTGGGAGGCATTAGAAATTTTTTTTTAAGAGCTCATCTGGCAACTGCCTACTTGGGCATTAGTCGCCGTATTAAAACTGGCCTAGTTCTAGGCTACTTTAAAATGAAATTAAAGAGAGAGAAAAAAAAAACAACAACACCCCAAAAGGGGGAAAGGAAGCAAGCTGGTGCGTCGGGGAGAGGTCCCCCCGGCGCAGGAGCGTGACACTAAAGAAAAAAAACAAACAAACAAACAAACAAACAAAAAAACAACAACAAAAAACAAAACAAACAAACCTTGCTTAAATAATAGGGAGAAGGCCGGCCTCCCCCAAGAAGTCAACAAGTCCACAAGTCAGTGTGCACGAATCTGTCCCGAGCACAAGGGACAGGCGGTAACGACCCCGCCCATCCCGGTACTGGGACAGGTATCGTGCGCGAAGATCACCCAGACTGGGACATTCGACAAGAATGTGCCGAACAGTCTGGGGGACGACGCAGTCGTTGCAATAGGGCGCAGGCGAGCGCTCCATCAGATAGCGATGCGTCACACGAGTGTGTCCGATTCGGAGACGACAGAAAGCAACCTGAAGCCGCCGCGGCATTGGGGGATAGGTCCATGGGAACAGTCGCGGCGCAATGGCACGCAACTTTAAGTTCCCTTCGACCGTCTCCCATCTTCTTTGCCAAGCAGTCCGAAGAGCTGCCCGTATTCCTGCCATGTAGTCGGTGTGAGGAAGAGCGAAACGCTGGTCCGGTCGCAGAGTCCTCGCGGACTCTTTGGCGCCCTCATCGGCGCGCTCATTCCCCGCAATTCCTACATGTCCAGGAACCCAGCAGAAGATAATCTCGACATCTGCCCGGCTCGCCAAAACCGTGGCGTCACGGATATCGCGAACCAGGGGATGCGGAGATTCCAATGCCCCGAGAGCACTCAGGGCGCTTTGTGAGTCGCTATAGATCACAATCCGGTCTCCGAACCGGGCACGTCGCGTAATCTCCCGTACCGAGTGGTGTATTGCCACCAGCTCGGCCGTGAAGACAGACGCAGCGCCTGGTAGAGCCCCGCTGACTTCAAACAGAGGGGATACGGCGTGGAAGCCGACCCCCTCTTGGGACTTGGAGCCATCCGTATACACTGGCACGGTACCAGCGTGACACGATGTGTGCTCCAAAAAGGTCGAACGCAATACTCCCGGCGCAGTACAAGCTTTGGGAGCAGAGGCGTGGCGACAAATAGCCAAATGTGGTACCCTCCAGGGTGGCGTCCTGGGCAGAACCAGGGGCGCCACCGGCCCGAGAGCTATATCTACCTCTCGAAGGAGTTTCCTGGCCCTAAACCCAAAGGGCTTAGGGTATGACTGGCGTCTCTCGGCGGCATAGGCACCATCGAGATCAGCTGCGGATGCAGTGAGAGCTGTTGGCGACTGAGGGAGGCGCCGGGCTCGCGCATACAGGCGAGTGATGCACTGTACGCGGCGCAGAGCGAGTGGCATCTCCCCAGCATCGACCAACAGGCTCTCAATGGGGGAAGTGCGGAAGGCACCGGTCGCAAGGCGAAGGCCGGTGTGGTGGATTGAATCCACCTTCCGCAATAAACGCTCGGCTGCGGATGCATAAAACTCGCATCCGTAGTCGAGCTTCGAGCGAACAAAGGATCGATAAAAAAGTAAGGCGGTAGCCCTATCAGCGCCCCAAGCGCTGAACGTCACGGAACGGAGAATGTCCATGGCGCGGGTACAAGAGACCCTAAGGCTGCGAATATGAGCCTCCCAGGTGAGGCGTCGGTCGAATACAAGACCAAGGAAACGGTGCGACTCAACCACATCCAGGCGTTCCCCATTAAGAAACAAATCTGGGTCAGGGTGAAGCCGTGGATGGCGGCAGAAGTGCACCACCTTAGTCTTGGCCAAAGAAAACCGAAACCTGTGCGCTTCGGCATAGCGAGAGACGCGGTTCAATGCCTGTTGGAGTCGACGCTCCAGAGTTGGCATCTGGGCCGCGCCAAAAGAGATCGAAAGGTCGTCCACGTAGAGCGTAGCGAGAACATCTTCTGGCAGCACCGAGGTGATGCCGTTGATGCTCAGGGCAAAGAGTGTGACACTGAGGACACTTCCCTGCGGGATACCCTCTTCCTGCTCCTTTGGGGCAGAGAGGGCTCCCCCCACCCGTACGCGGAATCGACGATCTCGCAAAAATTCAGATATAAACATTGGGAGGCGTCCCCTCGCCCCCATCGTGTGGAGAGTCTCCATGATACCGTATCGCCATGCGGTATCATAGGCCTTCTCCAGATCAAAAAACACCGTGGCGTAGTGCTGTCTACGAAGGAAAGCCTCGCAGACGGCATTTTCCAGTCGGAGCAGAGCATCCGACGTGGAGTGAAACTTACGGAAGCCGCACTGTGCAGAAGACAGATGGCCTCCGCTGTCCAGGAAATGGGCTAATCTAACATTTACCAATTTCTCCATCAACTTGCACACGCAAGAGGTTAGAGAGATTGGGCGGAAACCGGTCGGAGTAGAGTGATGGGAGGCATTAGAAAAAGGTGAGCAGTCTCCTCAAGAGCAAAATGCCCATGTGCCTGAAAATAAAAGTATACAACCAATGCATTATCCCAACACAGACCTAAAGAGCAGAAACTTGGAACCGGAGCCCAAAACTTGCATTAGAACTTAGAACACAAATCAGCCACTTGTATACATGAACCTATCAAACTTCAGGATAGATAGAGTGGAAGCAATAAAAAACCTAAAATGGAGCTGGGCTGGCATGTGGCAAGATTCAAAGACAATATTATACAAGTATAATAAAAAAATGTTTGATAGGAAGACTAAAGAAAGGATGGAGAGATGATATTTATAAATATAGCAAAACTTGGAAACAAAATGCACAAGATTGAAAAAAAATCAGAAAGATGAGAAAGGGGTTCTCTCAACAGTAGGAGGGAAAATGCATGAAATGAAATATATTTCAGTTTGATAGCTGTTGAAAGCCATTTACAGACAGACCAAAGTACATGTTTATTTTTGTTAATCTAAATAAAAGCATTTCTTTTAGGTTTTAATGAAGTGAACCTCTGTGAAACACTAACTTGGCAGTGAGGATGTTTGCTACTTTATGAGAGCAACAATTATTTGCACGTATAATTATTTCAAGATATTTTAAATTTCCTAGTATATATTTTATTAGCTTAGATTTAAGAAGCTATTTTATGCACTATTTGAAATGAGAAAGAATAAAAAATTGAATGGGAGCAAAGTTGGACAAATCAATGTTTTATTACCCCAAACATGTATGAAACAAATATCCAAAAAGCTTAACATTTCACCGCAAACTGTTTGTGTTATTCAGAAGAAAAAAAATAAGTGCCAATATAATGTTTATTTACACTTCTTGTATTAATTAGTAATTGTTTCCTGTTTCAATTAAGTCCTACATTCAAGTACATATACTTGATCGCGTCCAGACTGTTCATCAAAGAACTGGAGAAGAATTTATGCCGGAATGTGAATGTGTGAAGAAAATATGAAATTTCCCAAGAAAATTATAGTATGACGAGCATATCAATGCATGTGAGAGGTTGGATGGTCATTGTTAATGTTACCAAAAAACCAAGTACATAAAAGTTTTGGAAAGGTTCATGCCAGAAACAACCAAGGTGGTCCCAACAAGGTGCACGCAAAATCATATTCAGGTGCTGTTAACCTGGGCAGAGAGGGGGGAGGGCGGTTCACTTGAAAATAGTTCTACTGAAAGCTAGTAAGATGAACTTAAAAATTCACAAAGTAGTAATAACAAACAAAACTCAACTTATACAAACTAATATCATTCAGCACAAATTAAGAAACAATCTCATTGATGGACTGTCAGTCTCCAGAAAATTGGTATCTTGATTTATTAAATCAGGGCTGGGTTTAAATTTCTTAGTTTCTGTGATATAACATACAAAATTGGTGCCATTAAAATACTTATCTTCAGATGTTTTAACCTGTCTTCCACCTACCTTATTATGCATTGGGAATTTATTTTTTTAAAATACTTTGTCAAAAATGACTAGCCCTTATCCTTAGTCAAAAGCTGTATTAGGAAATTTCTCTTTTAAAAAATGTTCCCAAAGAGATTAGGTTTGTCAAATTGCCAGACATCAGCCCTTTTAATGACCTACTCCAGAAATGTTTTCTATTTTAAGGAAATTTTATGGTCAAATAAATTGTAAACCAATAACAAAAATATTGGCAATTATTTTTTTAGAATGAAGGATAGTATTCCGAAGGTGTTGAGTTTACCATTGTAAGCAGGGGACCGATATAGGATGCACAGTACATTCCCTTCAAGCATGATTCTGTTCTCATATGGACATTAGTTATAGAACCGGTAAAACATTGAGTAAACATGCAATTGATTGTAAAACAAACTTGCCCTTAAATGATTTTTTGTCTCAAAATTTGTTAAATATTAAATATAATCGCCAAATTTAAATAATGACACATCATTGTTTATACCCTAACAACCAAATAAGCTATATTTAATCTTAAATTTCATACCTGTTTCCACTTGTTATTGTGATCCAACCATGTAAGGTAATGTTTAGTTTATTTAGTTTTACTATATTGTATATGTTTCCAACTCTAATTTTCCCCCAGTTCAATTTTTAAGTTTTGTCCTCTGAAAATTATTTTATTTGATTAATATAAGTTTGTTGGAAATATTTTCTGCTGTACTTACCTTTTGATTAACCTAACATTCCTTTTAGTACTTTGCCACCATTTGTGTACCATTTTCTCAGATTTATAGCATTACAACATTGAACTTGTGCCGTGATATAATTTTAATTTGATTTCAAATTGGCAACTATGAATAGTGTGCATGAATGTTGACTGGCATCAATTCTTTCTTCTATTGTGGATCAAATGTGAAGGAAGCAAAACCAAAGCTGAATTCAAAGTTCCAAAAATTTGGAAAAGGCAACATGTGTTACTTGGGATGATTACGAAGGTACGTCACCTCACTCAAAGCATTCTGATACAAAAGAAACCTCATTTATCACAGAGATGCAGGCAATCATTGATTCAAGCATGTAAATGAGGTCCATGGGAGTGTCAGAGTCTCTCATCAGGCAGTTAGTGCATGAGGACCTGCTACTACTCATACAAGATGAGAAAGGGCCAGCTTCTGTTGCAGAAGATTAAGAATAAGTGGAGGTAATGTTCTGCAAGATTATGAACAAAGTGAAGCATCCCCCTCAAGCTTGACATGCTTTAGTTCTTCTAAGGCAAGAAGAACTGCCAAAACAACCACTGGCTTGTTGGGTCCACCAAAGATGTACCAAAAGGTCATGAAGATCAAGCAACCCATCCACATTATTGTTTGAGGTGGTCAGTAGCAAAGGCATGTGATGCCCACATCTATCTCCCCAGAGGAATACATCAAGTACCCGGAGGAGTTGATGTTGCCCTAGATCCAGGTGGCAGCAAGAGTCTGCACCATGCCACACAAGCAGGTGGATCCAGTCTAGACAATTTCTTTGGCCACATCACTCCAAACATGCGGTTCCCTAAATCCCCAGCTGCACCCCCCCCACCGGGACATGGTTCAGAGAGACCAACAAGTCCCTATACACCAGCAAGGTGGAGCTTAGGTACAGGATCACCAGTTTTCATTTTAGAAGAACTGTCGCGAAAGCCTTCAGCAGGTTCAACCACCGCCTGGAGGCATGTTGAAGTCAAAGGCAATTTCATTTCCTAAAATGGATAGTAACATCAAACAGGGACCATTATACAAAACCTTTGGTAATGTTCAAAATAGTGTTAATAAATTTACAAAGGAGAAAATGGTGATAAATTATACAAAAGGTATCATTATTTTGAGACCATTTGCAAGAAATAGACGCATAGCATAAGAGAAAATCTGTACAAATAATCTAGAGTTTCCTTCTAACACACCTATTCAATGAATTCACCATTATCCTCAATGACTGCTTCAATTCAGGGCCTGAAGCATTGGCATGCCCGAATCTGATGATCTTTAACAATTTTGGACATATCTTTGTTATAGCATACTATGAGGTTGACGATTGACTGCTCTCTCAGCAAAGCCCCATACATAAGTCGTCGAGTGAGGTCTGGTGAGCTAGGAGGGTGTGCCTGGGAGGATATGAGATGGGGCAGTCTTGTTGGAAAATAAAAGGTCTTCTATTGCATACTCTGTCTATCCAGGGCCTCACAACCTTCTCCCAAACTTCTGTGTAATATACAGCAGCAATGATTCTTAAGCCCTGTGAGTAATGGGAGGGGATTTGACATCTCTCCCACTGCTCTAACGACTCCCAGATCCATCACAGTTGCTGGAAACTTGGTATGCAGTACAGTTAGAACTTCAGTTCATGCTCTTCAAAACCATCTAAAATTCCTTCAGTTTATCTTTTGGTCATGGTCAAAGATTTTCTCAAACAAAAAACAAAGCATTCCAGTTTCTTGATATTTCAAAATGGAGAGAAAGTGCTTGGCCTGGATCAAAAGATTCTATTTTATCTTACCTGATATGAACTGGCCTCTGCATCACATACAACTCACAATGGATATCTCCAGGGACAACACTTGAAGTCCTTTGGAAGGGCTCTGACCAATTTTCCAGGGTTTTCTTCAAATTTTTGCTGTACTTTCTCCACAAATTCTTGGGTTATGATAGTATTGCAACGCTTTGGATGTTTTTTTTTACATTTTGATGCTTATATTGGGTCCTTATCAGCAGCTTTCAGGTCTGTTTCACCTTTGGCAACAAAACAAAGGGTTGGGCAATCTCTATCATTATGCTAAGCTTTTATGTCAATGATTACAGCATGAAAAAGAAATTTAAAAAAAATTGGTTATAAGAAAGTTAGACAGCTATTCAAAGTGATGTCCTCAAAATACTGGGGCACCCTGTAAAACACCTAAGCACATACAAATAGAATCTACTTTTCTTGCCTGAGTGGATAAAAGCATTGGACTTGTAAAACAGACTTCTGGATTCTCCCAGTGAAAGCAGACACAAATTTAGTGTATATAAGTGAGGAAGATGGCCATCTATTGGCGGATGTGCTGGGCTTGCTGCAGGGATAGTAAGTTTCCTACATAAGAAGTGACACATATAGCCAATCACAACACCGATGCTTCTTCCTGCCCTAATCTTCACACATCCACTCTTCCATTCTGAAGCCCCCCTGAGTCAAGAAGGCCTCCATGATTGCTGTCAACACATAGTAATACC
The DNA here is from genome assembly GCA_963969495.1 of Ceratothoa steindachneri. Lineage (NCBI taxonomy): Eukaryota > Metazoa > Arthropoda > Malacostraca > Isopoda > Cymothoidae > Ceratothoa > Ceratothoa steindachneri. The sequence goes on along the minus strand of OZ018321.1, from coordinate 147,892,339 downwards.
CTCTACCTTTCCCTCATCGACGACTGGCCCTTAATGCCCTAAGGCTTGCTAGCCAGTGTCATTCAGATCTTTATACAAATTTAATCATCTGGTTGGATGATCTGGTGTACGACTGAAAAGAGATGGATTGTGCACCTAACTACCCCTTTACCTACTACAAACAAAGAGAAACCATTCGCACACACCTGAAAATAGCCATCTGTCATTCATACCTCTCAACCAAATTGAAGGAAAAGTCTTCCCTCCCTAAAACTGATACTCGATCAGGTCACTAACAAAAAAAAAAACTGTCCACAGTCTGCACTCCCCCCTCCTCTGATGACATGCCCAAACATTAAACAGACAATTGTCCTCAGGCAGAGTTTGTAGATTTGTCCACACACGCTGGTCACCCTTTCTGACGATCATCATAACACAGGCGGCAAAATGTATTTTATTCAGACAATTGAAAGTTGAAGTTTTTAAGATGCTTAAAAAAATGGTGTGGAGTTAAGCCACATCAGGTGCAGTTAATCGCACCAGATGGGGTCACAACTCGGATTGACTTTATAGCAGATGCCATCCTTGTAGATAGATACTTGAGGTTAGGCAGTAAAAAAAAAAAACTAACAAATTATTTATTGCATTTTGTTCTGGAGGGCATATTTAAAGCAACTATGAACCATACCAAATAAAAATGACACTATGAAACGAAAAATTTGCCAGGACTATTAAAGCAATTAGCATAAATTGAGCAAAACTCTCATATCTGAACAATATCCTTTTCAATAACATTAGGAAAACCATTGACATGACTCATAAAACAACATGAGTACCTCATTCAGAAAGTAGGAGTGCAAATGCAAGCAATCAAGCAGCAGAGGAAAACAATTTTCCGCTTGACAAAAGCTAATCACACGACCTAAACAAGATTGTTGATAAAGGAGAAAAGAACTGGTACTGGAAATTATGAGCCTGTACAAGCTTCTTTACCATTATAACTCGTTTAGAAGGGGAAGAAATGAGGAAAGCTATCAATAAACAAGTCACATTATCAAAATTTAATGGGTTTACAAACTAACTTTATTTACAATTATAATCATTTATATTTCAGAATTAGCACAAAATTACATGTAATTGAATACAATGGGAATTTAAATATGCTACATTCATTTCCGACAGAGGCAGGATGAGTAGGAAAGCCATTTTTTACAAGTAAGCCAAGGAGGCTTCATAGAATGCACTCTTGTTGCCCATCACAATATTTCACAGTGAAGAATAGGGAAGAAATAGCAGGGAATTTAGTTAAAGAGCTCTTGGATCACGGATTATGAAACCTTAACTCTCCTCTGTGTCAAGAAGAGCACAGGAGTCTACTTAAATCATAGATGGTTCTTTAAATATGCAATTGCGGCGTAGCATAGGGACATGACACAGTCCCTCAGTCAGTAGGGTGGGGAGGCTTGAGGCTTTTGCAGAATGGGCATAAATATTGCCAATTCATAGGTAATTCTGGATATTTTTTTTACATGTCATGGAAGACAACTTTTACATTTTATATGATACATTAAGTAGTACAGGCGTACAGTGCGGCAAATACATTCGAATTGTTACACTTAAATAGACATCTTTGATATGAATATTAATAATAATTCGATTCCACCTCAAAATATCAGAAAATGACTTAAAAATTTTAAAAATACCAGTATCCAAGATCTCACACAAACCATCATGCTACAATTACCCAGCAGCGAAATTTCCGCAGGTATTGTGTGTTTTACCAGACAGCCACAATCTGCAGCTAAGGCAAGGGATTAACAGGGAAATATTATCAAGGAGTCTTCTTACTCAATTATATGAAGTCACGGATTTCCGCTACTAGGTAAAAGTTGTCTTTGGCGACGCATAAGAAGCTTTTGGAGCAGTGAAAGAGCAGCAGCATTTCCTAATCGAGCAGAGAAACATGAGATTATTCCTCATTAAACAATGATGTCCACACAATGGACAGCTCTGATGTAACGGGGAAAGCAAAGTTTGCACAAAAAAACTAAATCTTGGTAACAAGGGGGATGTGTACACTTCACTATATATTAATAATGTATACAAAACTACATAAAAATCTTCCAAATTCTAACTCATAACTGGATATGGAAAATAGTCCATTTGATTTCCCATATTCAGCTAAATATTTGGCATTTTAGCCACATCTGTATTCACTTGGGCTCCAAATACTATTATAATTGCCCCGCCAAAGTAATAATACTACAATACAGAGGAGAGAGAGATGTTACCAAGACAAAAATAAACAAAAACACCACTTACCGTTGCCAAATTGACTTCTCATCCAAAATTCTTCAAATATGCAATAACATCAACGCCTGTTATAAGCACACTGCTTAGTACCCACCCTTCATATTGGCACCCAAACAGAAATGGTGGGTGAAACACACCAAAATTCACGTTGCAAATTTGCTACAACCACCCCCACCTATTAAATTATGAAGGTTGACAAGACGCACTCAATCAGGAAATAATTCTATGACCATATGAAAATAGCAAAATATTTCACTTACAACTAAACACAACGACGACGCTCTCCGTGCAACATCTACATGTCAAAAAGTGATTAGGATATCTTCCTTCTAGAATGGATTAAAAAAAAAGTCTCTAGAGTTGTTGCAAGTGAGAGGACATCGCTGTAGCCTTGGTAACATCTCTACAATGTGGTTACCATAACACCACCACAACAATGAAAAGTGAACTTTCACTTTAGATAAGAAAAAGGTCTAAGTTAATTAAATGAAGACACTCAACAGTTTTTAGGTCCACACAGGTGACTCAAAAATAGTGGCTTCTCAGAAGAGGTTTTCGAGTAGAGAAAGATCTAAAAATACAGCGTGTGGTTGGGCCATTAGAAAGTGACCTCTTTTAAATTGCCACAATTTTATTTTAATCTAAATCATAGCTAAAAATCTGTTATAAGGTCAATCTCTTAATTCATTTAGAAAATATATTTTATTTGAATCGTGAAAATGTGTAAAATACAGCGTTTCCTTCATACTGAAAAGATTGGAGAGCCTGGCTTTAGCGATGGGGATTACACCCCCCCCCTACAATCATAAATTTAAGATTGAAAAATGAACTTTCATCTTAAAATGACAGCCAAGGAGTATTTTTACAACAAGAAGAAAGAACTAACTGGGGCACTTTCAACTGGGTGGGAGGAGGATATATATATATATATATATATAGAGAGAGAGAGAGAGAGAGAGAGAGAGAGGTGGGGTGGGTAACCTCCAAGGAATAAGTTCAGGCAACAAGCACAGGCAGAGAAGGGATCGAATCTCGGGAATTGAATAAAAAAATCTGATAGCAACAGATCTACTGATCCTTACTAGGCTACCAGAAGGATTATGAAAAAAAGGTCTATGATGGGCAAAGGTAAAGTAAAACCGAAGGCAGGAAATTTTCTATCAAAGCAGATTACAAGTTTATTAGTTATTATTTTCCATCACTTTTTTTTTAACTACCGTAAATCAAGGCTGGGTTCGGATTTGTCATTATCCATTTATCAAGCATGTCTTTAAATAAACCTATACTAGCTGCGTTAACCACAGCATCTGGTAGATTATTCCAGATTCTTATGGTTCTGTTGAAGAAGAATTTCGTCTGTTGCCCGAAAGTTGCTTCCCTCAAGCTTAAGGCTGTGACCATGCATGATTCATTTGATATAAATATTAGAAATTTTAATTTGTTTATATTTTCAAAACCATGAACGATTTTAAATAACTATCATGTTCCTGCGTATGCATCTGTCTAAGAGAGGATAGATTTAGAGCTTTAAGACTGTCCTCATACTTCTTTGTTCACAAGTGAGGAATCACATTGGTTGGTCATTTGATGCTGGCTGTCTCTAATCTTTCTGTGTCACACCAAAACTGCACACAATATTCCAAATGTGGCCTAACAAGGCATTATAAAGTGTTAGAATACATCTTTTAGACTTTTTTGAAATGTACGGCCTATGAGACCTAGTATCCTGTTTGCCCTTTTCACTGCCTCCATGCATTGTTGACTTGATTTAAGGTCGCTGGAATTTTTTACACCCAGACCCTTTTCCACATTGACATTTGGTATGGCAGTTCCACTTGGCAATGTTAAAATTCATTTGCCATTTGCTCACCCATTGAACCAGTTTGTTAATGTCTTCTTGAATCAGTGCACAGTCTTCAGATGTTTTTGCACAGCCACCAATTTTGGTATAGTCTGCAAACATTTATAACTAGTTCATTATTCCGATGTCTATGTTATTAATGTATATGAGGAAGAGTACTGGTCCAAGCACTGATCGCTTGTTACCGGAATATAGCTGGAAGAACTGCCACAAATTACTACTCTTTTACTTCTTATACTAAGCCAGTTTTCTAACCATATAACAACTTGGCCTCATATACCATGAGCTTTAATTTTGACAATCAATAGTTTGTGTTGCACCTTGTTGAATGCCTTCTGAAAATAGAAATACACAATATCGGCAGCTCTGTCTTCATCATATACTTTGAATATGTCATGAAAAAATCAAGTAAGTTTGACAAACATGATCATTTCTAACGAAATCCATGCTGGGGATCTTTTATAAGGCTTTTCATTTCTAGGTGATCTCATTATTATTTCAAATAGTTTTCCAATTACCGAGGTTAAACAAATAGGGTGGTAGTTTTCAACAAGGGAGGGGGGGCACAATGACTCAGAACCAAAACCATAAAATTGACATAGTCAGGCTGGGGTAGGGCAAGTTCCCTGAGCAACACACAAACTCCCAACTACACCTCACCCCCTAAATTATTTCTCACAAAACCACATTTTTGGGGTTGACATAAGCAAATATTCCAATTTCAACCATTTTATAAGGTGGGGCTCGGCTGCATCAACACCATTGATAATACACTCCCCCTCCTTCATACCCCATTAAGCTATGTGCTGTAGCATAAGAACCCTCCATGCCACCTTATCCCAACACACCACGCACTTCGATTCTCTTCATGTCAATATTTTTCCTAATGAATTGAAGCGCAATAACAAAGAGGACATATCATACAGTTAAGTTGGTAGAGATTTGTAAAGAAGGTGAAGCTAGAGACAAGTGAAAATTTGTAAGATTATGGCAGCAAAAGTCTATAATCAGCCCTTCTTATATACCTGTACCACTTTTGAACATTCACACTCACAACTTCATTCATTTCTTTTCTCCAACCAAACCGGTTTGTTCTTTAGTCTATTTCCCCTTACAACATCCCTCTGAATTTCCATTTGCCATTCAACTCACCCAAGATTTTGTCCTTCTTCCTAACATTGCCCCACTTCCATTCACTAACGTATCTACTAACATACTTTGATGCAACTTTCTTCCATATTTACTGAAGCTAGCCAAGGGTCACTGAATAAGATGGAATTAAAAGGACAAAAATTTATGCGATTTCAATAGAAAAATTCATATAGCTTCTCTTTTTTTATTCTTAGGATTTGATAATCTGATCTGGAAATTAGAAAATCAGTTTATAACTGGTTAGAGTTTGGCACAATTTATTCATATCTTAGTCAATAAAAAAAATTGGATCTACATTGCGCCATCCGCCCTTCCCACCGAGGATGTGATCCCCATGATCAGTAAGACAATTACTGGCAACCCCTAGGACATTAGAGGCCGGTTCTCATTGGAGGAGGGGGTGGGGTACAGTTTATTTTGACACCAACAAGCGAGTAAGATCTACCCACCACCACTTGGGTAAGCACACTGCCTCCATCAAATGATCAGACCTCAATGTACGCCAAGATTTGCATGCGCTCTCGCTTCTGATCAGACCCAGCACCTCAACGATAGAAAAATGAACGCTATATCCACTAGGCAGGCAAGAGCTCCACAAATATAATTCCATCTTATGAACAATAAGACCACCAGGGACCAACTACTTCTGCCCTGTCATATCATATCAGATCAGTGGTCCTAGATATCAATGCAATAAAATGCACTTTTTTTTATGTCTAAATTAAACATTAATATAGCCCCAATAGTCATTGAGTAAACTTGTACAACAAGCAGGAAAAAACTATAATTTATGTGTAATTGACCACTGTTTTGCACCTACTTATTTTGTTTTCACAAAAGGAAGATGATAATAGAGAAATGAGAAGAACTGGTTCATAAAATTTGGGCCATGGTTCACCTTGTATAAGCTAAGTTTTTTAAATTCAGGACGGGGGGTATGTAAGGCATATAGCTCGAGTATCGGAACTAGGAGGATGTGCAACTATTCTAAAACATTCTCAAGCCTTCACAATGAATGCAGATCCCCTTGAGGGATTTGAGCCACATACTCTAGGTGCCAGATTCAGCATGATTGACCATACTACATCCAGAACTTCCTTGCTAGAACAAAGTGTTGAAAATGTGGGGAAATATGACAGCAGAAGGCAGATAACTTGGGATAGTCATTATGGATGCGAGAGAAACAGGTGAGTCTACATTGCCGGGTGAGTGACCTGCCCACAATAAGGTGAGCAATGAGCATTAGTTGAATCTTGAGTAACAAATGCATAATCTTCAAATGTTAAGTTGAAAGTACACTCACTAGTTCAGTCAAGTAAGAATCTTGATGTTACAGAAGTTATTACAAACAAGAGTGTCCCATCTACTCTAACAGATGGTGCAAAGGATGTGGCATTAGAAAGGAATGTGTAAGATTAGGTTGGAGGATCCGTGTTTTTGGCTACAAGTCAGCAACACGTGTATGCAAGAACACAAAAGGCAACATGTAAGCTGATTGTTCGATAAAACAAAAGAAGGGTGTCTGGAATGGCCAACATTGAGCAAGGGTCTCAAGGTAAGGCAACTGGTGTTCCTGTGCTGTTGGAAGCGCATCTATGTTGATTAGATCGTCAGATGACAGAGAAGGATCAGTTACAAAGGAATAACTTTTTCCAAGAGGTTGCTGAGCGCAGCAAAGAAATACCAGAGGAGGAAGGTACTGGGTACAGAAGGAGAAATTCAGAAGCATCAAGTTAGGATGTTAGAAACCCAGAGAGGACAACACAATCAACTTTGAAGCTAATGACAGGGAAAGAGAAAGACAAAATGGATGTGATGTGCAATAATTCACTAGTTTGAAATATGGTTTGGGTTAGGAGGTTAACAGCGGCTGTACATCATCCCAGTTAATTTGATAGTTGGGTAGACTGATGAATCTAACTAGGAAAAGTTTCCCTTTACAGTTTATTTTCTTTCTGAATACACCCAACTTTTATAGATTGGCTTCAAAGGTATTGCCAGAAGAAATGGGTATGAAAGTACTAGAATATTATTGCAATAAGTATTAAGGCCACTTAAAAGAAATCTATATAAATTAAGGTATCGCCGCATAACTAAAAATCTACTGAAAACTCCCGCTTTCCCATTTAACAAATTTTGTGGTGATTCCAGGGAGATGATGCACACAAAGCCCCCACTAATTCCCAGAAAATGAACCACTCATTAGAAATTAGGTGTTTCAACCTCAATATGCAGGTGTCAACCTGCAATGCAGGATTTACATCATTTAAAAAATAAAGTTAGAAATATAAATTTGATCTGACAAATTGGAGGGTTTGAGTTGATGTGAAAGGTCATTATTATTAATGGCCTTAGTCACACCATCTGCCCCTTTTCAATCATGGACAAGATCCCACAACCAAACAGAGAAAATTCACATAGAGATCAAAACAAGACTCAATGGAAAGATTAAGGGCAAAAGAGTGCAGTTCTTGTATGGGTTGAGAAGTGGTATTTTGATGTCAACCAGCGAACAGAGAATTTTTTGGAGTCTTACTGATTATATGTCACGTGTGTATATTATTAAGTCATCTCGCAAAGTTCGAACCACCTTGGAAAATTAAACAAAATGTAGTTTTGACCTAGATTTAGTAAATTATTTTGTTACAATTTTGTTCTACCATCACTTATTCCCATTTAAACCATTGAAATAAAATAATTGACTAAATTTACATAAAAACTACATTTTTTTTCAAGGCAGTGCAAACTTTCCAGATGACATAATAGCTACCCCATGCACAGGTAAAGGGACAGAAAAGTTATATTATTGTGTGCGCAAAAGAAGGTGAGGGAAAAAAACACTCCCAAGATTGGTTATGTTGTCAATCATATTTGGAAAGAAGTACATCTCCCCATGAGTAAACTCAGCGTATCTGCCAATACAGTGCCCATGAAAAGTATAGTTTGATCACCCTCAAAATTCATATTTTAAACATAAAAAAACGTGATTAATATTGACTAAGCTTATCTTAGTATTTTGTCATCCTGCCTTTGGATTTGATGACAAACTTCCAATGATATTTTGTTGCACCATACCTTTATGATGGCCTCTTTTATTTTTTTGACGGAGCCAATGTCTTGCCCTTTAACCTTATTTTTCATTATTAGCCATAAATTTTCTATGGGGTTGAGATCTGGACTATTACCAGGCCAATCCAAAATATTAAATTTATTATCAGTAAGCCATTTTGTCACAATTTTAGCCTTGTGATGAGGTGCCCCATCATGCATGAATGTTTTTGCCTCATGAATTGTCATTACCACTGGATGTTTCTCCTGTCACATTGCTAAATACCGTGTGCCATTCATAATTGTGCTCTTAGGAAGGAAATATATGCTTCCTCTCCCTTGGAAACTGAAACAACTCCAAATCATCACACTTGAGGATGTTGGATTGTCTTTTGGGTACATTTAGGGTCCATTCTGTTTGAGCCAATTGAACCTTTTTAGGACGGCTTCTGAATGTTAAAAATGTTGAATCATCACTGAATAAAACTTTTTTTCTACTCCTTAACAGTACAATGAATGTATTCTTTACAAAATGTGACACGTTTATTACACATTTTATCATTAATAAATGGTTTCTTTAGGGTCTATTCTGTTTGAGCCAATTGAACCTTTTTAGGACGGCTTCTGAATGTTAAAAATGTTGAATCATCGCTGAATAAAACTTTTTTCTACTCCTTAACAGTCCAATGAATGTATTCTTTACAAAATGTGACACGTTTATTACACATTTTATCATTAATAAATGGTTTATTTGCCGCATAGTGAGATGGTAAGAGTTATTTTGCTAGCCATTCAGAAACATCAGATAATAAATTATTCATATTAAATTTGAATTATTTCACAATTATTGTTGGATTATTCAATACTAAAGGTTTCATAAGCATTTCTGTTTGCAAATTTGTTTTTCTTGGTCTGCCAGATCATTTTTTAGGTACTGGCGTAGATAAGCTAATATTGTTTTTGGCATGGGAAACCCATAGATTAACAGTACTTTGGGCTATATTTAACTCATTAGTTATCTATCTCTGAGATTTCTCATATTTATGAAGAGCAACAATAGCACCTCAACAATCACTCTGGAGTTGGTTCTTAGCGGACATTAGAAATGGCAAAAAACATGATATCGGACAAATTTGACACATGCCCACACGCAACAAATGCTACCACAATACTAAATTAAGATTGCATTGTAAAGCCGTCATATCAGTCTTATATGAAAGCTACCAGATGTAGCTAGAACAAATAGAAAGTGAATGATGTGTCTGTGAATATCATTGAAAAATAATACAAATTTTGAGGGTGATCGGATAGTTTTTGCAGGCACTGTAGACAACCAACTCCATCACCAAAGCTAGGATCTTATGTTTGTTATCGCTGAGATTGAATCAGCTAACTATCCAGTGGGAAATCCACAGCCTCCTTATCCACTAGCCACATGAGTGCTCCTATTGAGTGTAACGGGAGTTTAAGGAGAAACTGCTCCAAAAGAGAATGATGCTTGATATAAATACTGGCTCTTGTTTGGGAGATAGGAGGATCTAGAAGAAGGATAACTGATGTGGCGAAGATTGTCAATGAGGAAAACACAGATCGTGTGAGAGCACATGTGGAACATTGTTGATACACTAGAAATCAGAATAGGACCGAAGCAAAACATTTCCGCTGGATAAAATCTTGAAGGAGTGACCAAGTTGCTCTGACCCAATCTCTTAATTGAGATATTAAGCAAATAGGATTCTCTAAACTTGCTATTGTTTTGCCAATGAATAGTTACTAGACATAAGAGAACCTTGCAAATTGGCATTGATAATGCTTAGCACAATCAAGAGTTCAGAAAATCCCAATTATCATAATGGATAGGGATGAAGCAAATGGAACCAGCACTTTCAATTGTAGCCAAGTGGGTGGCTAATCATCGGATGGATTGCCAATTCTGGTCGATGAGAGTGGCTGCTATAGGCTATAAATACCTGTGGTTCAGATCACATTAAATGCAAGGTCCCCACTGACAAATAAAACCATCTTAAATGAGTGCAGATCAGTGTAAAAGCCCTAAATTATTTTCCTATTGTCCATTTATGACTAATAAAAATACAATTTCTCAACAAAGAAAGTTGGATGTGTGTAAATCCAGCCATGTTGAGGCAGTTTGCTGGTTTCAAGATTAATCCGCTAATTTCCAATAGTCCTCAACAGAGGAGACTATGTGATGGGTGAATAAGCTTAAAATGCCAAAGTCAGGATATTATAAAGCCAAAACAGCCCTGCTTGCAAACACACTAAATTTTTATCATTTGCCTAACCCCAATGGAACGGATACATTTTCAAAGCTTTTCAAGCTACGAGCAAATTCAAAGGAGAGAAAGCACCCACCCACCCCGCGCGCGCGCACTTCTATGGAGCTTTGGCCAACCACAAATTCAGAAAGAAAGCATTTTTAAACTAAAGAAACAGAGACCAAATGGTGGTTGCCTGTGTGGATAAAAGCGTGTCGGGTGGTGAGAGCGAGAGGAGACTATTTCATGTCAACCTTACGAGTTCCTTTTCATTATTGGCCCAAAAGGGGAGGGATGTATGGTAACCAAAATCAAATAAATTGGGGGGAGGGGACTCTAAGTACGAGGGGTGCACTTTTAATGAGTTAAAAGATTTTAAAAGTGAGCCAATATAATTAATAAACCGCAAAACACTAGCCCCAATTCCTTTGATATCAATTGAGCCAACAAAAACCTTGTCTTTTCCAAGCCATTAATATTGTCACCTACACGAATCCAGGCTCATTGGAAGACCAGGGATTACAAGATAGGCCTGAAGGAGTTTCCTCCTTATACAATTCAGCTACATACCTTTTACACACTTTCATTTACTCCTGTAATGAGACACCTCTCAATTTCCCAAAAGAACAGAATCCAGCACACTCTACAAGCAACATATTCTCCATTATAAGATAAATATGGCAGAATCTGGCGTAGAACAAATGGACCAAATATCCAGAACAATTTACCATATTCCATACAAGAGGCGATTGCCAATCACTACACTTCTAATTAAAACACTTTCAAGCAGAGATGGCTGTGGTAGTAGTTTCCACTGTCAAAAGAAAATGTCAAGACATTTTTCATCGTTAAGTATTAGTAAAATATTAGTCTAATGAGTTTTACATCCTTGAATTTCAATTGCAAAGACATGCCCCTCTTTTACCAAACTTAGCAACCATTTTCCAAATATTATATTAATCTATCAATCACTTCCTTTCTCCACTGAGGAAAAGCATTCCCAATTAAAATTCAGAGAAATGAAAATAGGAATTAACTTTTGCTCAAAATAAATTTATTATTCTAAAAAAAAAAAAAGACTCATTTTGGAATCAAAGTTATCCACTTTCTCATCCTGAATTATCAACATCCTCACCCACCTACAACACTATCACAGACCCAGTGCCGATGGAATGAACATTAGCATATCTTGATGAAACAAAAACAATCAAGACAATCCCCAAATGCCCTAAGGGAAACTGCCAAATTGAGTGGAGACACCACTAACAACTATAGTAAAATGGGGTGTGACCAGTCATTGGATAGAGATTCAAGTCAACTTTGGAATGGTTGCCATATCTTGTGGTAGTCCACCATTCGGATCCCACATTAAACTGAAGGCCCCTACTGAGAAAATGTCTAAAAATGAACGCAGATTGGAAGCTTTGGAGCACAACCTTATACAATCAGACTCAACATTTATCATAAAGTTTTTTTTCAGTCTCCTTCTACAATTACTCACACATTCTTTTCACTATTCAAAAACTATAAAACCAACATTTCCTCATACATTACTAGCTTTTTTTCCAGTCCCCCTCTGCAATTAAAACTCAAATCACATTTTTTTTCACTATTTAACCTAAAACCAACATTTCCTCATATATTACTATAAATCCTGCAACTTACACTTTTCAATCACACACTCATTGGCTGTTTAAAGAGAGGTATTGTTGTTATAATCATTTTGGGTAGTTTACCAGGATTAATCTCTAAAAGAGACCATTATCATAATCAATACACTACCAAGCCTAAGTTGTTTATTAAGTGGTTCATATTTCAACCTCTGATGAATCAAATTTCCATATAAAATATACTGCATGGAATTTCTATTTTGGCTATAATTTTCACCTGATCAAATTGGCTCACTATCAGGATTGTACCAAGGTAAAAATGCACCCCTCATGTGACCCCTCCCGAAACAATGAAAGTAAACACTTACATCTTCTTGGAGGCCCATCTCAGAGGGGAGACCTTGCATCATGCTCCCACTAGCATAATCTCCCCAAGATGAAGACTGGAACAAAAATAAAAACAGTGAAAACAAGCAAAAAAAAATGTGACTTAATTTACATTAGGAAGATCATCATTAACCACTCTGCCCAAAAAATAGGGTGGAGGTAAGTAAACTTTAAGTTTGCACTAGACAAAAAGTTGTAAGCTTAAGCAATATTAAATGTGATACAATGGAAACCAAGGAAACCATTTGTAAAATAATGCACTTAATACTATCTTCAGCTCAAGATGATAATGGAAATGTACTACATTTGAGGCGATACCAACCTAGTTTACTAATGAAATCATAAAGTATATTCCATAGAGAAGATCAAGGTGTGATCTCATTAAAATAATGTAAGTAGATGAGAGAGTTAATATATTTTACAATTGATAATTATTTAAAACAATGCTGACTGTCCTATAATTTCAAACAAAATTCAACTGTAAAATGAAACTACTTTTGATAGAAAAGTAACGTAGTGCCAAATAGATATATGTAGAGCATTTAGTCCCCCCACAGGTCTCTCGAGTCAAACCCAGCAGCAGTTAGGAATAACAACACAGCAAGTAGTCTTTTCCAAAGATTATAATGAATGATGTTCTGACCAGTTTTCAGGTTCCTGGAGGATGCAGCCATGGGATTCTATTTTGGTATTCATGGAGGGAGGCTCAGTGTACATATGTTTAATTATATTTATGTGGTGGGGTTGGGGAAGGTTCACCAAATATTAGGGGTTGGAAATGAGATTAGTGTATAGCGGGTGTGGTTTCTGTATTATGGTTTCATCATGGAGGTGGTGTATTTTTGTGCAACCTATTGAGATGTGGAGGGCACTGTTTTGGACTTGTGTAGGTTGGTATTAGATATGGAGGATGCCCAACTTGGGACATGAAAAATAGACCAGATAAATTGTCTGAAAATTATAGGGTAGAGAGGGGCAGCTGTTGATTCTTTTCTGGTAGTTGTGCATAGAAGGAAGTAGATGTGATGGATAGTTTATCTGCAAAGATGTTTAGTCTGACTGATTAGGTAGTAGGGAGGGGCGGGGTGTGTCATGCATGAAAAAGTTTTTAGTCTGTCTTTGATAAGCTTATTTTATGCATTACTTTCTCGTGCACATGAGAAGCACTCCTTCCCAGGGCTTTGATGAAGAGCTAGTAAGCCAAAAAATTTCATTCATAACACCATAATTATGATTGCGTTATTGCAAATAATTCTCAATATATATATATATATATATATATATATATATATATATATATATATATATATAATATAGGAGAATGTTGAGAGGAGTGAGTGAGATCTATAAGGGGTGGGTGGTACGAGGGTTTGTTTGCTTTGAGAATGGGGATAATATATACACTTACAGATAAGAAGGGGGGAGGTCTTTGAAATTCAGAAGCCCATCTGGCGACTGCCTACTTGGGGCATAAGTCACTATACTCACCAGAGCCTACTACTAAGAGACTATATTAAAAAAATAATAATATTGAAAGAAATAATGATAAAAAAGGGCTAAAAGAAATGAAAAAGAAGGGAAAACAAAGCAAGCAGGCAACAGGGAAGCGGGCTAGGGTGTCAGCCCACATCACCCCCCCACTCCTGGTGCTGTAGAAGCTTTGGGAGTAAGGCATAGAGACAAATAGTGAAAGGTGGTATGCTCCAGGGTAGCATCCTAGGCAGAACCAGGGGCGTCACCAACCCGAGAGATATACCAAGCTGTCAAAGGAGTTTTTTGGCCCCTAAACCCAAATGGCGTAGGGTATGATTGGCGTCCCTCAGCGGCATAGGCACTGTTGAGATCAGCTAGGGATGCAGTGAGAGAAGGGGCGACTGAGGGAGGCATTAGGCTCACATGCACTGTGTATGGCACAGAGTGAATAGCGTCACCCCAGCATCTACAAGTAAGCTCTCAATGAGAGATGCGCAGAAGGCACCCGGTCGCCAGGTGAGGCCTATGTGGTGGATCAAATCCACCTTCTGCAATACATGCTTGGTTGCAGAAGCATCGACCAACAGGCTCTCAATGGGTAAAGTGCGGAAGGCACCGGGCGCAAGGCGAAGGCTGGTGTGGTGGATCGAATCCACCTTCCGCAATAAACGCTCGGCTGCGGATGCATAAAACTCGCATCCATAGTTGAGCTTCGAATGAACAAAAGAACAATAAAAAAGTAAGGCAGTAGCCCTACCAGCGCCCCCAGGCGCTGAACGTGACAGAACAAAGATTATCCATGGAAGGCATCGCAGAGGGCATTTTCCAATCGGAGCAGAGCCCCAGACATGGAGTGGCACTTAAGGAAGTCACAATGTGTGGAAGACAAATGGCCTCCGCTGTCCAGAAAAAAGGCTAATCTAACATTTACCAATTTCTCCATCAACTTGCACATGCAGGAGGCTAGAGAGATGGGCGGAAACCGGTCGGGGTAGAGTGAATTCTCCCTGGTTTGCAAAAAGCGAGGATAGTAGGGATTCACCTGGAATCTGGGAGGATACCATCTACACAGATCCTGTTGAACAAATCTAACAGAAACGCCATGCCTCACTCACCCAGGTGTCAAACGCAACTCACTCACAGTAAACCTGTCATTGAAGCAAACAAGCGAATGCTTGGCAATGATTCCGCCAAGGACGTGGGGTCCAAGATTGCAGTCCCATTCTCATGGAGAAGGGGTCCTGCGAGAACTTGCCCACAATACTTTTGACTTGTTTCCACACCTATGCAAGAGGTGTCTTCCCATTAAGCGAGTACATATATGCCCACCAAAAAGAACAGCGTGCGTGCTTCAAAACATACCAGAACTCAGCCCTAGCTCGACGAAATCGTTCAGACGCCGTTTATGGCGCATATAGGCATAATCCCTTTGTTTGCGGGCTGCCTAACACTCGGCTGACAGCCACGGAAGCAGTCGGCGAGCAAAAATGGCCAGACTTTATAGGAAGAGTAGTTAGGCCCACAACAGGCCTAACCCCGCGAAGCAACACCAGGGCAGGCTCTCAGGCAGTAGAGGCCCAGAAAATGATATATGAATGGGAAAGTGATCACTACCATGGAGGTCATCGACCAACCCGCACCCTAAATCAGGCTGTGTACCTGGAGAGCACAAAGATAGATCGAGACAGGAAAATGAAGCCGTTCTCGGGCAGTGAGGCGTAAATTCATCCACATTTAGGACGCCTATCTCAAGCTCATCGATCAGGTCGGCAAGGACTTAACCCCTGGGATTAATTGAGTAGTCTCCCCAGAGGGGGTGTCTACCTTTCAAATCTCCGAGAAAGAGAAAGGGACGCAGCAACAATGCCATGACACGGCGGAAGTCGCCTGCATCAAAGTCTGGAATAAACAAGGAAATAATAGTATACATCCTATCCAGGTGCAGCTCACAGCTACTGCCTCTGGATGAGGGGCCCTGACATAATCGAGACGCCGCTCTGAGCAGTTCTGGTCTTCGTCTGGGACTCCCCACCCGGGGTAGCAACGGGGCTGAATGTGCTGATCTTGGCTTGGTCAATTACCAAAATGCCAGCAGACCCATCAGTCCCTGCAGCCTGCGCGGAGAGAGAGGAGCCCTTGTCTTGGTCTTTTTAGGAGAGGCAGGCGGGGAATGAACCCACTTTTCCCCTACACCGGCCGGAGCCCCTAGGCCAGATGGACCAGCCTTAGCCAAATCCTTCTCCAAAATAGAGAAGGTCCAGGCTGTCACAGGGGAACCAGTCGGGGCAGTAGATTCCTCGTCTCCTTGTAAGGCCTCAGAGGCCCAAGCCATCTGAGGAGGACCTTGTACAGGGGCAGACTCAGGTTTAGTGCTTAGCACTGAGCCCGTGTTTGACCCTGTGGAAGGTCCTACCATCTGAGGCTGCTGCTTGAAAAAGCAGGGTGACTCCAAAGAAAGGGATGAGGGGGACTCCCTTACACCCATATGCAAAGGAGAGATTTGGAGGGTCCATGTGAAAGCACAGGTAGGGTGGAGGGACCTCCATTTTATCAGTGGAGCTGCCTGAGGGTGCCTGTGACAATGTCACAGGGGATGGTAAAGGGAGAGTAGAGGGTTATTTTATCATCATTGGGAATAGTGACTGTATAATTGTCACAGGACGCAGGTGGCAGAACGAGCTGCCACCATTTGAAGCCAGTCTTCCCACCTAGTAACCTGGCAGCCCATCAGCATGGCCACTCCACCTTGGGCACAGCGTAAAAATTGATAGAGAGGGAATGTGAGGAAAGTGTGGGTAGGGATGAAGCAGGTTATTAAAAACCCACCACCTTAGGCCGGAGCTCAGGGGTGAGGGAATGTTATCCCCTCCCCAGAGGCCGACCAGAGAAAGTTGTGGGTGAGGTTGTAGGGTAAGAAGACGGTGTCAGAAAGAAGGAGAAGAGGCCAAGTTGGGGCTGGATGGGGCGCTGAGTCAAGTCAGGGCTAGATGGAACAAATGACTAAGGCTGCAAATAGAGGCCTCAAGATGCAGTATCAGTCAGGAACAAGACTAAAAAAACTTAATTCAACAATTACAGGCAATTCCCATTATGAACTTGTCTAAGTCAGGGTGGAGCTGGGAATGGGAGCAAAAGTACACTACCTTAGTCTTGGCTAAGGAAGGTTAAAACCTGTGTACTTTGCCTGAATGGAAGTTGGAGTCGATGCTCCAGATTTGGCATCTGGGCCAAATTTTAGGAGCCCATCTGGCTCGGATTCTAGTCACAACCAAATTTAACAGTATAAAGGCATCAAGGGTGGCTGACCCGGGCCATGACACGTCCTTCTCCAAAATAGGGAAGTCCAGGATTTAGCAAAGTGGAGCCTGCTCTCTAGGGTGGGGGCTCTTCCAAAGAAAAAGAACAGGAGAAAGCCTCTTCACTAGTCGGCATACAAGGGCAAATACCCTCTCTGTAAGGAGGAGGTTGGATGCCCCCCTGAGCTGCCAGAGGGAACCTCCTACAATTAGGCATAGAAAAGGAAAAACCCCCCTCCACTGGAGGAGGATGGATGCCCTTGAGAATTCAGAGGGAAGTTCTGAAGAAGGCAAAAAGGGAAGCCCCTTTGTTGAACAAAAAAAATTGTAGGGGGCTTATCTAGCAGTCAGAATGATGCTGCCAAATTCATCACTTACCCCAAGCCAAGGTTGGGTGAGGTTTCACTGATAGGGACATAGAAGGAAATTTTACTATGAAAAAAACCCAAAAAAAAACAACCAAGACGGAAATTCCCAAGCTTCTGACAAGTAAGAAAAAGAAAAGGTGTTGGAGGACTATATCCTGGGTCCAGACACTTGCGCCTAACCCATCTCCGGTTTTCACACTTTTAAGGTTTCCAATCTGGTTGCATTAAAGTGTGGTGTTTGCACCTGTGCAGCGATGCACACCAACCAGAAATTGCCCAGTGGAAGTCAATCCAGGTACAGCTTCTAACCGAGTAGCCAGAGGCAGGGCGACAAACAGCCAGACTGCAGGCAGAGACATAACAGGCAAACAGCCAGACTGCAAGTTTTCACCAGAGCAAACATTATGCACCACATTGAGGAGTTAGGGAAATGGTCGCATCTAATGCAAGTGGGTAGTGTAAATGATGAATGAATAAAGAGAAAATCAATTAACAATTATGAGAGTATACCTAGAGGCATAAAAAAGGGAGGCAGCCAAAGGTACAAACTTGAACGTTCATCTATCTCTGTGGTGTCGGGTTGGCAAGTAAAAAAAAAAACCCTAAAAAAATGGGTTTTATTCCTGGTTGGGAGAATCTATTTTTAAGTGAAATTTGAAAAAACCCGGGTTTGTTTTTTTTTCTTTCAAAATTACACTTTTTTTTCAAGAAATGAATGCTACTTATCATCATTTTATTGAAAATGTATATTTATGTTTATAATTTAAACATATGTATCAAATTACGATTATTTCTCTGATACTGACTCATAATTCATCTCTCCTTGTACAGGTTATGGCTATCATGGATACCCACAATTCTCAATCAGTGATCTGTTCTTACCTTAATATAATTATTAAACTAATTAATTATAAATATATAAAAATAGAGATAGCTATTCTTTTTCTATGTTATTCTAATGCTTGTAGTGGATTATTTAAAAAACCCAGGTTTTATTGGGGTTTTTGCCAACCTGCTGTAGTGGCAATGATTTGAGCATATAGTTAGTAAGTAAAATGGAAGGGTGAATGCAGGAATAATCAATAGTTTTGTACATAATTAAGTGAAAAAAAATAAGTTCAGAAATTGTTTAACCATAACCAGTAAGAACCTTTTCCTTGAGAAAATAAAAATATACAGTAGATAGTCTTGCAGGTATTGAGGCTGGGAAGCCACATAATACTAGGAAAGTTTTCCACCGGAAGATTGACCATGATACAGATGATAGTGGCCTTGCTGGGATCCAGGAGGATCCCAGACCAAATAATAAAGTGGACATAAAGGTCAGTATGACAACCGCCAGTGAGCCCAAGGGCACCAGGGGATTCCTTGGAACAGTGTGTGTGTGTGTGTGTGTGTGTATGTGTGTGTGTGTGTGTGTGTGTGTGTGTGTGTGTGTGTGTGTGTATGTATGTGTGTTGTGCTGCAAAGATGGGAGAGAAGAAAGAAAGCAGTGTTGTAATTATGTGTGATGAGAGAGATCATCCCACCCGAATACAGGGGTGAGCATAGCGTGTCCACCAGTCGGTAGCCAGATCTCTCCATTTGTGTCCGATCATGCCAGGATCAAACCCGGTACCGCTGCATTGGGAGACTAATGCCATATCCGCTCAGCTAGCAAGAGCTCTTTGCTGGTCAGTAAAAAGGGGGTGGGGGATGGAAACAGACAATGGCAAGAATGCAGGCAAGTTAAGAACCATCCGCCGAACTGGAGGCAAGATGGGGATGGGGGGTCAACGACCCCCTTCCTCCCTCCGGCCCTTAGCAGGGATGAATGGATGGAAACTAGTTGGCAATTAGCCTGTGATACTAGCCAAGGCCAAGAAAATAGGTAAGAAGAGAATTGCAAGAAAATGGTGGAAAAAGGGGTATAATAAAATAGAGGGAATCAAACCCAGGCAGTCTCAATCTACTTCAAGAATGCTGGGGCACTGGTACCAGAAGTGGATGCTGTTGTTTATAGCTCATTGGGAGCAGATGGCATCTCTGTGGGATTGGCTGTGTATGTGACTGGAGGTGCATTCATCAGATATGACAAACAAGCAAGTTCAAAAATTGCACTGCCACTTCTTGCTGGTAATTGAATCAGGTAACTAGGCATGGAATCCCAATGGCTTATCCACAAGGCTACCAGGCACGAACAGCTCTGAAGGTTTTAAAAAGATCTATTTGGATAAAATTGTCCCAAGGCATTCCTGTGACTCTCTCCTCACCTGTTCATCATCAAAGTGATCTTCAGTTGGAATGGATTCATCTGCTTTGGAAAACGATGCAGAATCTTCCGCAACATTGTAATTAAACATAGTTTCATCTTTATTCAATGAATCACTTTGTCCACCAATAACATCGCCATCTTCAAATTCTGTCTTGATCCTTGGAGGGGGATCAGTAGTGATAAACTCTCCACAGGGAGGATCAAGGGGCTCTTGTTTTATAAACCTTGGCTGAAAAAATAAAGGACACAAAACATTAACACATGGACATCATAACCCTCTCTCTCTCTCTTCTTATCCCAATGAAGCCATCCCCATCTCATACCAAATTTAAACTAAATGCTTAGGGTTTTTTTTTTTATCATGATCACTTTGATCATGATCAGTGAGCTCTTGCCCACAATAAAAAAAAACATCCAACTATATTACATCAGTTAAGCCAGATACTACATTACTGGATAGTCACAGGTTAGGATTACTTTACTGTGGCTCCCATACATTACTGGGACCCTTGTTTTGGACCCCAGATTAAACAGTGCCCCCCAGCCTCTATGAGCAAAAGAATAGTAAATCTAAATTAGTGCAGATCAGCCAGCAGTGGATTCACTGCACATTTTACCACTATATCAACCAAGCTCAAGGTCACTATCTTTTTCCCCATCAAACCAAATAAAAGTAATGGGGTGCTATGTGATACTACAGAATATAAAACCACTTAACAACCATGATCATACACTAGTATAGACGTGCAGCCAGGTCAGTCACCCCCTTTGAACCTCAAACATCATCAACAAACTGGTATTCCAACCCTTTGCTCAGCCTCATCTTCTCTTAATGAGTCTATTCCATCCATTCTCTTTACATGTCCATACTGCCTCCATACACACAGGCATAATCTCATTCACACCATAAATTCCTCTTACCCATTCATTCTTACTGTGTACCCATCATGCTCCAAGTAAGTACAGTTAAATTGTACATTTACACCATTCTCACTCTGCCATACAAATGCTGGCACCAGCATACTAAGAAATGATCAATTGCACCCTTATATTCTCCTCTCCTTTGCACAATACATGTGTATCTATTAACATACCTATGCTCAATAACACATTTGACAAGTTTCTTTGAGTACCGAAACCTACCACACTCTCTCCAAATGTACAAAAAGCTCCAGTTAACCATCTCATTATCTAAAACCATCAACCAATACCAATTCCATTCACCTCTCTTCAACCTCACTTCTATCATTACAGAAGTGTTCCATTGAATGGTACAGAGTTCAACAAGTGAGCCCCAAAACAGGAAAGAAAATGACATGCAACTTTAAATTCATGTGACATTTCCTAAACTATTTTGACAAGCACCATAAAGGGTTGATTGGATCTCTGCCCTGTAGTTAGAGTAGGTGGAGCAAAATGATGACTTAATTTGCTGTGTATACAGACAGCATGGCTCCTCATCAGCACAATGCCCCCCCTCCCCAAACACCCTCCTGAATAGCAGTACCCATAGCCTCACAGATACTGCGAGTTGCAGGCACAGTTCATAATCTCCACTACTGAGCAGTATATTGCAACCAGCTGATATATACAGAGTACCGGGAAGAGCCCTTCCAAATTGAAACAAAGGGAAGGTAACCTGGAACCTATGATATCAAAGGAAAAGGAGAGTCATCCCTATCTTTTTTTTTCTCCTTTTGAGGTTAGGAATTAAGTATCAGTTGCTGAAAATAATAAACCCATTTCTCTCAATATAATAAAATAAATCACCTTTTAGTGTAAACTTCAACCTTGCTTATAGCAATGGTGACAAACCAATTTACATAGTTAATTGAGGATAAGTTCAATACTTTACCCAAAACCTATAAGAGCACACTGCTCCATGGTATAATATAGGAAAATCATCTGCCCCAAAACCTATAAGAGCACACTGCTCCATGGTATAATAAAGGAAAATCATCTGCCCCAAATTTCTAACCCCATTGGTGGTCCAATTCAGGGGATGAGAAAGTCAAAGAATGTTATTTACAAATTTTTACATAATTAAGCCCAGTCATGCACAAATTTCAAAGAACCCCAATGGAAAACAACTTAATTCCCCTAGACTTTGCTGCAACTCAACAACCTAATAAGCCAGTTAATATGCAGGTTTAAAATACATCTTGGGGTGAAGTTAGGGTAGGTGATAGAAATGAATCATCTCAAAGCTTATCCAAATTTGCGTAAAATAAATAAAATGACTGCTTTTGGAAATACTAAATAAGTATATCCAAATAATGGAGACAAAATGAATAGCTTGAGCAATAAGAATATGCCAGTTATAGCCCTTGTCAAAAAGATGCAGTATTACAGGGAGGTAATTTTTTTTTTTTATTAAAGCTCATCTGGCGACTGCCTACATGGGCATTAGTCGCCGTATTAAAACTGGCCTAGTTCTAGGCTACTTTAAAATAAAATTAAACAAAGAAAAAAAAACACCCTAAATGGGGGAAAGGAAAAAAAACAAAAACAAATGCAAAAAAAAAAACAAAAAAACAAACCCTGCCTAAATAATAGGGAGAAGGCCGGCCTCCCCCAAAAAGTCAATAAGTCCACCATTTTTTTTTTTTTTTTTTTTTTTATAGAGCCCATCTGGCAACTACCCACTTGGGCATAAGTCGCCGAAAAACACGACAGCCTAGAATTAGGCTACTTTAAAGTTAAAATATGAAAACTTAACAATCAATATAAATTTGAAAAACTTAACAATCGAAGCAATCTCCGGCAGCGGGGGGAGGTCCCCCTCACCCCGGTGCAGGAGAGTGCAATCTAAAACAAAACAATAACAAAAAAGGAACCTTAAATAAAGGGGAGAAGGCCGGCCTCCCCCAAAAAGTCAATAAGTCCACCAGTCATGGTGCACGCACTCGTCCCGAGTACAAGGGACAGGCGGTAGCGACCCCGCCCATCCCGGTACCGAGACAGGTATCGTGCGCGAAGATCACCCAGACTGGGACATTCGACAAGAATATGCCGAACAGTCTGGGGGACGACGCAGTCGTTGCAATAGGGCACATGCGAGCGCTCCACCAAGTAACGATGCGTCACACGAGTGTGTCCGATTCGAAGACGACAGAAAGCAACCTGAAGCCGCCGCGGCATTGGGGGATAGGTCCATGGGAACAGTCGCGGCGCAATGGCACGCAACTTTAAGTTCCCCTCGACCGTCTCCCATCTTCTTTGCCAAGCAGTCCGAAGAGCTGCCCGTATTCCTGCCATGTAGTCGGTGTGAGGAAGAGCGAAACGCTGGTCCGGTCGCAGAGTCCTCGCGGACTCTTTGGCGCCCTCATCGGCGCGCTCATTCCCCGCAATTCCTACATGTCCAGGAACCCAGCAGAAGATAATCTCGACATCTGCCCGGCTCGCCAAAACCGTGGCGTCACGGATTTCACGAACCAAGGGATGCGGAGATTCCAATGCCCCGAGAGCACTTAGGGCGCTTTGTGAGTCGCTATAGATCATAATCGGGTCTCCGAACCGGGCACGTCGCGTAATCTCCCGTACCGAGTGGTGTATTGCTACCAGCTCAGCCGTGAAGACAGACGCAGCGCCTGGTAGAGCCCCGCTGACTTCAAACAGAGGGGATACGGCGTGGAAGCCGACCCCCTCTTGGGACTTGGAGCCATCCGTATACACTGGCACGGTACCAGAGTGACACGATGTGCTCCAAAAAGGTCGAACGCAATACTCCCGGCGCAGTACAAGTTTTGGGAGCAGAGGCGTGGCGACAAATAGCCAAATGTGGTACCCTCCAGGGTGGCGTCCTGGGCAGAACCAGGGGCGCCACCGGCCCGAGAGCTATATCTACCTCTCGAAGGAGTTTCCTGGCCCAACCCAAAGGGCTTAGGGTATGACTGGCGTCTCTCGGCGGCATAGGCACCATCGAGATCAGCTGCGGATGCAGTGAGAGCTGTTGGCGACTGAGGGAGGCGCCGGGCTCGCGCATACAGGCGAGTGATGCACTGTACGCGGCGCAGAGCGAGTGGCATCTCCCCAGCATCGACCAACAGGCTCTCAATGGGGGAAGTGCGGAAGGCACCGGTCGCAAGGCGAAGGCCGGTGTGGTGGATCGAATCCACCTTCCGCAATAAACGCTCGGCTGCGGATGCATAAAACTCGCATCCGTAGTCGAGCTTCGAGCGAACAAAGGATCGATAAAAAAGTAAGGCGGTAGCCTATAAGCGGCCCAAGCGCTGAACGTCACGGAGCGAGGAATGTCCATGGCGCGTGTACAAGAGACCCTAAGGCTGTGAATATGAGCCTCCCAGGTGAGGCGTCGGTCGAATACAAGACCAAGGAAACGGTGCGACTCAACCACATCCAGGCGCACCCCATTAAGAAACAAATCTGGGTCGGGGTGAAGCCGTGGATGGCGGCAGAAGTGCACCACCTTAGTCTTGGCCAAAGAAAACCGAAACCTGTGCGCTTCGGCATAGCGAGAGACACGGTTCAATGCCTGTTGGTGACGACGCTCCAGAGTTGGCATCTGAGCCGCGCCAAAGGAGATCGAAAGGTCGTCCACGTAGAGCGTAGCGAGAACATCTTCCGGCAGCACCGAGGTGATGCCGTTGATGCTCAGGGAAAAGTGTGACACTGAGGACACTTTCCTGCGGGACACCCTCTTCCTGCTCCTTTGGGCCGGAGAGGGCAGCCCCCACCCATACGCGGAATCGACGATCTCGCAAAAATTCAGATATAAACATTGGGAGGCGTCCCCTTGCACCCATCGTGTGGAGAGTCTCCATGATACCGTATCGCCATGCGGTATCATAGGCCTTCTCCAGATCAAAAAACACGGTGGCGTAGTGCTGTCTACGAAGGAAAGCCTCGCAGACGGCATTTTCCAGTCGGAGCAGGGCATCCGGCGTGGAGTGGAACTTACGGAAGCCACACTGTGGGGAAGACAGATGGCCTCCGCTGTCCAGGAAATAGGCTAATCTAACATTTACCAATTACTCCATCAACTTGCACACGCAAGAGGTTAAGAGATATTGGGCGGAAACCGGTCGGAGTAGAGTGATCTCTCCCCGGCTTGCGAAAGGCGAGCACAGTAGCGATTCGCCACGAGTCTGGGAGAAGACCTTCCACCCAGATCCTGTTGAACAAATCTAACAGAAAGGCCATGCCTCGCTCACCCAGGTGTCGAAGCATGGCGTACGGAACATCGTTAGGACCATGGGCGGTGTCCGCGCACGAAGCGAGAGCGGAACGCAACTCACTCACAGTAAACTTGTCGTTGAAGGGTTCTCCGCCTCTGGAGGTAAAGTCCTGCCGGCGGCCTTCCGCGACATCACGACCTGCATTGAATGCTGGCGGAGCAGCATCACGGCTTGAGAATGCGGAAAAAGCGGTCACTAAGGATTCCACCACGGACGCGGGGTCCGAGATTGCGGTCCCATTCTCCTGGAGAATGGGAGGGGGGTGCTGCGAGAACTTGCCCCGAATCCTTTTGACTCGCTTCCACACCTCAGCTAAAGGGGGCTTCCCGTTAAGTGAAGACACGTATGCCCGCCAAGAAGAGCGGCGGGCGTGCTTCGAAATATACCGGAACCTAGCCCTAGCCCGACGAAATTCAGCGACAGTGAAATCGTTCGGGCGGCGCTTATAGCGCATGTAGGCATAACGCTTCTGTTTGAGGGCCGTCCCACACTCGGCCGACAACCATGGGAGTGGTCGGCGTGCAAAACGGCCAGACGTCCTAGGAATAGTAGTCACGCCCACGGCGATGAGGTTGCCGGAGAACTCAACGGCCTCATCTACCGACCTAAACTCCTCGACTGAGATAGAGAATTCAGTCATTTCCTAAAATGCAGGCCACCGCGCCCGCGCCAAGCACCACCGAGGTGGTCTCTCAGGCGGCAAAGATAGGTCAAGGCAAGAAAATGAAGCGGTTCTCGGACAGTGATGTGTAAACTCATCCAAGTTTAGGACACCCATCTTAAGCTCTTCGATCAGATCGACAAGGACTTGTCCGCTGGGATTTATGGAGTAATCTCCCCAGAGAGGATGCCTGCCGTTCAGATCCCCAAGCAAGAGATAGAGCCTCGGCAACCGTGCCACGACGCGGCGGAACTCCCCCGCGTCGAAGTCAGCTGACGGTGGAATGTACGCAGAAATGATAGTATACCTCCTATCCAGGTGCAGCTGCACAGCCACTGCCTGAAAGGAGGTATCTAAAGAGAAAGGAAGAACGGAGACATCATGCCGGGTGTAAACCGCGCATCCCCCAGCCCGGCCATCCCGCGGTGGTGGGGTCGCAAGACCCCTATACCCCGGGAGGGCAGGCAAGGGGCACACGCCTAGCATGGTCTCCTGCAAAAAAAATAGCTAACGGGGGTACAGAAGAGAGACGAGCCTCCGCAGCTCCTCCCAGTTGGCCCGGAGTCCACGGCAATTCCATTGAAGGAATATGCCCTCCAGGCCTAGCTCGGATGAGACGCGGGGGCCCTCCTCGAATTGAAGACCCTCACGCGGAAATAGCCGTACGCTTCCCGGGGGCAGAACACCGGGCGCTGTTGGCCGGACAAAGCGCTGGAGGCGCTGTCGCCTTCGAGGACTTATTCGGGGAGGTTGGACTCGCCATGTGAGTCTTTTCCTCCCTCCGCTTCGAAACCTTAGGCGGGCGTTGCGGCTTCCGAGGCGGGGGGGCCCTCTTTTCGAGGAACCACCGTCTCCGAAAAACTCAGCCCACCACTAGGCGTAAGCTGCTTTGTTGCTGTCCTCCTTTCGGGGAACAGCTTTAGGAACCCCCGAAGATGGCCTAGCGACCATCTTCAGGGGTGTTGCCTCCTGTGAGTCTAACGACTCGGTGGAGGCGCGTGGCCGTTTCGCCTTGCGGGAAACGGCCAGCTTTACGAGGGGAGCGCCCGGGTTGGGTAGAGCCCGCAGAAGGGCTCCGAATGGGCGCGGAAACAAACGTGCTCGTTGGCCTCGATGGGCCAGGATCAGAGGGTGCCTTTCTAACTACTGAGTCATATGACGTCCCAGGCAGAGGCGGGCGCGCCAGGACCAAGTCCTTAGCCTTGCAGAATGAGTCTATCCTGGGCCTGAACGGCCAGGATTTCTTTCTCAAGAAGATATGCACCACATTGCTTTGAAGAAGCAGGGTGCGGCTCTCGCAATTGACACACACGATTTGGACTTATCGTGTGCGACCTTGGAGCAATTTACACAGACTTCGGGTGACCCCGACTTTGCACGTCTACATGAGCGATTTGTATGGCCGAAGCGGTGACAGTAATAGCCCCGCCGCGGCAGTGGCACGAATGCCTTCACGCGGTAGCAGTACCAACCAGCACGCACCGACTCAGGGAGCTTGTCACGGTCGAACGTGATGAAGAGTGTAGGGGTGGGTCTTGAGGCCCCTTCCTGTTTTCTCATCACACGTTCGACCTTGACCGCCCCATGGTCGGCCAGCTCTAGGGTGATGTCCTCAATGGAATAGTCAACGAGTTCCCTCGCATAAACTACTCCTTTCACAAAGTTCATGGTAGAGTGCGGCGTCACACTCACCGGGGTGCCATGAAGTGTCCGAAGAGCACTTATCTTGGCCGCCTCGGCGGGATTCGCCGCATTGGCCAGAAGGCTCCCGCCCGAGAAACGGGTCACCTTCGGCTCTCTACCAATTGCACTAGCTAATCCTCTCCTCTGATGGATCATGTTGCCCTTGGACAACATGGTGCCATCAGTGGAGCGAATAATGAGGAAGCATTTGAAGCCAGCGGGCTCAAAAACGCCAGTTAACATCTAAATGAGGGGCCCCGATATCATCGAGGCTCCGCCCTGTGCACTCTTGGTATTAGTCTTAGTCAGGGGCTCCGCAACCAGGGGCGGATGTGCCGATCTTGGCTTGGTCGCTTGCCAGAGTGGCAGCAGACCCATCCGTCCCCACAGCCCCCGCGGATAGAGAGGAGCCCCGAGTCTTCTTAGTCTTTCTTGTCTTTTTCTTCTTTTTAGGAGAGGAGGGCGGGGAATGAACCCGCTTCTCTACTCCGCTGACAGAAGCCCATAGGCCAAATGGAAAAGGTCCTGGTGGTTGCAGGGGCACCGGTAAGGTTTAATATCCTTGCCAGCAGGTCTTTTGAGGGAAGCGCCGGAAGGGGCCTGGCTTCCCTCTCTCCCCTAAGGGGGTTTGCCCTACCGAGCCGCTTCGATGTGGAGCGGTTGGCTAAGGGCTGCCTGCTGGCTTTGGTGGCAGTCCCCTTGGAAAGAAAAGAGGGGATTTCCGCTGGAAAAAGGGAGGTGCCCGAAAGCACCTCCAGAGAAGGGGGTGAGGGGGAGTCCCCTACACCCGTAGGAGAGGATTAAGGTTCCTCTCCGGTTAGAGAAATATGGAGGGTCCCCTGTGCAAGCACAGGGGAGAGGACCTCCATTTTTTTGCTGGAGCTGCCCGAGGGCGGCTCCGTCGCTGTTTCAGGGAAAGTTGGGGGTTGAGGGGGGGGTATCTTCATCATTGGGCACAGTGACCCTCTTTTTTACATGGGATGCAATCGCGCACACCTCTCGCAGTAGCCCGCACTGCGAGAGGTGCTTACAAGCCCAGCAGAGCCAGGCACCGCCATTTGGGACCAGCTCTCCCACCTGGTGGCCTGGCAGTCCATCGGCATGGCGGCTCCACCTTAGACACGGCGTAAAATATTTAGATTGTGAAGAGGAGAGGAAAAGGGATGTGAGGAAGGTATGGGTGGGGATGAAGCAGGTTGTTAAAAACCAGCCATCCCAGACCGGAGCTCAGGGGTTAGGGAACTTTGTCCCCCACCCCCTCAGCGGGACGGTTGGCTGAAAGGAAGGTCAGCATCTACCCTGTGAAATTAGAGGCTGACCACAGAAAGTTGTGGGAGAGGTTGTGTGAAAAGAGAGGAAACAAGTGTTTTGAAGGAAGGAAAAGAGGCAAGCTGGGGCCGGACGGGGTGCTGAGTTCCGTCAGCACGGCGGCCAGGATGGCAAATCGCCGCATCCCTTACGGGGTACGGGGAGGTAAGGGCAATGGAGTGAACTGGGTAAGAAGATCAGTGCTTTATCAAAAACCTATACCCAAATAAAAATTCCTTAATTAAACTACATGTACTTACTCATAGTCAACACTTGTGCAACTGAAACAGTCAAAAAAAGAATGACTTACAGCGCATCTCTAGAACACCTACTGGCAAGATGCAAAGGTAGTGTTTTATTCAAGGGAAAAAGAGGGGGGGGGGATTTCCTAAGTGGAACAGTCAGAAATATTTTCAGATATTAAGGCCAATTCTATTATCTTTTTTTTTGTGGGGGGGGGGGGGAAGTACCAAAAAAGATGGTAAAATGGAAAAGACCAGAAGGAATAAAGCCCAGATAGCTAAAATCAATCTGCAACTGCAGGGAATTTTTGTTCAGGGCTTATCTGCCAACTGTCTCCTAGGGCATGATGTTGCTGTAATTATCCAGGGCCTTATGCTAGGCTAGATTATAAAAAAAAGAGTGCAAAAGAGACCCAAAAACCAAAAAAGACAGAAGGAAGCACACTCAGGCATCAGGGGAAGAATCATGGGACCAATGCCAAAAAAAAATAGAGGAGGAAACATCCACAGGTCTGTGCGCATGAATCTGTCTCTAATATAAGGGATAAGCAGTAAGAACCCTACTTGTCCCAATACTGGGACAGGTTTTGGGGGACACAACAAGAATGTGCTGAAGTATGAGGACAAAGAAATCATCATACTCAGGTGCAGAGGAACCCTTTTTCAAGTGGAGATGTGTCCGGCGATTATGCAGGCCTTAGGGAGGAGGTCCATGGGAAGTTGTGGCAAGTTCCCATCTTCTTTGCCAGACAGCACAACAAGCTGACCTGATTCATACAATTTAGTGACAGTGAAGAACAATGGAATGCTGGTGTGGCCACACAGTCTTCTCCTGACTCTTTGGCATTCTTGTATTCTGCAATCCCTACATGTCCAAAAACCAAGAACATCTGCCCAGCTCACAGCAACTGTGGTACCACAGATATCATGACCAGGAGGTGCAGAGATTCCAATGTTA
This sequence comes from Ceratothoa steindachneri, assembly GCA_963969495.1. Lineage (NCBI taxonomy): Eukaryota > Metazoa > Arthropoda > Malacostraca > Isopoda > Cymothoidae > Ceratothoa > Ceratothoa steindachneri. The sequence continues at coordinate 147,862,272 of OZ018321.1, read as the reverse complement.
GGTTGCTTTGTTAGTATCTAAATATCAAGATCCAGTCTCTGAACCAAGAAGCACAGTGCCTTATTTCCCACACTGAGCGTGTATTGAAAACAGCTCATCCATTAAGACAGACACAGTGCCTGATAGAGTACCATTGAATTTAAGCAGGGGGTATGGAGTAGAAGGTGAGACTTCTGCAGAATGACATGGATCTAGTGTGACAAGAAATGTGCTCCAAAATGGCTGAAAACAATACTCCCAGCACTGTAGAAGCTTTGGGAACAGAATCATGGCAAGAGATAGTCAAAGGTGGTATCCTCCATAGTTGCATCCTCGGACAGAGAGCTACACCAAGCTCTAGGGGCAGTTTCCTAGCTTGAATGTAGTTATCAAAATAAAACCACAGACTTGGAAATAAAGCTTACCAAATAAGAGAGCCAATCACTCACTTGCCGATCTTTGAGGAAGGTTGCACAAATAACCACACTTTTCATTCAAAGCTTGATAAGCAGTGTCACAATAAATGAGACTTGAGTCTACTCTTTTTTTAACTACCCCCCCCCCCTCCCTCAAAACTTAAAATGAACACCAATGATGGCATCTGTGAAAGAAAATTAGCCAAGAGAGATCCATAAAGAAAGTGGTTGAGAATGAGGAAAGATATATACCAATAGATCCTCATGCAGGCATTGGATCCAAGAGGAAATGCATGTGCAGGCAGGGGACCAATCAATTCTCCAGTTGTAGCTTGGTTTTCCATCCTACACCTAATACCCCCTTGCAGGACTTTTATTAGCATAAACTGCTTTGAACTAAAGGTTGATGCATCATATGTGCTATCAAACAGCAAGATATGTAATCTAACTTTAGTAGTTATAGGCACATATATTATAACTACCCAACTGTTCAATCCTTAAAAAAAATCCCCATTTATATATTTATCAAATAAGCAACCAAAAATATATAAACCAACAACTACAAAAAAAATTCAAATAATATTAAAGCCAAATTTAATTAGAGTATACAACATTTCTAAGGTGATTAAAGATCATATATCCAAGTATCTATGCTCTTTATAGTAATTTTCTCCTTGAGGCTTCCTACAAGTTTTTTTAACCACAAGCCTGAATCAACTGAATAAGAAGTGTATTAACCTGTTTTTGTTTACAAGCTATACAAATCATTTATTGCTAATAAATAAGTGTTCCTAATTGCTATTTTCAACTTTTACACTATTTCAGCATTTATACTTAAATAAATTAAAATAACTAACATAAATATGCAATTGACTAGCATACTATGATTAAACAAATGGAACTACATATATGGAACATGTTTTTTTGTTTTTCCATTGTTCTGAACATCACAACTAAAAACTAATTGTGTATAATACTAGAATAGTTTGTTATTGAAGGAAAAAATACTTGAAATGTATCCTTGGGTCATTAATAATGATTTTTTGTTCATTTTTTTTTCATATCTAATTTTAACCCAATTTGCTAAGATCTCTGCTGGAAGATGGACCAAAGGAAGGTCAACATTTAAGAAGTGACAAAACAATAATAAGGTAAGTAATGTGAAAATGTGATTTACCTAGCCTTAATAGTATAGTAGCTCGTGTTAAACTTTTATTAAGAGTCTATATGGAACATACCAGGGGCTAAATGGAACAAACCGGAATGGAGTTGAAAATGCAGGGTTTTGTTTTTATTTCAGCATGGAGTACAACTACAAACAGAAGGATTTTGTCATGGTATGACATTACATTATATCAATACCATATTATATCTATGAGGGAGGGACCAATAACTTGAAAGTGAACCAACAAAAGGGACGAAAAACCACGAGTTTAGACAGGTTGAGTAGCGTGAGAGAGTGCAACGAGGTCAGGTAAAGTATGGACAATGGCAAAGCTCAAGGTTATTTAAAGAGACATGTACAAAATATAATTTTATTTACACAAAAATAATGAGAGAATTGATGGGTAAAATTACATCAGTAAATAAAAGGGGGAATTGTAGTTATAAATCAGGCTATGAAGTTAGAACTTAAGGTATTCCCGGAGGAGACTATTCAAATGGTGGGAGGGCGATTAACTCAATTGGGTTACTAGAAGGGAGAGAGGGGTTGGCTTACGGATGTCTTCTGCACTTGAGGTGAAGCCGCTCGGACTTCAAAGCGGGAGGTTGGAGTGATGACAGTTCTCCAAAAGCAAGGGGGGGGGGTAACTTCCGATCCAAGGGAGAGTATTTTGGCTACCCGAAATGAGGAGGGCTTCGACAGGAGTTGATGAAAGAAGTCTGGAAAATCACTCAGGGCAATCATTCAGTGGAATTACCTCCTGGCTGGGGCTAATTCCAAATACACAAAATGGTCCAGCTGTCACTTTGCTTTGTTGCTAGCACTTGACTTGGAACCATGGTAAAATCTTCAGGGTTCTGGGGAAGACTTCTCAACTCTGTCTCTCTTCCCGGGAGTCAAGCGTTATTTATGTCCGAGGCACTCCCCGGAGTTAAGGGTTAGCGGAAAACAGCTATACTCTCAAAGGGCCTTGAATCTTCTTGCAGAGCTATTTTAGCCTGCATAAAGGTGAATCGTGCGGCCTTCTGCTGCACATGGGAGTTCCTTTCTGCTAAAGATCTTCCATGTGGGGATTTCCTCACACATCTCACAACCGAAAGATGATGCTTTACAGAGCAGTTGTGTAGGAAAGGATCATCCCAACCCGTCAAACTAGAATTATCAAAGGTCTAGGGAAATTCTGACCTACGACAGGTGTACACACACAAAAAAAAACTTAAATCTGAGCTCAGCAGGGAATTTACAGGCATAAGCCTTAAACAGGTCGATTATAGAGAATTTAACTAATACAATTTTAAACAAAAGAAAAATCACGAACATTGGCAACATTTCAGTGGAACTAAAAAAAAGGAACTAAATGGAGGCATAAATATGGGACAAAAAAAAATTAAAAATTTAGTGGACCCAAAAAAAAATCATAATTAGGAACATTGATGATATAATATATATATACAATTCACGTGGAAAACCTTCGCTCCTGCTGGAGTATGGATGAGGTAATCCACAGGTCCTCTAGCCTCGAGGATGGGGTAGGATCCCTTTCACTGGCTAAAGATTTTGTTGCTTCCTGTGGGAAGTAGCACCAGCACCTTCGCACCAGGCTTGAATTTTCGTTATCGTGACTTAAGGTCCAATTAGGTCTCAAACCTCTCAATAGGTCCTTCACGGGATACGAGACTCGTTTGTTACCTCGGGTGGACTCACGCTCAAGGGCTTTAGTTTTCTCCGAGCAAAGGGGGGGGGGAGTTGCGCACTCCTTCTGGGTGCGGGGAAATTTATCGCTCCGGAGGGCTTGGAACTCCGGGTTGATAGGGGTTTTCAGGGGAACAGGTGCACGAGATTACAGGGCTGCCTGTGTATGGGTAATCACAGGCTGGGCCACGGGATAGCCATGAATTACAGGGTTCTGACTGAATAAAACGGAGCAGAACTGGATTGGGGCTGCTACCACTATAGTCACACTCCAGGTGACAACGAATTACTGGGAAACGACTGGCCGGGCCAAGGTAGTTGTGGACCACCGCAAATTTCTTGTGATCGGGCCCAACAGGGGGGAGTAGGTCCTCAGACACTATAATGCAGGTGCACCCGGTGTCAGGGATGAGGGTGGATACTCGGCGACCATTCACAGCTCCGTTCTCGAACTTCAATCCACCAGGGTTGTTCTCATTAAAGAGAAAATTCACCTGATGGACCGGGTCTTTGGCAGGCGAGGGAGGTTCGGGAGTCTTCTGAGGCGACGGGAGGAAGGTCAGGGGCGGCCCAGATTTGGTGTACTTGGTGGTATTAAGAGTTTGCGAATCAGGAGTTTTGAGGACAGTTCGTGCGGTAATGGCCGGGAACTCTGCAGGTGTAGCAGACAATCGGGTTCTTTTGGCATGGCACAACCGGGGGAGAAGAAACTAGGGGTTTAATGTCTCGGTGTTCCGATGGATGGAAGTTTCTTGGCCTCGAGGGACTAGGAGCTTTGGTAAATCTTTGAACCAATTTAGGGGGGGCCTTAGGGCCATAAAATTTAGTTTTGGGGGCGATTGAGGAGCCTTTTTAACATCTTTAGGGTATAAATTGTGACTACCCGCATAAACATCGGCCTCTTCCAAGCACTCCTTGAAAGTGGCGGAACGTTTATCCTTAATGAAGGCACGAATTTCGGGAGCCACAGCAGCTAAAAGCTGATCCCTAAGGAAGAAGTCCAGAAGGGACTCGTAGACCTGGGGAATCTTGCACGGATCCAGCCAACACTGAAGGTTTCTTTGGAGGATGTACCCGGGTTGTTGAAAGGTTTGGCCAGGGCGGATCCTTTCCTGACGGAATCGGGAGCGGTAGAATTCGCTATTCATATAAACAGCGGCTAACAATTCAGATTTTAACATGGAATAGTCCAAAGTTGCTTCCAGAGGAAGGGATACGAAGATATCCCTTAACTTGGCATTTAGAAGGGGAAGTAAGCGAGCGACGCCATCATTTTCGAGATCCCATCTATTGATCTGAAAGATTCTCTCAAAAATGGGCCAAAAATGACCCAAAGTCCTCTCCATCATTGAAAGCGGTAAGGTGGAGTGAAGGAGTTTGGAGAATTTCAGCCTGGGAACCGATGGACTGAGAATCCATTTGATTTCAGCTCATTTCCAGCTCATGCTGCCTAATTTGTTCACGTTCTTCCATCTCCATTTCCATCTTCAGTTTGTTCTCCATCTCCGTTTTCAGTTTGTTCTCCTCCATCTCCATCTTCAGTTTGTTCTTCTCCACCTCCAATTCCCTTCGCTCTGCCCGTTCGTTCCTCTCTTCTTCCTGTACGTAATTTAGCAGGTCTTTGCCCGCAAGACCTAGCATTTCACCCTCACTCTTGAATTTTTCAAAGGATGACATTGTTACGCAGTTAACTGAGGGAACACTGATACGCGAACGAGCTAGGACACTACCCACGTGAAACGAATACTTGAATATTCGTGAAGGTCTTGATCACAAAAAAAAATTAAGATACAGCTACCTACCTCTGCTGTTTCTAAGCGGGGGAAAAAATTTAAATGGTCCTACCGGAATTAGGACACCAAAGACCTTAACTCTTTTGGATTAATAACCAGAAGAGTCTCCGAAATTCAAACACAAAAAAAAATTAATTACCTGGGGTCCAACACAAAATCTAAATAGATTACATTCCACCGCTCTTCAAATAACTTGAACTTGCCTTCTGCCAGTACAATACAAAAATTAAAATAAAAGGGATGTACGTGAATGACACAGGTTCGTAAAAAAACCAACACACTTGACACCAGATTTATATAATAAGTATATTAATATATATATATATGTCGTGGTATGACATTACATTATATCAATACCATATTATATCTATGAGGGAGGGACCAATAACTTGAAAGTGAACCAACAAAAGGGACGGAAAACCACGAGTTTAGATGGGCTGAGTAGTGTGAGAGAGTGCAACAAGGTCAGGTAAATTATGGACAATGGCAAAGCTCAAGGTTATTTAAAGAGACATGTACAAAATATAATTTTATTTACACAAAAATAATGAGAGAATTGATGGGTAAAATTACCTCAGAGAATTAACGGGCAAAATCACATCAGTAAATGAAAGGGGGAATTGTAGTTATAAATCAGGCTATGAAGTTAGAACTTAAGGTATTCCCGGAGGAGACTATTCAAATGGGGGAGGGGGATTAACTCAATTGGGTTACTAGAAGGGAGAGAGGGGTTGGCTTACGGATGTCTTCTGCACTTGAGGTGAAGCGCTCGGACTTCAAAGCGGGAGGTTGGAGTGACGACGGTTCTCCAAAAGCAAGGGGGGAAGGGTAACTTCCAGTCCAGGAAAGAGTATTTCGGCTACCCGAAATGAGGAGGGCTTCGACAGGAGTTGATGAAAGAAGTCGGAAAAATCACTCAGGGCGATCATTCAGTGGAATTACCTCCTGGTTGGGGCTAATTCCAAATACACAAAATAGTCCAGCTGTCACTTTGCTTTGTTGCTAGCACTTGACTTGGAACCATGGGAAAATCTTCAGGGTTCTGGGGGAGACTTCTCTCCAGAGGCTCTCCCCAGAGTTTGGGGATAGCGGGAAAACAGCTCTACTCTCGAAGGGCCTCAAATATTTTTGCAGAGCTAATAAAGGTGAATCGTGGCAGACTCGATTCAAGGCTACTGCTTGTGGAAGTAGGGGGGGGGGGGGTAGGCTTACCACTTTAGGCCTAGTCGGGCCTTCTGCTGCACATGGGAGTTCCCTTCTGCTAAAGATCTTCCACGTAGGGATTCCCTCACAGATTTCAACAGGTTTATATACACCCAGGATGATATGGATCATGCCCACCTCAGCTATGAAAAAGGTCAAGACAAATACTAAAAAATCCTAATTGTCACTCCTTATGGGCAGTGGAGAGGGCATTTACTGAACCCAGGTCAGATGGGGCATCCCACTGCAGGGAAGGGCAATAGCTACTAAAGGAATACCTATGCCACTTTGTTCAGCATTACCTAAAAAATGTTGTCAAGTGTTTTAAAGTTACCTAAAAAATGTTGTCAAGTGTTTTAAAGACAATTGACCTGCCATTGACTGTAGCTATGGTTTTCTTAAGCAGCACTCAAACATTGTGACAAGAAGGCAATGTTAAAATAGCTTGCAGGAAAGCACTGCCATCTCATATAGTATTGTGTAGGAGTAATTTAACAAAATTAGTCTCAATTATGTGACTAATCTCAAAGATAATGCAAAACTCAAAGTGATGCCATTTCAGGAAAGAGCTAAATATGCAGAGGGGATAAAGAACACTACAAAAAGCTCAGCTTTCCTCATGTTTGCAGTCATAACTATGAGGAAGCTTCTTCAAAGACAATAAATGCAACTCATCTCATACAACCACTAAATGTTAGTTGCTTTGCTCCATTCAAGAAAGCATGGTGAAAAACTCTTACAGATTGGAAGATAAGGCAGGGAAAACTGTGCTATTGAGCTCAAATGGTGCTTCACAAGGTTCCTGCTTTCAGTAATAAGTGAAATGGAGAAGTGGCCCAATCGTGCACCAGTTCATTTCATACCTGTGGCATTTACCCATTTAAGCCTGATGCTGTCCTGTCAAAGATGAGACACAATGCGAATTAACCAAGAATGCAAGTGAAGAGCTGGTAAACTAATTAAAGAAGCAGACAATCATGGTGAAAGAGAATATTCTCTTAATGCCTCCTCTCAACAAGCTAGCACAAGTAGAGCATTAGTGGAGGCAGAACAACATCCTCAGAAGCTTGGGAAAATAGTGAGCACAGAGTCAGCAGATCATGAGAGTGATGATGAGATCTTCCCCAAAGCACTTAGCCAACTACCCAGTTCCCCAGATTAAGCAAGGCAATTTTGTTCATCATTTTGCTTAAAAGAAAAATAATGAACATTATATGGGCAAAATAAGAGGAAAGAGCAATAATGAATTGGAAATTGATTATTATGGGAAATGTGAGAATGACAAGTATGGATTATGCATTTGTCTTGACACAAAATGTGGATGAAAGAATACTGGACTTAAGATATTATTTCAGTGTTGCAAATGAAAAATATAAATACAGGGAAAATTTTGTTTGGATACATTTTTATAAACTTAATTGCAAGGTAGAGGGGTTATGTTAGGTTAGAAGATGTTAGTTTAGGTTTTGCTGTTCATACACAATTATACAATATATTTCATTTAGCTCCATTTAGTGTTGTCCCAAATTTCCTTTCCCTAAGTATTTCTTCTCTTTTATATAAAAAATCTATTGGCTAATTTTTAGCAGAAAACTGCAGGTTCTGCACCCAAAGTTTTTTACATTAAACGATGAGAATTTAACTCTTCTCGTTTCTCTAGCCCCATAGTATGGTACAAAAAATGACAAAAATTATTTTCAGATATTTGGGATATGAATAAGATATCTATATTAAAAGTTATGAAAAATAAAAAGATATAAATTAATATACTAAGAGAAAGTCAGACCAACCTCTTCTTCAACTCTTTCAGATGAACTTGAACCAATATCACCAGTAGATTGTGTACCATCTCTACTTTCCGGTCGCTGATTGCACTCTGAAGAATCTCCCTTTCTCCGTCTCTCCTCTTGCCTTCTCTTGGAACGGGGGGTGTCTCCAGTTAAACTCCTTTTCTTTCCTGAACTTTCTTCCCCTGCTGGCATGTCATCAGGTACTGCCAACCCTTTAATACGAAGTGCTTCTGCTGCCTTGATAAGAGTAGGGAGTCGCTCTTGCACGACATTTACCTCACCCTGGTACATATAGTTGAGCAGTAGTTCCATTTCCCGAGGATCAATATCTTTGAAAACAATGTATGGGTGAGGACACTGCATGCGTTCAAAGATCTCATCAAAGTAGTCACTGCATGTTGAAAGAATGAATCGGTGGACTGGGAAGTATTTCCCTTGGCAGGCCAATGTCGCATCACAGTACCGTTCCTGAAGAAAGACAACTTTTTAAGACTCACTATTATTCAGTAAATACTGAAGGAAATAATAAAATCAAAATCATTAACTTTAATGAGTAAATATATAGGTAATATAGTGGCTAGGAGGGCAGGGAATGAGTATGTAGTACTATTACAATTAGATAATGATTGAAATATGACCAGTAACTCATCAAATATAACAAAGAAATCTATAAAACAATGGGCTGGAATAGCAGCACATCTACATTGTGAGACCACCCACCCAAAAGCTACCGGGAAAAGGTAGCCATGGAGAAGTACCACACCCATAATGTATATACTAAACACCTTTTCAATACCAAATGACTGAGCCATTTTTTTAAGATTCTCCTACCCAGTGAGCAACCATAGACCCATCAAAACAGGTCATAAACAACAGTTTGAGTCAAGAGACTAAGGTGCAAGTTAATGCAACACTTGCAAAAGCAGAACCTACTTCACATTTTCAACATTTGACTTTAATAAGCTTATCAAACACATAGACCTTTTCTTCATACCCTCACTTTCCCACCTCTCTAAACAGCCCATTCTACCCACACAACCCCACTTCTAATATCCAACAAGATCCCCCCCCCCCCCTCCACCTGCAGCAGTATCTAACATAAAACAATATTTTTTTAATGGTAAAGGTTTCGACAAAAAACTGCACTTAAGATGCTTTTATTTCTATTTAGGGGACCTACTGATTGATGTAGAATGCGAAGCATGGGTATCTAGTGTATGACAGCCACTGGGAAGTTGGCCCAAATTAGGACTCTAACCTGCCATTTAACTTCACATATAGTATTAATATTAAAAACTATGTTTGCAAACTTCTTTAAAACCATAAAACATGCAGTACCGTCTAAAAGGATAAGAATACTTGTAAATATTTATTATATCCCAGCACCTTACATAACTTTTACCAAATAAAATCCAAGGTTTCTAAGATTGATGTATAATAAATAACCTATAGGTATAAACTACATGTGGTAAAAGTTATGCAAATATGGAAGAATAAAAAGAAAGTTATCAGCAGATTAAGTAATTTACTAGAAAAATTGGTGTCCAAAGTTATCTGAATGCTTAGGTTTCATATAGAGAGAACCAGCATTGAGTGCATATAAACTAACTTCAGTTCAATCTCATATACATTAGGTTATTCTCTTACCAGCATTCATCCAGGTTATATGCCTAAAAATTTGTATGGAGCAATTGAAGAGATTGTCAAGCAGTCATACAGAATAATACCCCCTGGACAATGGCCAAATGGGTGAAAAACTTCCTAGATGATGAGCACATCACATATCAACAGGGCTGCAAAGAGCCTGATCCTGAATCCCATAGAAAATGTTAGGAGAGAAGTCTAAAGTGAATAATCTGAAAGATTAAGATGTCTGGGAATTCTTGAAGATGAATGAAGCAAGATTAATGTGCACAAGTGCACATACAGTCTGTTCATTCCTGTGGCTGATGTCAAAGCATCATTAAAATAAAGGCCTCCACACTAAATATTATTGTACAAATGTTTCCCACTATTTTAATGGTTATATTTGAATAGAAATTCGTTTCAGCTGTCATTTGGAACACTTTGGACCCAAGTTTTTCAAGTAAATTGCTTATCTGCAGATAACTGGTTTTATTGATGTAAATTTGCATAACCTTTACCATGCATTCTGATCTAAATGGGAGAGTAATGTACAGAATGCCATCCAACAATACAAATCTTCCTCCTTTCCAAATTTTAGCAACTTCAGGCAGGAGAGCTCATTGAAATGATGAACAAATGATTTTTTTAGGAGCCCATCTGGCGACTGCCTACTTGGGCATAAGTCACCGTACTCACCACAGCCTCCTACTAGGCTACATTAAAAAACAAATAATATGTAAATAACAAAAACAACAATAAAAAAGGACAAAGGCTAAAAAAATGGCAACAAAAAATTTATAAAAAAATATGAACCCTAATTTCCTACGCATCCACATGACAAATTGCAATTAATGTAGGCACTAGCAACAAATACAACACAATAGCAAATGCTTACATGCCCCACTATTACAGAAAATTTCTTTCTCCACAACATTACCACACATCCTAGGTGGCAACTTCAATGCCAGGACACAGGTCTGGCATATCAATAACCCTGACACAAAGATTAACAATATTTGTCATACAAACCTCATGGCAGAAAACACTATTTTCCACCAGTCCTCTTAACATCCATCATCTCTAAACCACCAACTGGTACCACAATATCCTGGAGTAGCATACACATGAATTAAACCAGTTGGCCACAGACAACTACACAAATTACTAGAGTCAATTGGAAAATGCATAGATAGAATACTGTGAAACACTAAAAGGTACACTACCCATCACAGACATCAACACTTGTACAAATTTAACACAGTCACAGAAAATACAGACAAAAAACATCTCTAGAGACAAGAGAAAGAGAGCGAACCCTAATTTCACACCAGAAATTCAAAGCCTCATCAGACATTATGCACTAAAACTACTCAACAAAAATATGCCAAACAGTATGGATAACCCAGCAGTGGTGTATTAAGGCACAATCAAATGGCAATGCATCACACAAGTATATCTGATTTGGAGATGACAAATTGACCTGAAAACTGCTGAGGCATTCTGTGGTAGGTCCACAGGAATAGTTGCAGCACGATGGCAGGCAAATTTAAGTTCCTATCAGCCATCTCCCATCCTCTTTGCCAGGCAGCCTAGAGATCTGATCTAATTCCTGCCATGTGGTCAGTAAAAGGCAGGGTGAAATGCTGGTCTGGTCACACAGTCCTCACCCTCCTAGGCATCATCATCATCTGCAAACCCCACATATACAGTAAGCCAGCAAATATAAAAACAAACCTGACATGTGGCATCAGTCTCCAAATCATCGATCACACAAGAAATCAGATATGGTCCGAGATGGCAGTGCATTTCTCCTGGAAGTAGCCCCTTTTAGACTTACTTCAATACACCCATTGAGCAAAAGGAATTGTATTGCAAAACATAAGGAAACCTAACCCTATCTCAAGATATTCACCAATATCAAAATCATTTAAGGAGTGACTTCTCTGAGGGCCTTCTCACACTCAGTCAACCAGCAAGAGGGTAGACAGGTGTAAAATGGAAGATGGTCTCAAGATCATCTTCAAGGGGTGGCCTCCTGTGAGTCTAATGACTCAGTGGACGTATGCAGCCACTTCATTTTAAGAGAAAACAGTCAAGCAGAATGAATGAGTGTCTTGGTTTTAGCTCACTCACTTAGGGCACTAGTGAGCGAAGCTTTGAACACAGGATGTCCCAGGATTGCTTCCAGAAAGCAAGGTGTGGCTCTCTGCAATTCACAATAAGGATTTAACATGAATGATCTTATAGCAATTGGCGCAGACTTGGGGTAAACTCAACTTTGCACATCTGTATGAATGATTTGTGTGGCCAAAGTGGTGGCAGTAGTAGAATTTCATGGTAGTTGCATGAATGCCTTGATGTAGTATAGATATCAACCAGAACACAGACTAAAAAAGACTCAGGCTAGAATGTGATGAGAGTCTCTAGCCCTTTCCCCCCTCCCTGTTTCGTCATCACACATTCAACCTTGACCACTCCTTGGACAGCTAGCCCTTCAATGATATCCTCAAGTATTAATCCACAGGTTTGACTCTCATAAACCACTAATTTCACAGGCAAGTCATTGTGTTCAAAAAGTACAAATAATGACTACCTGAGCAGGGGCTGTCTCATTCACCAGAAGGGCACTGTCTGAGAAATTTAGGAGACTTTCGTCTCTCTACCAAACAACCTGGACTTTCTGATGGAACATGCTACCATCAGTGGACTAAATGGAACATGCTACCATCAGTGGACTAAATGGCACATGCTACCATCAGTAGACTATATCACCGGGAATCGTTTGAAGCCAGCGGGCTGGAAAATGTGAGTGTCTTGATGAGGGATCATGGTGGCATTGAGGCTGTATTCACCTTACAACTTATGCCTTTGCCTGGGTCTTGGCCTCCCTTTGCACCAGATGTGCCAGTCATGCCCACCCCCATGATCCCAGAAGGAGAAGCACCTCTTCTCTTTTTAGGAAAGGGCAGTGGGTGAACGCTCTTCTTCCCACCTTTGGAAGAGGCCCACAACTGAGGGAGGGAAGAGGTCCCTACAATCCTTGTTTTGTTCACCTCCAGGGAAGACCCTACCACTTTGTGCAGTTACAAACCAGGTCGCTAATAAGTGCAGTGGTAAGGCCCAGGGGATGATACCACCCCTCGAGGATTCCTTGTTTACTGCCCCTCTCAAGAGGGGTGGAGTGAGGCAGCATAGTGTCTGTCTGGCACTATTATTGGTGGACTCCTCAGCTGAAGAGAAACTGTAGGCAAAGAAGAAGCTCTCCCTCCCTTAAGATATTCTTGTAATGGCCCCTGATAAAGAAAAGGAGGGGGGGGGGGAAGGTTTTGCCAATGGGTAGTGCCCTATTTTTAATTCACTGCCTTGACTACAACAACCCTACTTTGACCCAAATAAGGAACTGGCCTAGTAGGGCATCTTACATACCCTGCCTGATACTGAAAGGATGAGCAGTATACAATTTCTTCACCACTCCTTGGGGGACACCAAACCAAATGTACACATGGTGTGACATGCAGGTCAGAGTGATGGACCAAGCTTGGTGAGTGCCCCTGGAGAAGTTGGTGTCACCATGCTGGACAGGCAGAAAGAATGTTGCATGGTATTTAGCAATGTACAGGAGAAACTTCCAGTGGTAATGACAATCCATGAGACAAACATTCATGCATGATGGTGCACCTAGTCACAAGGGTAAAATTGCGACAAAATGGCTAACTGAAAATAAATTTAATATTTTGGATTGGCCTGGTAATAGCCCAGATCTCAATCCCATATAAAATTATGGCTAATAATAAGAAATAAGGTTGAAGGCCAAGACATTGGCTCCGTCAAAAAATTAAGAGAGGCCATCACAAAGGTATAGTGCAACGAAATATCAGTGGAAGTTTGTCAAAACTTTATCAAATCCATGCCGAAGCATCTACAAGTCATCAAATCCAAAGGAAAGATGACAAAATACTAATATAAGGTTAGTTAATATTAAACATTTTTTTATGTTAAAAATACAAATTTTGAGTGATCAGATACTTTTCGCAGGGACTAGAGAACCAAAACATACAAACAATTCATATCTTGGTAATGAACTATGCAAGCCCTGCTTAGGTCCATAACAACTCTCAATGTTCCACAGCTACTGCACATACAGACCACCTCCACTCTGAAATACTAGCCACACATCTACAAATCCAGAGCATCCAATTCACTATATTGCAGAATACACACTTCCACAAAAAAAAACATTAAACTAACACTCAATTAGAGATAAACTGTCTATTCTCCCACATCATATACCCTAAAACAGCTTCCAGAAACATATCAAAACCATTTCACTCAAACTCTATTCAGTCACTTCATGTTGCATGGATGGTCCTTGATATCCACCTTTCAACATACAGACAGTTTACCAGGCAAGATTTTAGTATGTATAAAATCTAGCCTTTCTGAGCTACCAGAAGAGGGAGAATGTGATCATTGTGGAGTCCTGTCCAGAAGACTCACTGCACCCCCTACATCAACACACAAGATAGTATAATCTCTGCGAGGGTTCTGACAGAAATCATGCTATAGGCCAAATCCTTCCTCAGAGGGTCAATGCTTCTCAGCCAGAGGAACCAAGAGAAAACAAATGAAATGTTATTTTTCTTAACTAAAAGCAGTAACTAAATCTAATTATCAATATCACTCACCTTAACATGAATATTAGTGATACTTTTCAGGAATGCTGATGAGTGGTTATTCCACTTTAAACAAAGATGACCAGACATATTGGATGTTGAAATATCAAGTTATGAGAACATAGAAAATGTTTAACAAACTATAAGGAAACAATTTCTTAGTGACTAGAAACCAAAAAATTATTTACTTTCTTGATTTTGAAACAAGAAAAAAGTTAATTTCTCTACACAACATAACACTGAAAATGAAAATAGAAATAAAGATTAAAATAATCTGTATTTATATGTAAATCATACATCTTTATATCTAGTTAAATATTGACAAATGCTTACTAGAAATATTTATTTTCTATTTAAAATGGATATATAAAATAGAGATAATGTAGTAGAATATGTTCAATGGACTTCTACTAAACATCAGCAGTTTATACTTTTCAGGAGATTTTGATTCAAGATATAAAAATGGATTGCATTTCCTTAATCACTGCTATCATGAACAAGATTTCAGTGTTAAAGTTGAGTGGAATTTCTTTGCCACAAGCCATGCAGCGACTGTAAAACGAGGAATAGCAAAGGCTGCAACAAATTGATGCACAAGAGAACCAGTTTGGAAAGGTCTGGGCACAATTGTAGATAGAGAGTAGAAAAATAATAGCATAAGCGAGTTGCGAACAGCTTCCTGCGTATCATATTTTGATTCCAAGAGCCTTATATGATTTTAGCATTAAGTATTTTAATTCAATTGCCTTTTTCTATGTTACTAAACGGGAAGTAAGATGAAGCTTTAACTGAAAAAGGTACAAGAAGATTCCATAAAATTGTACCAAAGGCAAAGTAGCAGATGCAGGCTTATATCACATGGAATCAAAATATTACAAGGGGTGATCAGAAAGAAACGAAAGTCGGACTCGTGGCAGAGACCATAATTTATGGGAGGGAGGGGAGCATAGGGCATTGAGTGTTGCCTGTTGTAATGTGCTTGAACTTGTCACCTCTTAGCTGGGTTACATTTTCTCGTTGTGCTGTGCAATTACATCATTGTTTGTTTCACCCACTGGAAACATGGATTTCTTGAAAGAAGGTTGTAAGTTCTATATCGACACTAGGTGGAAACTTAGGAAAGAAGCAATGTAGATCAGAGGGGAATTATTGCAAGTTTCTGGGTGCCCGTGGACATCTGTGA
This sequence comes from Ceratothoa steindachneri, assembly GCA_963969495.1. Lineage (NCBI taxonomy): Eukaryota > Metazoa > Arthropoda > Malacostraca > Isopoda > Cymothoidae > Ceratothoa > Ceratothoa steindachneri. Next base: position 147,846,752 of record OZ018321.1, on the reverse strand, counting down.
CCAAAGCAACAACAGTCTGTGCTGGTACCTTTTGGTGGTGGTGACCCCATCCCCAGCCCAACAGTGGGTTGGGGACCCTTACACCTATTCCAGGCCCCACCCCAATTCCCTGGACCATCGCAGGAGCAGACCTGCCGCCTCCCAGGGTCTCTCCCAGAGATCCACCGGGCCCAGGTCTATGTGTATCTGTTTCTGTGGGCAGTTGAAGAGATAGATGGTATTGTGTATCTGTGTTAAGCATTTGGGGCAGTTTGGTGTTTTATGGGTGGTGGGAGATATTTTGTGCATGTATGACATCAGGAGGGGTGATTTGCTTGTTCATATCTGTGGTAGTGTTGATTTCTGAAATGAGTGGAGACCAGATTGTGTTGGCATATTCTAGTGCTGATCTTGTGTGTCTTGTATGTGTTAATGAGCGTTTCCTTGGTTTTCCCCCAGTGTGTGTAGTTGTGAGGCCTTGATGACATTGAGTGTTTTCATGGCCTTTACTATTGTGTTTTGTATGTGTTTTGAGTATGTGAGTTTGGGGTCAAAAGTGAGGCCAAGGATCTTTGGGTCAAAAGTGAGGCCAAGGATCTTTGGTTCTTTTGTGGTGAGTAGTGGTATATTTTCTGTTTAGATTTAGGGTTGTGTTGGAGGAGAATGGTCATTATTTTGGTAGCGTTTAGTTTTAGTGAGTTTTCTATTGTCCATGTGTGTATTTTTTGAGGTAAGGTTGTATCTCTTGTGCAGCATCTTTACCGTTTGTGGGGAGTTGATATATCTGAGGTAGATGTTGAAAAGTGTTGGGGAAAGTACACCTCCTTGGGGAACTCCAAATTTTGTGTGTCTGTATTTAGATTTTGTTTTGTATTTGGGTGTATTGGAGTCATCCCATGATGTAGTTTGCTATGTGCTTGATGAGGGTGGTAGGTATGGTGAGTTTGTGGATCTTGTTGATTAGTTTATGTAAGTCTACTATGTTGAATGCTTTGGAGATGTCGAGGGCGACTGCTATGGTTCTATGTGGTGGAATTTTCTTGTTGAATCCATTTGTGATTATGGTGTTTATTGTGTGTAATGCTGTGGTGGTTGAGTGCATGGGTTTGAACCCATATTCATGTGGTGTGTTTGGGATGTTGGATGTGATGATGTAGGATGATTTTTTCTAGTGTTTTGGCTATGGGGGAAAGCAGCGCTATTGGTCTGTAGGAGTCTCCTTTGTTTATGTCTTTGTTTGGTTTGGGTATTGGAATTATTTTTGCTATTTTCCATTGTTTAGGTATGCAAGATTGTAAGTGTGCATGAAGAGGGTTATGGCATTTTGACCTAGGTGTTTGATGTGTATGTCATCAGGGCCAGTGGAGTTGTCTCTTGCTTGTTTTATGGCTCTGATGGTCTGTTCTGTTGTGGTTGTGAATTGTGGTGTGGGGAGGGGTTTTTTTGTCAATTTTCCTGTTTTCATTTTTCGTTTGGTATATGGTTGTGTTTGTGAATTGTTTGTTGAAGTGATCTGCTTTTTGTATGGGTGTTGTAGCTTCTTTGTTTCCAAAGGTGATGGTGTTGTTTTTTGGCTGTGTTGGATTTTTGTTTGTGAGGCCAGCAATGGTTTTCCAGAGTTTACGTGTTTGTTTTGTGGTCCCATTGCCGGTTTAGATGATGTTTCCATAATAATTGTTTATGTTCTTATATAGTGCGATCTATTTGTTTGTTTTATTCTATAATGTTCGGTTTTTGTTTGTTTTATTTTTTTATAGAGCCCATCTGGCAACTACCCACTTGAGCATAAGTCGCCGAAAAACAAGACAGCCTAGAACTAGGCTACCTTAAAGTAAAAATATGAAAACTTAACAATGATATAAATTGGAAAAACTTAACAATCAGGAAGCAATCTCCGGCAGCGGGGGGAGGTCCCCCTCACCCCGGTGCAGGAGAGTGCAACCTACAAAACAACAATATCAAACGAAAAACAAAAAGAACCTTAAATAAAGGGGAGAAGCCCGGCCTCCCCCCAAAAGTCAACAAGTCCACAAGTCAATGTGCATGAATCTGTCCCGAGCACAAGGGACAGGCAGTAGCGACCCCACCCATCCCGGTACCGGGACAGGTATCGTGCGCGAAGATCATCCAGACTAGAACATTCAACAAGAATGTGCCGAACAGTCTGGGGAACGACGCAGTGGTTGCAATAGGGCGCAGGCGAGCACTCCATCAAATAGCGATGCGTCACACGAGTGTGTCCGATTCGGAGACGACAGAAAGCAACCTGAAGCCGCCGCGGCATTGGAGGATAGGTCCATAGGAACAGTCGCAGTTTGGGGGATAGGTCCATAGGAACAGTCGCGGTGCAATGGCCTATAATGTTGGGGTCTGATAGGTTTTGTTTTCTAGTGTTGTTCCGTTATGCTATGAGGTTTTTGATTGGTTTAGTGAGTAGTTTTTGTATGCGTATTTTTGTACTAAATTATTAAAAATAGTTCAATTTCTTTGTGTATTCTATCCAGTTTGCCTGGGGATCATTTGTGTATGTTTTTAAGGTTTTGTTGTAGCCTGGTTTGTTTTTGTGTTTAATGTGATTAAGATAAGGAGATGGTCAGATGAAAGAGCATGTATCCTGATCCAGGTGAGGTGTGTGTGTGTGTGTGTGTGTGTGTGTGTGTGTGTGTGTGTGTGTGTGTGTGTGTGTAGGGTGTTGAATAAGAAGAGATGAATGAGCAGACAAAAACAAATACAAAATCGTACAAAAAGAGGCCTAACAAACACACTGGAAGCAAACAAAAAGAGGCCTTTTGCTTATGTGGTACCATGGTTTTTATATTTATAGGTCCCCCGAGGGAAAGTCCTGCGGGCAGTCACTCTTGTGTCCAAAATTTGGGTGAGCACATCTTAAGGGCCTGGCACCTCCGAGCTCAATAAGGTGGCTTTCTTCATTGTGACGGTTTACCTAGAAGCTTGGTACTCCAGCTGATTGCAATAAAGGCTCCTGGTCGAGACCTGGCCCTTATGGAGTCTAATTCAATATCATCATTTTGAAGGGAATTTTGAAATGGGGGCAAACTCCAATTTAGTTATAGGGGTTTGTCCCCCCCCCCCACTATTTTTTAATAATCTAGTAGTATTTCCTAGTGAAAGAAAAACTCCAAATTTGAATAGGGGACAATAACAATAAATTACACAACTTGCTAAGTCAGATTAGGTAGGATATAGAATTCAGGGAAAAAAATGCTTATGAGATGTGGGACACTTTTAAGACGATATTAAACATAGTCCAGGAGCAGTGTATTCCAATGTAGGAAGCCATTGTGGTGGATCCAGGAAATAGCCAGGAAAATTTCTAAGAAGAAAAGGGCATACCAGAGATTATAGAGAGAAAGTACTTTTAACAATCTAAATCATTATAGATTAACCAGAAATGAGCTAAATAAGATTATTAAGAAGAGCAAAAGGGCTGGAGAAATTAATTTAGCTCAAAATAATAAGAAGGATCCAAGAAAATTCTTTAGCTATTATAGAATTAATAACAAATCTAACAGTGATAAAATTGGGCCTATTAGATATGAAGGGGTTTTGAAAGAATCTGATGAGGAAATAGTAAAGGTCCTTAATGATCATTTTTATTCAGTATTTATAAAAGAGAATCAAGATAGATTAATTGATGATAATTCTAGGTCAAGGGTAGTGTTGAATACCATTAATGTGAACAGAAATAATTAAAGGGTTTATATTGGAGTTAAATAATAGTAAATCATCTGGTTCAGACAACATTCACTCTAGGTTACTCAAAGAAGGTGTGGATAGTATTGCAGTAGCTCTTTAGAAGATATATACTAGATCACTAACATAACATAACATAATTAAACGGATGACAAAAGCCACAAGGGCCTATCAAAGGTCATCCGCATCCGTCAAAACCCACCCACAAAAAGCACCATCACCAGGGGAAGACAAAATCAAAGTCCCCCACAATATAATATAATAGATGACAAAAGCCACAAGGGCTCATCATAGGTCATCCGAGTCAAATGGCCTCTTTTTTAAGGCACCCACACTCCCAGGAAAACTACATCCAGAGGATTGCATCCAGAAACAAGGGTATCACCAATCAAGGCTTGTCAAGAACTAAATCATGCAGCTATAGATATATACAAACAATATTAATATATACAAAACTTAGGAACCATCACAACCTTCCCTTCCCATAAACTCATCCAACCTACTCTTAAATACATTTAGATTTGGACTACCTACTACCCTCTGCGGCAATTTGTTCCAGAAGTCTACCACTCTATTGGTGAAAAAATATTTTCTTAAATCCAACCTACACCCTTGTTTTTTAATTTTCAAGTGGTGACCTCTAGTCCGATTTCCATCATCTAACTCAAAAAACTTGCTAACATCCAATTTATCTATCCCGGAAAAAATTTTAAACAGCTCAATCATATCCCCTCTCACACACCTTTCGAACGAGAACATATTTAATACCCTCAGTCTATCTTCATATTCAAGGTGCTTCAGGGAAGGAATAATCTTTGTTGCCCTCCGTTGCACTGACTCAAGAAGGTTAATATCGTGTCTAAAATGTGGGGACCATGCCTGTATACAGTACTCTAGATGTGGCCTAACATAAGAGTTATAGAGTTTAAGAATAACCTCCTTACTTTTGTAACTGACATTTCTCTTAATAAAACCCAGCACTCTATTTGCCCTATTTCTTGCTTCAATACACTGCTTAGAAAACCTTAATGACTTATCTATTACTACTCCTAGATCTTTCTCATCCTCTACTGAGCTCAGCCAATGCCCATCCATTTCATAGTTAAATTCTCTATTATCTTTTCCCATGTTAATAACTTTGCACTTATCAAGGTTGAAAGTCATTTGCCACTTATGTGCCCAGGATAACAATTTATTTAAGTTAGTCAAACATGATCTACCTGATATAAACCCATGCTGAGCATCGCTGATTAACCCCTCCCTCTCTAGATGTTGGCAAATCCCTTTTTTAACTATTTTCTCAAGAATTTTACAGACTACAGGAGTTAGGCTAACCGGTCTAAAGTTATTTGGATCCTCTTTACTACCCTTCTTGAAAATGGGGACTACATTCGCTCTCTTCCAATCATCAGGTATTTCTCCATATTCCAATGACCTAGTATATAACTTGTCCAGAGCTATTGAGATACTTTCTACCCCTTCTTTAAGTATCCTAGAATGAATATTATCAGGGCCGGAGGCCTTGGTAGTATCTAAATCACCTATTAGTCCTTTTATCATCCTCCGATCCACACTAATGTTAGTAAACACCTCTTTTCCTGACCCATGAGTACTATACATAGGACTATTTAGTTTCTCCTTTGTAAATACTGATGCAAAATGACCATTTAGTACCTCAACTATTTCCTCATCAGTTTCTCTCACAACCCCTTCATATTTGATAGGTCCTATTTTAACTCTGCCAGACTTGTTATTAATTTTATAGTAACTAAAAAACTTTCTAGGATCTTTGTTGCTATCCTGAGCTAATTTAATTTCTGACACCCTTTTGTTCTTTATAATCTTATTTAACTCATTCCTAGCCATTCTATAATCAATTAAATTTTGAATAGTATTTTCTACCTGTAATTTTTTTTATGCCCTTTTCTTCTCTGAAATTTTTCTAGCTATCTCCTGATTCCACCATAATGGTTTCCTACTTTTGTTTCTAATGGCCTTCATTGGGATACATTGTTCTTGGACTACATTTATTATATGCTTGAAAGTATCCCACATCCCATAAGCATTTTTACCTCTGAATTCTATATCCCAGTCCTCCCAAATTTAGCAAGCTTCGAAGTTTTACATAATCTCCCTTATGAAAATTTGGAACTTTTTCAGCATTCTCAGTTATTTTACCCTTCTCAATTCCCAAGTTAAAACGAACTATCTGATGGTCACTATTTCCCAATGCTTCCCCAACAGTCAATTCTTGAACTAAATGATCACTGTTAGAAAGTACTAAATCTAATATATTGTCCCCCCTCGTTGGCTCATTAACAAATTGATTCAAAAAATTATCCTCAAAACATTCCATGAACCTGCCACTTGTTCTATCCCTACCTATCATATTTTCCCAGTCCACAGAGTTTAAGTTGAAGTCCCCAATAATAACTGCATCTGTTTCACATCCCTTACTTATTTTCCTTATCATTAGTTCATCCATATCATCAGTCTGCCCAGGTGGCCTGTAAAAAGCTCCCAAATGCACCATTCTATTTTTACTGAACCTAATATCTATCTAAAGTGACTCAACTCCATCCTGCTTTATTGAAGTATTTAAACTTGAAACAATGTTGTTTTTTATATAGATAATTATTCCTCCACCAATCCTACCTGTCCTTTGACTAATGTACATATTATAGCCCTGTAAATCAAATTCACTTATAGTGTCACTAAATTCTATTTCATTAACCCATGATTCAGTAACGCATAATATATCTATATCCTCATTGCTAATATAACTAAATAGCTCATCCTTCTTGTTTCTAAGACTACAAGCATTTGTATAGAAACAATTTAACCCCCCTATCCCTGAAGCATCTCTTGAAACTTGAATGACCTCACCTCTATCGCCTTGGAACCTATTTCTGTTATCTGCCAAGTCCATTCTACTTTCAGTACTATAATGTCCTCTCATAATTCCCTGACCACTATTAGTATCTAGTTTCCCGACCGCAAAGACCTAATAACACGATCATACTCCTCCCACAACACATCTACCCCCCTCCTACTCAAATGCAGTCCATCCATCGCATACATTTCTTTCATTCCAACAAACCTATCCCACACATCCACAAACATGACACCTTCCATCTCACACATCCTCCTCACATAATCATTCAGCCCAATTGCACGAGACATCCATTCTACCCCAACATCCATTCTTGGAAGCACACCTGTCACAACACCTTTCATTCTACTTTCTTTCAACTTTTCAATCAACCTCTTGTACCTCTCACGTAACTCACATGCACCCATTTTCTTCACATCATTCACTCCTACATGTGTAATCACAACCGCATCCCTTGCACAGCCAGACACCAGCTCCTCATACCTATCAGACAGATCTCTCACTCCAGCCCCCGGCAAACACACCCTCAAACCATTCAATCTACTTGCATTCAACTTCCTATCTAAATATTTAACTCGCGAATCACCCATCACAAGCACTTCAGTCAGACTCCTATTCCTAACCCCCACAGACCTAACTCCATCCCCACTCCTATTCTCATTCAAACTACCAGTCACTCGAACTCCACCCCCACCCCCATCAGTCATATCACTTCCAGTTACTTCCTCTCTTAGGGCACTGAATCTATTAGTCAAGCTAATAGGTTCTGTGTCCCTCTGACTCACACACCTATTATCCCCCTGGCTAACAACCTCAACAGAGGCAACCCTATTCTCATAAAGAACAGGAGAAGCCTCCCTAGCTTCATGTTTCCTAACCACTCTCCACTGTCCCCCATCCTCACTAGGCCTATTTCTAACTAATCTAAGGGGGCTAACTTCACTATCACTAGAACTATCATATCCTACCTCCCCCACCGGCCCTCTACCTTCACCTGAAACATCTAACTGGCCTACCTCACCACCTAACCTATTCCCAAATCTAGGCCTAACACTAAGTTCCCTCCTGAGCTCAGCAACTAACCCCTCCAGCCTACATATCCTGTCTAAATCCTGCCTTCTCATCCCCTCTAAATCTACAATGCATTCACGCAGCCCACATACAACACATGTATACCCTTCACCTAATACACCACAACCAATGCATACATTCCGACACTCATGCTCACTTTCATCCCCAAACTCCATCACTTATTCAAACAAAGAAAGAACTTAAGTAGCAATAAGAAAAAAAAGAAGAGCAACTTAGCTTTCACTGATTGTGGTGAGAAAAAAACAAAAAACAAACAAACTATAGAAAAATCTGAAAAATAGATCAACAGACTGAGAGCTCTATGAAACACGTGCTACCTGTTCGAAGGTCAGTTGAAGACTGACTAGAGTTGGGAGAAATACCTAATGATTGGAAATTAGCAAATTTTTAAAAAGGGAAGTAAAGAGGACCCAAATAACTTTTAGGTCAGTCGTTTAACTTCTATCATTTGTAAAATTCTTGAAAAGATAGTTAAGAAGGGGATTTCTGACCATCTAGTGTGGTAGGTTAATAAATGATGCTCAACATGTGTTTAGAAGAGGTAGATCGTGTTTAACAAATTTACTGGATTTTGTACATTATGTTACTAAACAATTAGATAAGGGAGAGAAGGAGAGAATGTTGATGTAATTTACTTAGATTTTAGCAAAGCTTTTGATAAGGTTCCACATAGATTAGTTCACAAATTAAAAATGCATGGGATATGTGGTAGAGTTTTGAATTGGATAACTGAATGGCTGAAAGACAGGAAACAGTTGTGCTGAATGGGGCAAGGTCACAGTGGGAGGACGTTATCAGTGGCGTACATCAGGGATTGGTTCTAGGCCCTTTATTATTCATAATTTATATAAATGATCTTGGGAAGGCTGTAAATAGCAAAGTGTGAATCTTTGCTGATGACATTAAATTGGCAGCTGTAGTTAAAGAAGTTGAGGGTAGTTTTAAAGTGCAGAGTGACTTAAATAAGTTATTAGCTTGGGCTCAGAAGTGGCAAATGACTTTTAACCATACTTGTTCTTAATATAGGAAGGGATAATAGGGAATTTAGCTATGAAATGGATGGGCAACAGCTGAATTCAGTTAAGGATGAAGACTTAGGCGTAGTAGTAAATAGGTCACTTAAGTTTTCAAAGCAGTGTATTGAGGCAAAATATAGAGCAAATAGGGTGCTAGGATACATTAACGGCAATGTTAGTTACAAGAATAAAGAAGTTATCCTTAAACTCTACAACTTGTATGTAAGGCCATATTTAGAGTACTGTATACAAGCATGGTCACCACATTTTAGACATGATATCAAACTGCTAGAGTCAGTACAAAGGAGGGCAACAAAAATAATACCTTCCCTGAAGCAACTTGAATATGAAGATAGACTGAGGGTACTAAATATGTTCTCATTTGAGAGAAGATGTGTGAGGGGAGATATGATTGAGCTTTGTAAAATCTGTTCTGGGATGAATAAGTTGGATTTTAGCAAGTTATTTGAGTATAAGATAGTAATAGGACTAGGGGTCACCGCTTAAAAATTAAAAAACAGAGGTGCAGGTTGGATGTTAGAAAATATTTTTTTTCAACAAGAGTAGTAGATTACTGGAATAGTTTGCCATCTGAGAGAGTAGACAGTCCAAACTTGAATGCATTCAAATGCAGATTAGATGATTATATGGGGAGGGAGGGTTAACTTTGTGGGGTATTCTGGACTCATTCCTGTGGATGCAGTATTTTATTATTGTATATTACAATTGATTTGGATTTTGACAAGTCTTGATGATGCTTTTTGTTTTTGACACATTCCTGTATATGGTTCGAATTGTATATTGTAGATGCATGATCTGACACAATCCTTTTGATTGATTAATTTATATATTGTAGATGCATGATCTGACACAATCCTATGGATGCATTTTGTGGGTGGGTTTTGACAGATGTGGATGACCTTCGATAGGCCCTTGTGGCTTTTGTCATCCGTGAAATTATGTTATGTTAAAGTGCTCCCACCACCACAAGCGCCAGCCAGGGTCAAGACCCAGCTCACAGCCAGCCTGTGGTATAACGGTCCCAAAATCTTTAACTCTTTACCAAGAAACTTAAGGGATCTCATTGGCTGCCCTGATGAAAAGTTCAAGGCCAAAATGGATGCCTTCTTGAGGACAGTCCCTGAGCCACCAGTCCCAGGATATACAGCTCTCTGCAGAGCAGCCTCAAACTCTGTGTGGGACCAGCTGAACCTACAGCATAAGGATAATGGGACTGGAAGCAGCGTGGACCATTACGACTGTAAGGAAGTTACCTCAAGACGGATCTAACTAAGAACTAAGTAAGTAGTATTCAGCCTGAAGATCTATTTGTCCTTGTCCCACATCAGGCAAATCACGGTCATATCTTCAAGGTCACACCCCAATATTCTAACTTGGAGCTTAGAAAAAGATTTTTTTTTAGTTACAGTATAGTGAAGAGATGGAATAGTCTACCAAAGGAAGTAGTCACCAAAACTATAGGTAACACCTTCAAATCACCACCTAGAAGATTTATGCCCATATAATGAATAACCTGGGTTTAAATAGTTGCTGCAAAGGTATAGTATCAGCTGTATATTTACTTATTCTAACCTGGCTCAACTTATCATAGGCAGCATACCTGCAGAATATGCGCTGCCCCTTATAAAAAGCTTACCCTTCTTATTAAATAAAACATGACTCATTCTTGGAGTAGCCAATTAGGTGAATAGTGGCTTTTGTCATCCTAAATTATGTTATGTTATCTCCCTTCCATGCCTCACCCAGTCTACCTTAAGTGAAATGATGTCAGTAACACTTTCAGTTTCAGGGCGCACGGTAGGTGGCGCTGTTTATAGGCTACAATTTTGGGCTGCAATATATCTCTTATGACATCAGACGGTAGCGTCAGATGTTAACAATTACGGCGTTATATTTTTTGTATATGAGTATATACTGGGAGGCTGCGCCCCCCCAGGATCATCGCAGGGTGGTCCCCCCACAGTGATATCTTCCCCACAAGCAGTTTCCTTGAATTTACTAGGGGGTTTTCCCCCCCAACAGCTTTTTACTGGCAGAAAAACCTAACCTAATAACAAACAATACTTACTTTTTATAGGTTTCTTGATTAGTTAGTAATTCTGAAGATCCATACCTCGTGAGCTTTCCCGCTCGCATTCCTATAATATTTATTCCACTTCCCAACATGTTTTCACCCAACTGTGTGATTGACTTGTTTTACTACTTGTTCCTGAGGGCGAGCGTAGCGAGCAGGGGGGTAGGGTTATACCCCCCCATATAGCAACTCATAGTACAGTTCGCCGGGTATAGATCTTCAGGCTTACCGATTAGTTTATGCACCTCTAAACTAAAGCCAAATTTGAATAATGAAGAAGCACAACTAGAGCACGAAAAAGACAACGAAACAGAAACAAATGCTAAGCAGGTTCTATTTATAAGTTACGACGTTGCCAGTAAGAAGCTGTTATCATTCAGGGCAAACAAAACAAAACAAAAAACAATAAAAGATATCAAGAAACCTTACCTAACTTAGAAAAAACTATAAACGAGCAGAGGCACAGATATTTAGTAAATAAGGTAAATATGTAGACAGGCGGCCCGGCCGGAAAAAATTATTTTGTATAAATATTATCGTTCACCTGTGTCATTTCTGACATCATACCCAACCCCTATTATAATTCGCAAAACGATTAAAGGCACTGACATGATGTAGTTAAAGCATTCACCTCTGTAAACGTCAGAACATTATAAAAATTAGGATTATATACTGGGGGGCTGTGCCCCCAGACCCCCCCCCCAATTTAATGAAACTCAGGATCATCGTAGTGCGGTCCGCACATCGTGTTTAACCCCCCCGCGAGGCGTGCCCTATAAATGTACTCCAAAAACGTGAAACATTTTGAAACACGGACAAAATAGTACATATTATCGGCCTGGTCGCTCGTCTACATATCTACCATAAATCATACAGGCTAAAAGTTACAAATCCCCCAAAAGAACAAAAAAATATAATGCTGTGATTGGTTATATCTGAAGCTACCGTCTGACATCATAAGAAACATATTGTAGCCAACTAACAGCGCCACCTACCATGCGCCCCGAATCTGAAGTATTACCATGATGTCTTCTTATAGTTCACTTACCACTAGCTAGTTTCCCTCCTATAAGGACCTAATAACAGAATCGCAAGGTGTAATGACAAAAACCTTAAAGCTTTACATTATGCAATTACATTTCAGTGAGAATATCTTGTACCTTATTTTGTTCTAGTGGCATTTCACAATGTTGTCGCTAATAATATTCAGTAATGTGTAGAGTATGGCTGGATCCAAGTCATAGCTTATTTTGGGGTATTTTCCTAGCTACTTTTTCTGAGCTGAAATATATGTGGACGAAGGTTATGGCGATTTCAGACTATATACTGGGGGGCTGTGCCCCACAGACCCCTCCAAACAATTGAAATCTCAGGATCATGGTAGGCCCATCCCCCCCAACAAGCAGTCCCAACAATGAGCCGACCCTCAAAATAAGCTAGAAATGCATCCGCCCATACTCGCAACATTTACCTAATATTCGAGCACCACGTTTAAATTGTATATTGTAGATGCATGATCTGACACAATCCTATGGATGCATTTTGTGGGGGAGTTTTGACAGATGCGGGTGACCTTCGATAGTCCCTTGTGGCATTTGTCACCCGTGAAATTATGTTATGTAAACCGGAATGACAAAGTCCTTGCCATTGATAAAAAAAAGTCGACTTCAATCCTATCTCTCTTCTAAGCAAGGTTCACTTTTGACTCGTGGTAATTTCACACTTATGGCATCTTTACAATGTCTTCCAACAGCAAACCATTGAGGAAGAAGCTGAAAAAGTTATTATTTAGGATCAAACCTACTCATTCCATTGATCCCAATGAGATGCGCGTTGGGGTTGGCTTCCTTTTGTGCGAGCCATTAGAGAAGCGTCGGGGCATTTGAAAAGCCGCTCAGCATTAATATAACCAATAGTTAAGGAAAATAAATTGTTTAATCTTTTTTTTAGACAAAAATTGTAAATTAAATTAAGCCCAATGATTGATAAAATATCATAAAAATATTACTATATTAAGGAAAACAAATTTACCTCACGAACGAAACTAACTTCATTTGTTTCCTTTCAAACAAAACTTAAAGCGAAACCTTTGGCCATCTGCATAGTGAAAAAATGCGCTTATGGGATGTAATTGAATAAACGAGGACTGTTACCTCAGAAAACCAATCACAATATAGAACAATCGTAAAAGTTTATATAAAATACTTATTAATTAAAAATATCGGATAAAAAAAAATTCATGCAAACACTTTTTTAAATGAGTTTTACTTGCTGGTTCCTCGAATATTTCTTGTGAGTTCAAGCCTTTAAAATTCCAAACACGAGTGTCGAACTCTTTTGTTTATTTTAAACTTAATGTAATTATTATTAATATTCCGAATATTAATTTCGAAAAAGATAGTCAAGGATTTTCACTATTAGCATGTAACCATTACAGATTACTTCGATTGTCGGTAAAGTTAGAGAGTACTGCAAGGTAATTTGCAGGTCTGCCAGATTTCTTTGATCAAGAAAACAAAACCCTGAGAGGAGGTTAAAAATTGTCGAAGAAACCCGAGAGATATGTGTGTTGAGTAGAAGCATAACTTGGGTTGACTCGATAAATTGAAGGATAAAAAATGAACACAGTTACTCTGAAGAGTGAATTTTGGCACTGTTGGAATAGAGGGTGGTGCTGGCAGGGAGAATGGACAGGTGAAGAGATATTAAGAGGGGGAGATTGGTAGGTGATTGGATAGGAAAGAAGGGTGGGAACGAGGACGTGTATCGGAAATGGTAGATATTTGCCAAAAAGTACAGGAGCAGTGAGAGGAATTGAATGTAGTCGTGGTGAGGGATGATAGCTATAGCCTGAAGAGAGAAGTGATGATCTTACAGGGAGGAAAATAATATATATATATATATATATATATATATATATATATATATATATATATAAATATATATATATATATATATATATATATATATAAATATATATATATATATATATATATATATATATATATATATATATATATGTGTGTGTGTGTGTGATGTTACCATAAGAAAACGCAAGGACTTCAAGGAAAAAGGTTGGCTTGTGGAGAGCATGGCCCTGGCATTAAAATTGCGACAGCAAAGTGCCTCGCAGGAATAGGGAAAATTGTATCAAATGTCCAAGCGTTTATATATATATATATATATATATATATATATATATATATATATATATATATATGATAGTGAAACCACTGTATAGGAGGAGCCAAAAGTGTAAATTCTCCCGTTTTGTTTCTTTGTTTTTTTTCTTTTTTCTGATAAGTACGTTTTTTTATAAACTTTTGTAACAATCGCATTCTCAGTCAGTATACGACTGAAGAGGGTAGGATAAACTACATACCGAAAAAAGTCTCGTAAATTAAACTTTTGGTTCCTATACAGTAGTTTCACTATCTTATACCATAACTCGTTATTGAGTTCTTTTACTTATATATATATATATATATATATATATATATATATATATATATATATATATATATATATATATATATATATATATATATATATATATATATATATATATATATATATTTGTAGACCGGTCGGGAATTAAACGGAAAGCCGTGAATTCAGTTATCAATAAAAATTTGGTGACAGTGTAATAAAAACGAACACTTATTGTCTGGAAAAGGATTAAGACGAGACCGCTGTCGCCGCGTCAGGTGTTATAAAATTTATATAAAGAGAGCGTCAATTTTTAGACGTCATGGATCCATGACCATGAGACAAGAGATTAACATCGGTCGAGGAAGTCCCGCCCTGCGGGCAGAGCTAAAGACTTCATACCCTGAAGGCAGGAAGAGGCCACGCATCATACTCATTCTTGATTCTAACTCTCAATCTCAGGGTCGCCCCGTTATTAATTACGTTTCGTTTAGCGTAGCGAAGCTCTCGTCTTAGACGCCTATCTCTTGTTTTCGTTACTCTCGCTTTCCTGACCAGTAGTAAGAAATTTTCCTGACTTTAGTCTGTAAATGCGACCCTCATTTTTATTTTACTTGTTTGTTTGGAATTAAACCTTTATTTTTTTTCGTGATTCCTCTCAATCCTTTCTGGATTACAAGCCTTCGCTAAGCCCAACCAAGCCGATATATTATTTGAATATCTTTGAATTTAGATACAAACTTAACGCCACCTATCTCTTCACTTTGGTGACAGCAGGGACCTCGCGAAATATCCGCGTCATTTTTAACCATGAATGGAACTGTTACCTTTACCCGTTCGTACGATAAAGTGGCATCCCTGGACGGCCTTTGCCCTGCTACCATAAAGTGTTATCCCGTGATCTTCCCTACATCACAATATAAAGGTAACGGTAACGTGCCCTTCCTGCCTCAACCTTAACTGGCAACCCCTACGTCTCTACCTACAAACTAGTAACCGGTGGTCGTTTCACTTATACCTATAAATCGCGTACTCCTATAACTGGTGACCTTCCGGTGCCCCCATAGGCTATTGATAGCAGGGGACTGAAATAAATTGAAAGAGATCGGAGCTGAAAAATGATCAAAATATGTCAAAGGTTACAAAGATCGTGTAAAACGAATAAGGCCTGGAGCAAGGATAGCAGTGATGCCGATGAGGCCTAGATTGAAGGAAAAGCATGCATATGAACGGATACAAGGAGATGTGAATTATCAACTTAGGAAGTGAGTTATTAGTGGAAGAAGGAAAGAAATTGGAACTGGTGGTTGAGAGGTGATGGGATGCATATGGAAGCTGAAGGGCTGAACATATTAGCGAGGAAAATATAAAAAGATGGATTTGGGAGAGGAAACAGAGTGAGAGGCAAGTGAGAGATCACAGATAGAGAAACTCAATCAGGAATAGGGCGGAAGAGAATGTATCATTACAAAAAGTGGAAGGTATGTCAAGGTGGGATTTATTAATTATCAAGGTCTTGAATTAGGAAAACGGGAAGATATTGTTAAAGAATGCAGGAAAGTTGGAATTAAAATTGTAGGAATGGCTGAGTGAGAGTGATTGAGGAATGTATAGATCCAGAACAGTATAAAATATTATGGAAACGGAAGGTCGCGAGAAGAGAATAAGTATGATGGGGTGGGTTTAATGGTATATTTTTTTTTCAAGGATGAAATAGAAGACAGAGCGCAGTTCTGCTGTAGATGTTGAAAGAGATGTAGGGGTGCGAAATGTATGAGAGAAAATTCCTTCCAACTCGATAATATAAATGGCCGAAAAATTTACCATACAAAAGAACGGACTAAGGCCAGTCGAATAGCTAGAGTATTGGCGTTCAAATCCAACGGTACCGCGTTCGAAACTCAACAGTCCCAAAAACTTTTATGAAGACCCATCAAGAAATAAAACGGAAGAAAACGCTTGAAGGATTAACTCAACAAGAAGGACCAAGAAATCATCAACCCAAGATAAATGGAAGAAAATGAAGATGCATCAACAATGAAAACGAAGATTAAGGACCAATCCAGCCAAGAAGAATAGGAAGTCAAGAAAAAGGGAAGACAAATGTTTGAAGGGCCAACTTAAAGAAAAGGGAAATTCATTCAAGAAGAATAAAATGCATCGAGGAAACCAAAGTGAAAAGCAAGAATAATATTGATAAATAAATAAATAGGGATAAGATGGATATGCCCCCCTCCCATAGAGATGATTTCATGGATGATGAATGAAAAATGGTTGGTGATTGGTGAGTTTAATGTCCATATTGGCTTACTTGGTGGAGATGTAAACACTAATGGATGGGTAGTAGACAGATGTGCATTTAAAATAAAATACTTATACGAGGAATACCCACTTGCAGTCAAAGAATGAGAACGAGTGCATTTGATTTTAGGGTAATAAAAAATATGGCATAGAACATGCAACAGTCTTAATGTAATGCAAAATATGAAGAAAGGACCGGTCCAAGAAGAGTAGTGTAGAAAAGAAAGAAAGTTGAATGGGAAAAATATAGCAAGAGTATGGAAAATGAGAAGGAAGGTACTGTATTTAAGGATTTACAATGTACAGAGCTGGGCATTAAGCCATTAATCTTCAATTGAAACAAGTTAACCCGTTCTTTAACGATTTAACTTCTAAGTTAACTATAAAAATCATTAATGGACAGATTAATTTTGTTACATCGACCTTCCGATAACTGAAGTCAATAAACTTAAAAAAGTAATTTAAAGGACATTCATATTTTATTCAGGTTTCAGTGTTAAAATAGTCGATAACTGTGCTCTCAACTTGCGTCTGGCAGAAAAGAGGAGAGGATATGTGTGATAGTGTGATGGTGTTAGACTGTGTGGAAATAAAAAAAAGTATTTATAAAATCCAGTGCGAGTTTTTTCATTATTGTAACAAAACAAAGTTTAAGGGCAGTTTGTGGCCAAACGTTTCATAAATAACATATTTCAGATTTTGTAAGTAATCAACTAATAATGGCACATGTAGAACTTAAATTTGTAGACATTGTCGATGCTGAAACTGATAGTACAACGGAAATAGATAAGTTGTGTTTCAGTTTCTATCTGTGCCTACCTAGGGGGCACAAGACAAGCCTCAATAATCTCAAACAGCACATAAAAGAAATCCCACCTAGCTAAGATCATACAGTTTGACGAGAGCGCCGGTGGCAGGTCTGTTTTTCACATCTTGTTGTCATGAAAGCACACTAGCTAAGCATTGGCCAGTTCTTTGGCATTACTGCTTCTGGAAGTACTAGTAGTCAACATGCTGTTACTCAACATTGTAGAATCTAACACGTTCGAAAATCTTATCAAGACGTTGATTCCTAGCCAGTACTACATCTCACGGAGGTCGTTGTGCAAGCTAAACTTTAAAACATGTTGAGTTAAAGCAGTACTTGATCAGGGGACTTGTCAATCCCCGTGGTTTAGATCAGGTGATATAACATGTAATGAACGCAAAAAAACCATCAAAGTTACGGTTATATAAAAATAAAAAACACAACAAAAAGACTTTAAAAAATGTAAAAACAATCTAAATCACGAGGATTGACCAGTCCCCTTTTAGTTTTCCATGTGGTAAACTCAAAACTTAATATTATCATAACTTATCAGGAAAGTAAAAGCTATTTAATGGCCTACATAGAGTTTTTAGCTATATTTTTCTGGGTTCTCATTTCACCAGATTCATAATCCATGTCAATGAATGGTCAGCATTTTTTACATAGAATTTTATTTTACAGTTTTATTGCAGTACGCAATTACTGAAAAAATTTGGGTAACAATCGCAAGTTAAGAGTGTTAATTAAATGTTCAACCACTGTAAACATGCCAGCAAACGAAATCAACCGTTACACTGGTGCTGATAAAGGTACCATGGTGTTATAACTCTTGAATATTTTCATAGCAGGATACCTATCTAAAAAGTCTAGTGCCTTACTGGCGTCCTGTAAATAATTGATGACGTCCAATGCTTCGTTGTTTTTAGGAGTAGAAAATGAGGCATCCATAGTTTTAAAGAAATCGTCTTTAGATGATGAGTCTGAGTTCCTCGAACTACACCACTAGTGTCATAATACAATTTCTTGCAACTATTTGCATTTTTTCTTTTAATTGAGATTTTATTATTTCATTTTCACTGAAATTATGCCTTTGTAACATTGATATCCAGATATGTTTGAAATACTGAGGACAAAACGGCGGCAGTTACCTCAGGCTCAACGACAAAAAAAAAATGAAAATAATTTGGTATTAAATCCAGCGACGACTACTGTCAGTAATGACAAACACTGTCTTAAGCTCAGGTCCTTGTATGGATAGACACCAATCTTCCGAGGGCATATTGATTTACTAGGACTGTTGGAAGAAGACAATTGCAGCAGCATTCTTTCTCTGCCTGTAATTTGTTGAGGTCTGCTGCAATTAATTGGTTTTAGAACAGAAAAATATTCTGAAATAAATTCCAATTTATTGTCTTTGAGGGTGGGTAGATTCAGTTCTTCATGAGTTACATTAACGTCATTCTTATTTTTATATATGTCTCTTACTGAGTCGTACCTTGAGTTCCATCGGTTCCGTACCTAAATTGGACGCCAGCTATTTCCTGTATTTTTTCTGACAATTTGGGTTTGTCAACAACATGCCACAGCGCCAAGCATTTTCACATTGCTAATGCTTTTTCTCCTTTAGTCCATATGAATTGAGTCTTTTATCCTCATCCATTGTTGCTACCAAGTTCAATGTGTAGGAGGCATATCGAATAAGGGATGATAGTTTCCCTTACTCTTCTCCATCATCTCTTGAGTTTTCAGGATAGGTGCTGATGATAACATCTTCATTTGAATCTTTTTCATCATCGTCGTCATCTACATGACCCTTATCAATGTCGTCAGTACGATTCTGAACATGAACAACGAACTCTTTAAAGCATTTCATCATGTTCGATGCATTGTCGGTGACTGCAGATACAACTTTCATATAAGATAAACCATGCTCCGCGTTGATCCTTTCTAATATTCCATCAATTTTCCAAAGCTGTATGAGCATGCCTGTGCACGTGATCCTCGCGACAAGTCATCATTGATCTGTAATGTAAGAATATAAAATTAAGGTTAGTATGAAATTTTTTTTTGCGTAATTTAATAATATTGCTTGGCACGCACTTGCTAAACTGCGCCACTAAAAATTGAAGAGAAGAATTATGTGTTAGAAAGGATGCAATTCAGCGATTAGTCATCCACCTACCATACAACTACATCAGTGACCCATCCCATAAGGGCAAAATGTAGAAGAGTCCATATTTACAACAAAATGAAGACTCACCAAATTAATGAATGAAAAACAAGTCGAATGATTGAAAATATTATACTATAAATCTATTAGACTATCAGTCCTCATCAATGGTAAATTTATCAATTAAATAAAAATAATATACTAAATCAATGGTATAGCCAATGCGTAGAGATTCTCATGAAGCTACAGTGATTAATTGACCATATGTCGCATGTAACACATACACGGTCAACTGCTGCCAGTTTTGCCTGTGTTAATTCATTGCACTGGCTCTTGCAAGAGATATAGCCAATGTATGTCTAGATGGCACCTGAACGGCCGCGTTAATGTCTGAAAAAATATTTTAAAATGAAAACAAATAAAATATATTAGCAAGGGCAAAAAATATCAATGCTAACAATAGTGTAATTTCCATACAAATAAGATGAATAGTTATTTTTATCAGAGATTAGCTATGGAAAAAAATTTGCTTGTCTAGCGATAGTCTAATGTTTATAATAATAATAATATGATTAATTATTTTAACCAGAGATTATCTATGAGAAAATAGCAAAGATTGAGCTAGGCTACTGATAGCTTAATGTTCATACAAATAATATTAATAAATATTTTGATCATATATTAGTCAGTGCAAGGAAATCGATACCCCACCCTCACAATTGAGCCACTAGTCTGTAACCACAACATCCTGGCAGTAGGGGCGGGATAGTCCGACCACTTAACCTCCTCCCCTCTCGCCCCTCGTCTTGAAGAGAAGCTAAACGGCCGCCCCATACCACATAATGCACTAATCAGCTCAGGTCGGACCCGTGATCCTAACATGGGTTAAAACAGCAAGATTTCCCCTAAGAGTTGATATTCAATTTCACCGCATTGCGAAATTAGAGGAGCGTTGTCCTAAAGCCAGAAGGTCCCTTAGGGCTAGCTGAATGACGCTCTGAGAAAAACCGTTAGAGGAGGAGACTTAATGCAGCCGTAAATTTCATTGGTTCATGTTTTTAATTAAAGTTCTAGTTTTCTTAGAAACAATTTTTTTACTCAATCCTCGAAACGCTGAGCAAGGCACTAGAAACCCTCAAAGATTAAGGTAATAATAATAATAATCAGAATCAGAATATAATCAAATATAGCACTCTTAGAAAGAAAACGTAATCACGGAGTTTTATAGTATGTAACCATCCCATACGTACGAATACCATCCACTCGGTCCTTCCTATACCACGACAGTCAGTGATGAAAAAATAGCAAAATATTTAACCTATACTAACATGAATATAGATATTTAAATCTATGTATTTCAATTAAACTGAATGGTGGGAGGCCATTAGCCACTAGCGTGAGAATCATATTTTCAATGATATTTTGCATAATAGTGGTCCCGGTTTTTGCTTGGAAATATGGATCATGCTTAGTGTTGACTGTTTGGAAATTTTGGCAGAGCCAGCATGAAACTACAAATGATTATAAACTCTGGCTAAGCATGCTATTGAAAAATCCACTAACAGAATTGATCTTGATTATAAGTACATTATATTAGAGAGAAATGGCAAGTTTTATCATCACAATAATTCGAATTTTTCGTTTAATTTTGGCTTTCGACATTATTTATGAAAATATATCCATTGAAATGGAATAAAGATGATGAATAGAATAAAAGAAAAAATATATTAGGAAAAGAAAATGAAATTGTTTACTGACAATGTAGAATGAACAGTTGCTTTGATCCAATCATTCAAAGTGTTTCTAAAAAAAAAAAATGAAAAACAATTGCAGTACATTTTGCTGATTTTAGAGAAACAGAAAAATGTTTCCAAAGGTAAGAAAATGCGCCTTTAGAAAACGAAATGCACTTTTTGAATAATTATTAAATCTAACTCTGTTGACTAGACCTACTGGGAACACATAAAAAACGCATCAAATACAGTTAGCTGATGGGCTGTCTGGAAATACTGCATTTATAACATATTGACTTAAATTTCAATCATTTATCGGCAGCAATATCTATCTATCTATCTTGGGAGAGTGCATTGGGAAAATCCTCATTGAAACATTGGAAATCTTTCCCCAACACAATATCTGAATGGGAATCTGAATGTCTAAAGACAAAATAGATATGAATCTGAAAGAGACATGCAAAGGAGCGCATATTTAATCAAAAAGTTAACTTCGTTTACCGTTAACCAAAACGTTAACGTTATTAATCCGTTACTTAGTTAATAATGTAACGTAAGTTAACGCTAAAGCGCTAAGTTTAGTTTTTTTATGAAACTAGTTATACAGAAAACATATTTTTGCTCTAAAATCGCATCATAACTACTAAAAGTATAAAAATAAAAAAAATATAAAGGATAATAATATTGAGAAAAAAAGTTTAATGAAACACAATATTATTACTAAACTATACAAAAATTAAAAAGTAGCCGAATGGAACAAAAAGGAAAAACAATAAGATAAAGTAAAATAGTAAATGACAGGCTAGACAATAGAGACAATATACGTATTTATTTGCTTATTCTTTCATTATAAATTATGTCTATGAGATACATTTTACCCTTCATAAAAAGTAGCAACTGAAAGTTTTCATCAGGCAGGGATGATTTGTGGGGGTTAAGGTGAGACCTGTTTATAGGTAAACGGGGTGATCTAATTTCTTGGTAAGCGAAGCTAAGGCGACGGTACTGTAGAATTTAATCTGATTCCAAATGTCAGTTTTGTTATCCACTTGTCGGCTGTTTACGGTAACCAGGTAGATTACTTGGCGGAAGGACGGAATCAGAAGAAAAATGAAAAATGGCGGTTTTGTAGACTTTTGATCTTGGTTTAGGGCTAACTCAATTCGGTCAAAGGAAATCGCTGTGGGAATGTGGGCGGATGGACCGTGGATTGATGTACTGTATGACACTTAGGGGTTGATTAATTGTTATATTAATAATACTGACTACTAATCCCGTTGTATGTTTTGCAGGCCTATTTATTCTACTCATGACAAGCCAGAGCTCTGGCGATCAGCATCTTGGTCATATAAGCGATGAGCGCTTAATGACACCGGTTCAAATCCAACTTCTTTATTTATTTTCATATAACGGTTAAAATAGTTTGTCCTATCTTTCCGTTCTCTACATCTCCCATTTTCCTTCTTAAGCTTTTATTGGTTCATGTGATATTCTCTTAAGTGTTTTTCCGGGTTGTGCTACAAATTTAATTTCCTTAGGCCTTTAAATACATCTATAAAATCACGTGTCATGTGATTTTCAATCTCTCTCTCTCTCTCTCTCTCTCTCTCTCTATATATATATATATATATATATATATATATATATATATATATATATATATATATATATATATATATATATATATATATATATCATTATTATTATAACTGTCCTTTGAATACGAAGACGACTCAAGCTTCACTCGATGAAAATGGAGATGAATTTATGATGGCTGTCAGTTATGCCAGCGAAGATGACTATATAGTCCGATGCGCGATGCACACATTCTGCCGCAGGACTGGTGGATTGTGGTGCCGGTGTCTTCTCGCCTTTCTCTTGTTGTAGATCGACTGTTCAAGGTGCGACAGTCCCTCCATACACGTCGATCTCCATGCTGGTCGGTCACTGGCTTTTTCTTCTAGAGTCAGGGGTTCAATATTACACCTTTTTAGGGTTGCTTTTATTTTATCTTTATAGCGTTTCATTGGCATACCTTGTCTACGGTGTCCCAGTGAGAGTTGTCCATAAAGGATTTGTCGAGGTAGTCTGTCATCACTCATGCGAATTATATGTCCAGTCCATCGCAGTTGTTTTTGTGCAAATATGGTCTCAATTGAGGTTGTGTTGGCGCGTCGAAGGATTTCTACATGGAGAATTTTGTCCCTCGATGTTAGCTTGAGAATCTTCTGCAGATTTATTAAAGGAAATTCTTCCAATTGTCTTATATGCCTTCTGTAACTAGTCTATGGTTCATACCGTACAGTAAAGTAGGAATTGATTCAGCGGTGTAGCCTGCTATCTTCGTTTTTAGGCCGAGGTTATCGTTTTGGAAGGCTCTTATGCGCAGTTTTCCAAAGGCTACAAAGGCTTTATTTATTCTGTTGCAGACCTCTTCATCTATATTATACTTATCCGACAAGATGTTGCCCAGATATTTGCAACTTGTGACCTATTTAATGTCATCACCGTTGATGTGGAAAGTTAGACGTGGGTCTGGATTCTGTCTTTGCATTAGTATCACTGTTTTATTGACATTCATTTTCAGACCCATTGCTTCGTAAAGACCGGCTATGACATTGAGGGATATTTGTAGAGCTAATGGTGTGTGTGAAATCAACGCACAGTCGTCTCCATATTGAAGTTCTAGAATATGATTGGTCACAGTTTTCGTGCGGGCTTGAAGTCCTCTTATATTAAATAGGTTGCCATCATGTCGGTACTGGATAGCAACCCTGTCCACCTGAGGAATTGCATCCTGACTGAGTAGGGTGATAGCAGATATAAAGATGTTGAATAACACTGGGGCTATGACACATCCTTGCTTGGCACCAACATCAACGCTGAAAGGTTTGGATCGTTCCCCTGAGGCAAGTACTGTTGCTGCCATGCCATGGTGTAGTTTCTTCAGAATTAAGAGGAATTTTGGAATGGAGCCAAACTTTTCTAAAACGATCTATAGTAGTTCCCTATTGACTGTATCAAAAGCTTTTTAAAGGTCAATAAAAGCTATGTAGAGGTCTGTGTTTTGCCCATTGCACTTCTTCTGTAGTTATCTTGCACAAAATATCATGTCGTAGGTGCTCCTGACCTTACAAAAGTGTTATTGTGTTTCTGGCAAGGTGCTCTCTGATATATGGCGACATAATCTGACAAGCATAATTCTTGCCAGAATTTCAGAGGCCACTACCAGTAGAGAGATTCCTCTGTTATTTTCACAGAGTGCTCGATCACTCTTCTTTTAGTATACAAACACCATGTCAGATTTCAGAAATTCAGCGGGTGTTTCTTCGGTATTCCAGATGACCGACATGAGCTCATGTATATTTGAGTGCAAGAAATAGCCACCTTCTTTGCATAGTTCAGATGGAAGGCCACCTGGGCCAGGTGATATATTATCTTTTAAGGATTTGATCTTTAAAAAGTTGATCTTTAAAAAATCTTTATTTTAATTACTTTTGGAGTACTACAGATTATAAGGATCTGGCAGTGAAACAAATACTCCCCACCAAAAAAAGTTCCTTGCCTTCCTCATTCTTAAATATGGTCTTCTTAGTCCTGATAACACCGAAGTCTCCTTATGACGCGACTGGGAGCGTGTTACAGTGTCAGTGTTTTGGCTGCGAGCACAGGGACACTCATTCGCTGTGGCAATGGCAGTTGCGTTGGGCGGGGCACCGACACGAGTGGAGGTTGACGAAGCGAAGGGGATCCGTTTCTTGGTTCCTTCCGAGATGGCGTCAAGCAGGACATCAGAATCTCGAGTCCGGTTTTCCGCTGAAGGGGTGACCAGTGGTGGAGAGAATTGCTCCTGATTGACCACCGCTGCCGACGAAGGTTCCTGCAACACAAGATGTGGATGCAGCAAAACGGAAGGTAAGGATTTGTATGAGGGATGTTCGCAAGGGTGGTTTTGGAGGTTATTTTGGGGACATCCATGACCATAGAGAGTGAAAATGAGAGAAGAAGTGGGAAGAGGATGTCCAAGGTGAGCGTTTTCAATAAAGGCGAGTTTCAGGCGATCTATGGAAACAGTATCCTTCTTGGTGCCAAGCTGAAGGACGAATAACTTCTGCTTCCTAGAGATAACAAGAAAGTGTCCATCATAGACATATTGCAAGGAAGAGCGAGTTGAATCTCGACGGACAAAAACATGGGAACAATTTGTCGTCTCTTTCGGCACGAAGGTTTTGAGATTGGACGGCACCCTAGGAACAGTAGGCTTAACCTCAGCCATCACCCGTACAAAATCGGGTACATAAGAAGCAGGATCGAGGTGAGAAGGTAGAGGTCGGTCAGAAGAAGAAAACAATTGACCAGGGGAACGAAGTTAAGTTCCGTAGACAAGTTCCGCCGCAGAGCAAGTCAATTCTTCTTTCAAACGTGAACGAATACCTAGGGGAATAAAATGTAGCTTGTCCGCTCAAAGGATGTTGGGATCTGTGGAGCGCAAGCTTGCTTCTTTTGGGGTCCTGTGCAACCGTTCAACTTTGGCGCTGCTTTGGGAGTGATAGCTAGTTGTACGAAGACGAAAGGAGCCAAGCACTGACATGAGAACATCCCATTAGTGGGATTGAAATTAACTGCAACGATCAGTTATTATCGTTGAAGGAACACCAAAACGAGCAACCCATGTTGAGACGAAGGCTCGAGTGACAATGGAAGCTCTGATGTCCGAGATAGGAACTGCCTCTGGCCAACGAGTAAAACGATCGATCATAGTGAGAAGATAATTACAACCACGAGAGTATGACAGAGGACCTACTATATCGACGTGATCGGCGTCAAAACGCGACGAAGGAAGAGGAAAAGGGACCAGAAGGGTTTTTGTATGACGATGGACTTTGGCGCGCTGGCATACTAGGCATGAGAAAGTCCACTTGGCCACGTCGGCATTCATACCTGGCCACACGAAGCGTTGTGCAACTACATAAATAAATTACAATGTTAAATAAATTTATTATAAATGGTTCTTTTAAAGACCGCATTTATGTATTCGAGCTGTTATGGAAAGAGGGAAATTTTATCAAGAAACTAACATCTGAAGACGAGTCCAAGCTCCCGCCGAATAAAGAACATTGAATCCAGCTCCAAGATTCCTTTATCCTTTTGAGGAATTTTCCAATCACCAATTTATCCAGTTCATTGTAGCCTTGTGAATACAAGACATTCACTGAGGAAGCAACTAGACAGACGCCCAGCCGAAACAAGAAACTCATTATGGCTGCCTTAAGAGTGGTACCAAAATTCGGTGAAAAATCGCCCCTTGGTAATCGCACCACTCAGTTAAACTCTGACTAGCACCTATAAAACTTTTAAGGGGTGAGTGGATTGCTTATTAATTGCCAAAGGATCGTCCAAAATAGTTAAACACACAAATAGAAAAATAATCTTTAATATTACTGAATTAGAAATATGAAACAGCGTATATATATGATTAATCTTTACAGTGAATAAGTAAGTCTATATAATGTTGTGGGGATTACACTTGAATTCTCCGTACTAGGATGCTTGCGTCTTAAATGCCCTCAACAGAATGAATTGAATAATATTACGGAATTAAGCACTGAATTAATCACCTGAAATAATCGAGGTTATGAGCTCGGGATGAAAATTCTAGTTTACGGTTAAACTGGTGAAGTTAGGGGAGGGGATAATTCACTTTAACGATACCTTGGAGTTCGAAAGTATTTGTAGGTTGAAGGCCAATGTCTTCTTCTTCCGACGATGTTCACCCTAGCCCAGTCGTCCGAGGTTACCGAATAGTGGGTAATCCTAGACCGGCGTCCTGATATAATGATCATAGGCTGGATCGAGAAGACGAGTCAGACTGTGACTGCAATCGGAATTCTTCTCCTCGAAGTGTTCGTTCCGATTATTGGCTCCTGAGTGGGTAGCCAAAATGATTACCTAGCTACATCTAGCGTAATTCGCAGAGGGAGATCCTCTGTAACCTCTGAGTCTGAAGGGGGGATGGATGGGTCTGCGAGAAGTTTGGCACCTACAAGTACCGTAACGGCAACAACCAATTCCCCGAAGTTTTCTTTCTTGCAACGGGAGAACTGTTTCCTTTGTGGGACTAGCTCTACGCACAACGTAGGTCCAAGATCTTCTGCCTGAAACCAAGGGCGAATTTTCCCTTTTATTTCCCTCATGAGCAAAAATCGAGAGAGAGCACTGAATTCTCATAAAATCCGTATCGCTGCGCGAAAGACCTTTTGTCTGCTGCCAGGACAGACCAAATCCTTCACACCTCCTGGCCGTCCGAGCTTTCATCGTCCCACGTCGCGGTTTACGACGGCGCGAAAGAACTCGGACCTTCATCGGCTAACAGGTGTCCTTTGAGGCAGACATTTTCTTGTGTGGCCGGCCGCGAATTTGGTTGTCTCAAAGGCACGAAAAGGGGTGGATGCGATTCGATGCAAAAGGCGAATTTGGAATAAGGGAGAGACACGCAGCTGTGTCGGTGTATTTATGTATACACTAATGTATCGATGTACTTAGACTTCTATACAGGGGTTACAAAATAAATCAACGATTGGACCTCAGATAAACACAGAACACATACATACTGCGAGCAATCTGAGGCCCATCAATATGGCCATACAAGAAGGGGACAAAAAAAATATAGGATAAATTGGCTACTATAGTAAGCCAAGAAACAATGAGGAACCTCAAGATAGATCAAAGGGGGCTACAAAACAACATTTTTTAACTAGCCCGAGGAAAATAGAAACAGAAATGCAACCCCTATACAGGAGTCAATTTGATAAACTATATTTAAATAAAATGCAAAAGGAAGAAGAAATATAACAATACAAACAAAGAAGAAATAAAGCAGCAACAAGCTAATTAGGAAAAATAAATATTTCAATTTTAATACAAAATAAAAAGAAACAAACAGACCTAGGCTAAAAGCGTAGCGATAAATCAAAGCAAATAAAACAAGCATAACGAATACCCAAAAGCGCCAAAACACATTAGACTTGTAGGGGTAAGGCGTGTAGCCCTGTTCTGAGAATGTTTGGTAACCAAGGTTGTTTGTCATCTAGTTTTGGTACCACTCATGGGTAGCCCGATAGATTTCTTGGTACTTGTCGTAGAATGCCCCTCTTTTTGTTCTAGGAGTGCTAAGAGTGCTAATATTGATATCTTAAAGAAGAGAGCCGTTGGAAACACGTAAGGATATAGAAAAACGCACAATAATTCCCCAAATAAACTAATATTTTAACTTTAACAATTGAATACACAAAATTTAAACATTAATCAAGGCAATACTCCGAATATTATCATATACAAGAATTAATTCAATTAGTTTGAACCTCTAAAATTGGTTAATTTCGCTACACACAGCAATATATAAGATTTAGGCTTACGGACTCTACTGGAGTTTAAATACCTCAGGAATGTTATTGTCTCACGACGCGTGCCACCTGGCCAGATGTAGGTGGGCGAGATCACGAGGTCCTTTTGGCGAGGGTAGTAGCTGGGGGGTCCACACGGTATTCAGGGAGGGGGTTCTTCAAGGACGAGAACAATTACGGTGCTTTATGCGGCACCAAGGTAGTCGTGGTCTCTCTGGCGAGAGTGAGTCGAACTTGGTTCTTAAACCAAGTTAACTTGGAGTGCGGTGTGGCCACCGAGTAACGAGCTCGAGGGGGAGCTTTTCTCCTTCGTTAAGTAATTCCTCATAGGCGAGGACTAAACTCGGGGAGGGTCTTCTTCAAGGGCGAGTATAACGGAGGGGGGTTTCTCTGACGAGAATAAGTTACTTAAAGTTCGGTTTGGTAACCAGGAACTAGCTCAAGGATGAGCTTCTTCTTAGTTCCAGTCTTCTTCAAGAGCGAGTATAAAGGAGGAGGGTTTCTCTAACGAGAATAAGTTGAACTTGGTTCCTCAACCAAGTTAACTTATGAGTTCGGTGTGGCTACCGAGTAACGGGCTCGAAGGGGAGCCTTTTCCTTCTTCTTTCCTTAATTCCTCAAGGACGAGGAATACCCCTGGTGTTTAACATGCACCAGGATATGAGGAGTCTCTCTGACGAGAGTAAGTTGAACTTAACAAAGTGAACTTAACGTTTGGTTTGATAACCAGAGACTAGCTTGAGGATGAGTTGCTTCTTAGCCCCTTAAGGTAGGTAGCCATGCCTCTCTTGCAGGGTACTTCTTGGTCTGGTGAGCCAAGTAAACTACTAATCCAGTCTTGGTAGCCCGGGGTCTTAATTCCGAGGACTTCGTCACCTGGAGACTGACGTATTCTACCGCGATTTTCCTCAGTGTTCCTCATTTATACCTCGTCACCCCACTGGGGGGAGTGGTAAGAGGGGGAGGGGCTTGAGGACGGCCCAGGAGGGTTCTAATGCCAAACGGTTTTCTCACCAAGTCTTACATCGGCTCCTCGTTAACCTTCGAGCTTGGGAGAAACACGTTTCCAATTTCTTATTTGACGTGAAATTGAATCTCACTCTCCTGGGGGAGATCTTGCATTTTAACCTTTAGGTCTTTCATAGCGACGAGTGGTGCGGCGCTGCGGATACGCGCTTGACCCGACGGTGCCTGGATGCCAGATGTCTTTGCGGTAACCGCCTCGTGACTCCACCGCGAGAGAATGGGGGAGTGACGATTCCCCTACAGTACTGCTTGGTGGCTACCCCTTGGATTCTTGGGGAAGTGCCTTTTACACGAGACACTGGCTCCAAAGGGAATAGTTATCTCCTTTCTTGATTTCAGGCTAGGTAAAGGTGATAAGGGATTTCTTTGTGGGTAATGAAATCTTAATTTCTGGATTCAGTATTCTTTATTCGGCGGGAACTTGGAAATCTTCAGCTGAATCTCTCTTTATTTAAATATCTTCGTATGTATTATTAGTCTTCATCCTGAGGCCCTTTCTAATTTCCCTTTTACATAAACGGCCCGCACACACGGCTATATTTAAAAGATTAGACATGAAAGTAATTTTTATACATTCGATATGAGTTCAAATAATATAAAAAAGTTATTACTCTACTTTCATTAATTTATTTTACAATATTTTACATTAGTGTCTAATCTTTCATTTGTTTCTATTATTATACATAAGCAATTTAATAAGATTTAGTAAGTATTCCTTAATATATTTCTTCGATAAGATGTGCAACTTTACACGGTTTAACAGATTAAAATATAAATTTTTGGAGTTTATTTTATAGCAAATAGTTTTGTTTTATATTCTTAGATTTCATAATCTTAACAGAAGCAAAACAAAGACATTATATTAAGTGTTTTTCTATAAAAATTGAAGTAATTCAATGGTAAGTTTAAATATTTAATCAGCGAAAATAGTGGCGTCTGGAAACTTCCCTTTTTGGTTGCCAAAGACCACCATTTCTCTCATTTTATGCCCAACCACAAATTTATCTTTTCATTCATCTATTTAACACGTTTTTTATTCAATATATATATATATATATATATATATATATATATATATATATATATATATATATATATAAGAAGTGGGATTGTAATAGTTACCTACAGACTTTTACACTGAATTTTGTAATTATACAGGATGACCCCGATAAAACGGTCCCCAACTCTCGATAGGCCTCATTTGTTAATTTTCTGCAAGTATTGAATGAAACTTGGATGATAACTAGTTTATTGTGTTTAAAAAAATCATATAAAAAAATTAGAGCTTTGGACTTTTCTTCTTTATTCTAGAGCACGTGTTCGAGATGACCTCCATTTATCTCTGTGCATTTCTTGAGTCGCAGCACAAAGTTGTCCATGACGTCCTTACAAACCGACCGACTAATGGGTCAGATCTCCTCCTTGATGGCTTTCTTGAGTTCCTGGGATAGTCATGGGTCTCCCTGCGTACACTCTGTCTCTAAGGTAGCTCCAGAGAAACAAATCTGAGGGAGGGGGCCAAGTTCTGGGCTGTGAGGTGCCCACTCAAAATCAGTCTTGAGACTGATCACACGGCCACCAAAGTTCTCTTTCAGCCAATCTCAGGACAGGTTTAGGATGTGAGAGCTTGATCCTTCTTACTGGAACCAGAACCTCCCCATAAGCGACGGGAACAGGGTCTGCAGTTTCCTCTTGAAGGTTTTGATGACCTCAACATACCACTCCTTGGTGACTGTCACTGTCGCGCCAGATTCTTCGAAGAAGAATGGTCCGATGATGCCTCTGGCTGAGATTGCAGTCCACACCGTCCACTTAGGGGAGTGTAGAGGCTTGGTGGCTACCTCATTTGGTCTGGAGGTCCCCTAGAAGACATTTGTCTTCGAGTTTATCTTTCCTTCAAGATAGATGTGAGCTTCATCTGAGGTTCAAAGGAGGTTAAGGAAAGTCGGAGTCTCCTGAATCTTCTCCAGTATTTTGACTGCCATAATCTTTCTCTGCTCCTTGCTTGAGGCTGTAAGGGTCTGCTTCGTCTGTATTATTTATGGGCAAGCCTTTACATCCATTACTAGCTCTCTCCTACATGTCTCACGGGATATACCAAGGGACTGATTTCGCTTGCGCACAGAGCGTTTGGGACGCTGCTGAACTGACTCTCTCACGTTCTCGACCAGCTCAGCTGTACGCTTTCTGGGGCGGCCTGAATGTCTTGGACGGTTATTCACTGGCTGCATTGAGGTTCTCTACTGTCCCATAGGTCTCGGAGTGGTCCATTTAGTCCTGATTCGTGCTCCTGGAGGGGGCGCTTTCACTTTCGAACTGATGCACGAAAGTGTCATGCATTTTCGTGAACGAGCCTGTATTGTAGTAATGTTTGACGCAGTATATTTTTTGCTAGAGCTTCCATTGAGATTTAGTTGCGTTTAGAGGCGTTGCTTTTGTCATGTCCTGTGAAGTAAGGGTGATTAGTGAATGAATGAATGAAGGATATATCACAAAAGGTGTGTACAGTCTTTTGTTTCTTTTAAAAATGGTAATTAGGTTCCTCGAATTAACGGAAAGAAAACAATGATTTGGTTAGTCATATAAATGATAAATGGTTTATCAAAATGACAGAAGGTTCGAAAAGTTTTAACTAAGCTGTTTATTCTTTAACGTTAGGAGATATACAGATCATAATGTTGGCGCTATTTACTAATATAAAATTGACTAATTACTTTTCGGGCTGAACCTTAAAATTCATGAAAACGATAGTCTTAGGTTCAAAGCTTTCGCTCCTATGAAAACTGGCTTGAGTTCTCCTCATTTCTTCTAGGTGACTGGCAGTATCTATAGGCGCTCATTGCACCGCAGAAGGCTACTATGTTACCTTTGGTATCCAAAGTAGCTGCACGTCATCCCAAATCTGCGTGTAAATTAGGCAAGCCCTGTTGTGGTGCCCTATTTCAAGGTGGATTAGGATCAACAATGAAGCTTCACATATGAGTGTCATGTGAATCCTATGATAGCTTGAAATGGGCACGCACAAATTATGCACATGCACTTAATGTACTAAAGGCGTGTAACATTTTGTTATGTAGATGATAGTATGTGACATTTGGTCATATAAATGGTAGTATGTAGCATTAGGTCATGTAAATGGTAATAATATATAGCATTGGTCATGTAAATGATAATATGTACTGTTCCTGTAAGGGCTATAGCAGAAAAGAATTCGAGACGCTTTCACAAGCATTCGCGTTCTCACGCTTACACACTTACCCGTATATACACCTACACGCGGTCACACGCAGAAAGGCGTTTCTCGCGCTATCTTTCCTGACCTTTTTCGGGCCGCAGAAAGGTTCTGGGAAGCAGCGAAGCAGCTGTGCAGACATGTTTATCAAGACGCACCTAGCTGAAAAATGGTCAAGACGCTCATTTTCTTTATTCTCACAGAGCCGTTATACGCAAAATCTTATTCTTGAAATTTGTCTCTGTCCCCGAGATGAAGATTGTCTGGTGGAGGCCTGAATCAGGAAAAACCTGCTCACCTTCTCTCTATCCCCATGTACACACGAATAAACATCGAGTAGAGTAACCTCCACCCAAACCGCATCATTGGCTAACAGTAGGCCACGCTAACATTTTTCGACAAATTAAAAACCATCTGAAGTATATCTCAAAGACAGACAGTGAGAGTAAAAGACAGAATGAACAGTAAGTCAGAAAGACACTAAACAGTTTCCAGGAAGTATAGGCTAAGGTACATAATCCCAAACATCAATAGGCCTATAGGGTTTGAGTAAGGTATTCTCTCTCTTGTAGTTTCGTCGGTTGGTTTATGTGATTAACCACTTCCTTATGGGATCAAAGAATATATATATATATATATATATATATATATATATATATATATATATATATATATATATATATATATGTGTGTGTGTGTGTGTGTGTGTGTGGATTTTTTATTCCTAGCTATATAGCTGGGATAAGCTTCAAAATGTCGAACAGGAAATATAACTTTTCTTAAATACTAATAACTTTTCTGACTATCTTTTAAACTTGTTCTTGGATATATTAAGTTGTGAAAGGAAAATATATACAAACATATAAGATTGCAATTCCACTCATGTATGCATATTATATATATATATATATATATATATATATATATATATATATATATATATATATATATATATATATATATATATATTAGTAGGAGATGGATAGATAAGGATAGATTTCCCTCGTGAAAGGGATAAAAGGGTACAAAATCTCTGGTGATAGGGAATCGTAGGTGTTTATCTGAGATGTGTGTTCTTATTGTTTTTGTTTTTATATTCATGATCTTTTGCATACTCTTTTCTGCTTTTTTGTTTGGGTTGTTCTTGATTTGTAATGGTTTTGCATGTTTGTTTGTGTTGTTCCTGGTTTGTGATGTTATTGCTTGTGTTTTCATTTTGTTTCATGTAGATTATGGTGGTTTCTTGCAGCGTTCAAGCTTTTGTAGGTGTTTTCTGTATCTTTTGTTTCTCTCGTTTTTCGTTTATGTATTTTATTGTTCTTCTTATTGTATATTCTTTGTTTAGTTTATTGTTTGTCGTTGTTAGATATGCGTAGTCTTATGTGTAGATTGGTTCTTCTTGTCTTTCAGTCTGTTGTTTACTACTGATGAAGTTTAGCCTTCTGCTGTTTATGTCCTCCAACGGAATGTCAGTGTGTCGCTGTCTGACTTCCTCCGTCATGTGTCGTGGGACTTTCTCCCAGATTTTTCTGGCTCTTCTTTGCAGCTCCATGTTAATTCGAGTCATCTGGATGATGTGATGTAGGTCCCTGTGCCTCCTTCTTTCTCTCCTCATGGTGTTCGTTATTAAGAACACTCCTTTGTTTTGTACACTTTGGAGGAGTCGCAATTTATTATTGGAACTAGTGTTGATAGGTATAGGTGTATACAGCAGCTTTGATTTTCTTCCGCGCGTTGTATATCTTCTTTTTGTGGGTCATGTTCAGGTTTCGGATCCTAAATAGCTTGGTAAGCTCGACCTTCGCTCGTGCTACTGTCTGAGCAACGTGGCTACCGTATCCATTTCTACCTATTTTTAGTCCTAGTACTGTCCCATCAGTGCTGTATGGAATGCGGGCGTCATCAGTTTCGATATGGGTCCGTTTCCTACGGAAGAATGGTATCACCTTAAATTTTTGGGTGTTAGTGGCGATTTTTCAGCTTCTTTCGAACCTGTTGACATGGTCGATTTCTCTGGCGGTGATTTGTGCCATGAGTTCGGAACTTTTGAAGGTTGCAGTCATGATTTGAGAGATCTCGTCAGCAAACTGGACGTACAGCGTGTCTTTCCTGACCGGATCGGGTAGATCGAGGGTGTATATATTGTATAGGAGGGGGCTTAGGCACCCTCCTTGCGGTGCACCTGCAGTCAGCTCGAATTCTGGTCCCGTGTGGTCGTATATTTGTAAATACGCTATCCTGTCCGTCACATAGTCACATATATTTTTTATAGTCTTGGGTTTAGTCCAAGTCTTAGTATTTTGTACTGAAGCCCAGTCCTCCATACTTTGTCAAATGCCTTCTTAACGTCTCTGAATACCAGGTCAGTATATCATTTTTAGCTAGCAATCTTCGCCAGTTTTTCTGTGATGATTGCTTGCGCCGTATCAATCCCTCTTCTGAATCCATGCTGGTGTTGATTATGGAGGTAGTTATCCTCATTAAAATCTTGGATTCTGTAAGCAAGGACTTTCTTGAAGACCTTGCTTGCCACTTCGACGAGGGAAATGGGTCTGAAGTTTACTGGTCTGTCTGGCGGTTTTCCGGCTTTTGGAATAAAGATCATTTTAGCGATCTTTCATTCGTCCGGAAAATAGCCAACGTTTAGGCACGCGTTCATTATATTGTCTAGCCCCTCTAAGATGTTATATGGGGCGTTCAACTAGTTGAGTTTGGTCAATTCTGTTTTACCTGGTTCTCTCTGTTTGAAGGAACGTAGCGTCGTTAGTATTTCTTCTTCCGTTATCTTCCGTCCATAACCAGTCATCTCTCTGTCAGCAGTTGTGTTGTTGAAGGGGTATGTCCTGTCTAGTTCTTGTCTTAATTGGTCATGAATGTTTTCCCCAAAGTCTAGGTCAAAGTGTTCGTTCTATTCTGGTGTGATGGAGAATACAATTTTTCCAGTAGTCTCTGAACTCTTCTTCCGTTTCTGTTGCGTCCATTTTTGTCCCGTCGTCTTTATTAAGGAGTATGTTTCTGTCAGGTGGCTTACCCTTCAATCGTGATAGAGTATTCCAAAAAGTTCGGGGGTCCACTTCTTCGTCTAGTTTGTCTACGAGGTCATTCCAAAGTGCTGTTTGTTGTTCTGCTATGTGTGTCTTCATTTCAGTCCTTAGTATTCTTAACCGTCTGATTTTAACTCTGTCTGTGCCAGTCAGTCTAATTTGTTCAAATAGTCCTTTATATTCGTCCGTTAGGTCATATAGCTCCTGTGTTCACCTTGGTGCTGGTAATGTTTTTTTTTTGTACTGTTGCGCGGTCTACCTCCACCATTACTTCCGTTAACCTTGCCAGTTCCTGGTCGATCTCCTCCAGGGTGGCTTCTTCGAGTGATTGAGGTCCAAACTCACCGAGAAGGGTACAGTACTCTTCCCAGTTCGCTTGGGAAAAGCATTTTCTCTCCCTGGCGGGTATTTCAATGGGGCTCAAGGATATTTTAATCATGATAGCCACGTGGTCGCTTGGGATTAGAGGGCCGGGTTAGATATAATAATTGTAGGGAAACTGTGAGCTGGTCAGAGTGATATCCGGCTTGGTTGCGTAGGTGTCGGTGATATAAGTGGGGAAGTCGGGCCCAATGCGGGCAATAATACCCCTGTCAATAAGGTTCTTCATATTCTTCCCTTTCTTGTTTAGATCTCCGGTCTATCCGGATTCCCGGCATCTGGCGTTGGGATCTCTACCAAACAAGACTGTTCTCCCGTGTGCACACAGTTGGAGAAAGTTGTGCCTCGGGATATAGTCTCATCTTGGCAGTTGGTACCCTGTGGACACCACCAGTGGCCCCAGGGTGGTTTGGATCTCAATGGCCACATATGATTCGTCTAAAGACGGGAGTAATTTGAACTGAATAACTCTTTTGACTGCGATGGCAGCGCCATCGAAACGTTTCAGGCTGTGGTTCTTTGTTATCGTGTAATAATTGAAGATCTTCATATTCTTCTGCGTCTGTCGTTTCCGTGTTCTGATATCAGAACGATATCAGGGTCGCATTGTCTGATTATGTTTCGGTAAGTCACTTGTTTGTCGTCCAACCCGTTAGTGTTCATTTGTAGGGTTGTCAAGTCCTTTGTGAGTCTGTCCATGTTGTCTGTCGATTATTCGTTCCTTTTATTGAGTTTCTTTGGGGTGGAGGGGCTGGCTGGTTGAGATCGGTATTTACCGGATCTATTTTTGTTTAATTCCGATGTTGTGATAGTAGCAAAGACGTCTTGTTTGAGTCGGACCATTCCAAGGATGAGGGCTTCTTCGACTACCCTCTCTGGAATGTCCTCACTATTTTCCCACTTGTAACGGCCGGTGGTCATGCCTTCACTGACGTCTTTGTCCGTTTTAACTTCGGGGAATGGGTCGCTCTCTGTGGTGAATATTTTTAAATGTATTTTTCTGCGATGGTAAGCCTGTTTACCCTCCTTTGACGATGAGGCAGATCTCATCCTCTGCCGGTTGGGTGACCGTTTGGTGCAGCTACCGTGGCGGTGTTTAGGTTTCAGTTCATTGGCGGGTTTTGCCTCTGAATCTGGTTTGGAGGTTTCAATTGTTAGGGGTTCAGGGTTGTTTTGTTGCTGATTTGCCGGAGCGGGAACAGCTTCTACTTGTGTAGCGTATGGTTGAGGAGCCTGCATCTGTATCCGAAGAACTTCTTCAGAGAAAGGGTTCTCCGGAAACCATATCTCGTCCATTCCATTTTTGGTCAGCATCTGGTTTAGCTCTTTTTTGAATGAGCCTGGCTTTGTGAGGTTTGCTATGTGCGCATAATATATGCAGCACATGATCTTTGTCGACTGTTGGCTCTCTACCTTAAGGTAGGTACGTTGAGCTGAGACCTCGTCGACTGCCGCCTTTGCCACTTTGGCATAGGACCTGTTGGTTTTAGCTTCTTCTTCTTCTTTGCGTTTCTGTTGTTTCTTTATCGCCTCATTTTCTACTGGGCATGGTATTGCCATGGCTCCATGGTCCCCGTTGCAGTTTATACATCGTTTTTCGCTACTTCTATAGTCACGCTAGATGTCACCAACTTTGCTACATATGAAGCAGACAATTTTGGTCTGTGGACATGCTCTAGTTGTGTGCTCGTTATATTTATAGCACTCAAAGCATGTCTGCATTTCCGTGAACTGCCCTCTTTCTATCTGGTCAGGGCAGACCCTGACGTAAAAGAGAAGGAAACTGAGTTGTTTTGCCTTCTGTGCGAAACCCGTATCCTGGAAAATTACCTTGAAAACGTGGGTGTAGTCTCTGAATTTAATAACCTCGGAGACTTTAGCCCATTGGTGATTTCTCTCGATCTCATGGGAAATTTCATCGCTTGAGTGGTGCCCCACCCTAGAGTCTAGTCTACGGCAAATAACACTTCGGTGTGCCTGTATTTGGGGTGGGATCTTAGGAGTCAAGTTTATCGACTTGAAAACTTTGGTTGCTTTGGAAGAGGCCAAGAGTTCTGCGTCAGTTTCTTTCTGGCATATAGCCGTATACACGAAAGGGGTGTCAATTAGTGTAACGAGAGCGACATCTAGCTCCCTGTAGACTATGGATAAGAGAAAAATGAACTTTCCAAAATCCATGCCACTTTACCTTTGGAAAATGAAGATTCTGAGATGTCAGTTTACTTGCCGTACTTTTTATTTATGGTGGCACTAGCACTTTGTGTGATGTTTATTATGCACCACACTTATTGTTTGCACTTGGAAGAAAATAACTTTTAATCGTGAAAATTTTCGCCAAAAGAAAAATCTTCGGCAACGTTTAGCATATTTCACTTTCCGTTACCTCCTTTTGCAGAAATATTGTACCGAGAGAAACTATTTTAACAAATAAACTTAGCAGTTACTCCTAAAAAAAAAAATTTAAGGATATATTTATTGGAGAAAACTGGGGTACAAGAGGGTATTTTCACCTTTACATCTATATACAATCCAGTTTATACAATGCAAAAGTAAATATATATTATAGTTAAAAAGTATTGAAAATGAAACTATAGTTGAGATGGGGAAAGATTTAGTGAGAGGCAAAGGTACATAAAAAGTGAAATAGGTCCTCCTGGAATAACTAATTAATTACGCAGGAGCTGTTTTTTGGTAGTTTACATCATTTTTGCATTTAATTTGTACACCACTGGAATGGTTTTATATTTACATTAATAATTGAGTTTATTATTACAATCTTTGTTTGATAGTTTACTAATTCGCACGTTTGATTAAATTTCACATGCTAACTTTAATTATTATATCTAATTATATCTTTTAGTTATCACTGCTAACTTTATTTAACTTTTATTATTTGTTTACTATATTACTATTCACACTAATATTGTTATATATTCTTCAATTTAAAATTTATTTAATGATTTTATTTAATTTACTCTTACTTTTAAATTATTGAGTACATCGTTCGCACTTTGTTTTTGCTGAATTTATATTTCAGCTCTCTTCACTCTTGGAACTTTTATTTTGGTTTTATTCACTATCTGAATCGTTACTTCTATTAGTTTCTAGATTCACAATTCACTAGTACTTTCGTATTAACTATTATCACTTTATACATTTCATGTTTATGCACTGTTAATTATTTGAATTTTACTTTAATGTTTGTCACTTTCACTACTTTCTACCATTAGTATATCTCTGAGGTCTTCATTCCGCACTTTATGTTCTTGTATGTTGTCCCGTTTACTGTGTATAAACTGAGGCCGGAATATACATTGTTCCACTACACAGGAGGCTTTCAATTTCCTTTGGAGACCACGGCCCCTCAAAGGTCCACTTGAATTCCCGGCTTCTGATTCCTTGCACTACTTTCACATTATTGTTTTTCTTAGACCGACGTCCTATAATCCCGAAAAGTTTTAAGTTAACTTCTTCTCCATCGATGAAATGTCCTTTTTCCAGGACTTCAATTTTTTCAGTTAGGGGCACTCCGGAGTAACTTTGGTCATCTTCCGATTATTCGTCTGTTTAAATTTGTTTTTCTTCTTCTTCTTGCTTTGCTGTTGATCTGGTGTTCTTCTTTTTCGTTCTCTTTTCCTTCGGGCTATTTTTTGTGTTTTCGGCGTTTTCTTTGCTTGCTTCGCCTTCTTCTTTTTCTTTTTCGTGACTTACGTCTTCTTTTGTGTTTTTAGGTTGATGTTGATGTTCCTTGTTTGCAACCGTTACTTTTCTGGTGTTCTCCGGCTGTGTGTCATCAACGAACTTGATGTTTAACACATTTTGAGATACTGGGTTTGGCGGAAACCACAACTTCTTTTTTACTCCATTATAAATAGTTATTTCATCTACTTATAACACTAAAAAAATTCAACCAATCAGGATTGATATAAATTTATAGTCATTCTTACGTTCATTTTGGGAATAACAGCCTTAGAGTTGACAAATTGACCAATCAGCTTTTAGACATAAGCACCGTAATAATTGCCCAATCATCGCCATGATAGATTTAATAGGTTACTAACGCTCAAACCGTTTTCACATAAACATGGCTGAAATCCATTTTCCGAAGAATTCGTCGCTTGGATTGCTGATACACAAAGCACGTTAAGCTTGGTAAAGCATATGACCGCCAAAACCTCAGCACATTTTCAACCGAAGGAGAGTTTGCCTCGTTCTCATTCCTTGGAATAGAGACTGCAGTTTGCTTTTAAAGACAGCAATTACCTAGAAAAGTTGTCAAGTGAAAGAAAAAGACTTCATTTCCTTTCATTTCATCTATTATCTCCCGCATCCTTTCTCTACCCCCCTAAAATCCTCCCATTGCGGGGGTACCTAAAAGAGAGATAAAATATACATTCTATTCAGCCGCATCATCCTCAATGATCACCTAATCCCCCTCCCTCACCTCTCTTTTCAGAAAGGAGGGACTCCCACCACAAAAATGGACGAATACAAAAGACTACCGCTTAGGGTAGAACAGGGAAAACAGAAGCCGGGAGAGGAGATCTTATAAGAACTCTGTACCTCGACCTAAAAATAGCAGTGACAAGGTTGATCGATGTCCCAAATGGTTATGTGGCTCTCTGCCACAAACAAGAAGATGTGGAAAGATTGGTTTACCCTAACGGAACAACTGCTCTAAACAAGATAGGACTAACACCAAAATTACCACCACAACTACTGGCAAGCGGATCAATCATCTACAGAAATATCGACGAATACGTAGGAGCCCACACGCAAGAAGAACTGACCTCGGAGATTAAAAATGAAAACCAAAACCTCAAAATTACTGACCTTATCAAATTTAAAAACCACACAAACGTGTTTAAAATCGTGTGTGCGACAACGGAAATGGCAAGAAAAGCGCCCTCAAATGCGATTCTGGCATTTGGGATGAGAATCCCTCCAGACAACATGGAGTTGGAAAAATTCGTTAACATCCAAACATGTTTTCAGTGCTATGCACTAGAGGATCACGTAACGATGAACTGCCCCAAAAAGGACCGGAAGATATGCTCCAAGTGCAGTCAAGTCGGCCATATCTTCAGAGAATGCAAAGAACATATGAAGAAATGCATCAACTGCTAGGGTCCTCACAGGACTATGGCTATAAACTGCTCCAGACGCAAGAGCATCATAGAGAGAAATGAGCACGAACAACGAGAGGAAGCTCAAGAAAAAAACAACCAGACCTATGCAAGTATTGTGAAAGCTACGGTTAAAGAAGTAAAAAATACACAAGAACCCAAAATTAATATCAACGTGAACGAGGGCACCGTCTTAGACATACTTGCTTTTATAATGTTTGCCCACGTAAACAATATCGCGGAACCGTTAACCTTCGCGAATACCCTAAACCTCCTTTTGGAGAAAACTGGATTCGTAAGATGTGCTTCACCCCAAACCCACCATCAAGGCGGGAAGACATTAAACGTAAAAGACATGATGCGTGTTGGAACAGAGACAGAGAAGAGGGAACAAGGACAGGCCAAAGAGACCAAAAAAGACACCGAATCAGAAGAAATAAATACCGATCAAAAACTAAGGAAAGAAACTAAAGCACAGAAGAAGACGAAGAAGAATCTTAAACCGACGGAAACCGAAACGGATTGGATAACCGACTCCGAAGACAATTTCGAAATCGAAGAGGAAGGCCGGTACGAGGCCCGCGACTTCAATCTCAAGGTCTTCGTACATGAAGCATACCCCCTCCCAAGACAACTGAAACCATAAACGTGCAAAAGGGTAGAGAAAGAGGGATGTGCAAATGGACCTTCGTTTCTAACCACGAAGAAAAAAGACATCGAAAACTCTTAGAATAAAATAAAATCAGAGTCTACCCCGACGACGTCAAAATACTAAGAAATGAATTATTTGAAAGAGTAACGAACGAAAACTGGACAAAAGGCAAACAAGGAATCTTCAAAGCAAACTCAAACTAGGAAACTCTCAAGAAACCATAACTGAGTTATTCCTCAGCAATAAGATCAACCTAGAGCAAGAGGAACTGACTATAAAAACATAACTGGACATAGACAAATAAAATGTTGAGGAATCAACAAGAAAAACCAATATGGAATTCCAAGCAAAGAAGAAAGAAGATAAAGACATGAATGCCCCAAGTAGTCACAAGAGACTAATACAATAAAAATACAGTAAAATAAATTATAAGAAACAAACAGATATACGGAAAAGATTTATATTAAGAAAAAATTACTCATCATCAAAATTAGAATCAACGCACCTGCAAAGGTCCCACTCAAGCTAAGAAGAAATGTTAAGATAAAAAACCCATAACGCCAAAGAGATCAGCCAGTACCCTGGCAATTAATCATCTCATCTATCAACCAATCTCCCTCCCCCCCCCCTTTCAGAAAAAAATCTCATGCTATCATTCTCTCTCTCCCCATACTTCTCTCATCTCAATAATTTTTCGAATTTGAACACTTGGAAGAAATCTACAAGAAAATTAAGCTCACCGAAAAGTTCACAGCCAGTAAAGGAGGAAAAGGCAAGGAGAGTCAGCTCAAGAAAACGCCATCGATTTTTACCTTTTCCCTACGGGGAACCAGATCCATTTTGTACGGAGCCACGTATAGCCGAGCCATGATATAGTACTGCATACTTGGGAGTATAACTTCATATTTACGAAAGAGAGATACTACAAAGCGGAAAGTTTATCTTCTTATTTACAAAAGAGAAATACTAAAAAAGCGGGAAATTTATCTTCCTATTTACGAAAGAGAAATACTAAAAAGCGGGAAGTTTATCTTGTTATGTATATGGTTCAATGTGTGAACCGTTTAAATTTTTTAAATGAATGTTTACTAGGTTCGACCGCCACAGTACTACGGCCCGAGAAAACAGAGTGTTTAATACATAATTAATATCTACGCCTTACAATTATAAACAAAATATATATATATATATATATATATATATATATATATATATATATATATATATATATATATATATATATATCTCAAAGTAGCACGAGAGAAGGATGAAAATGAATCCATTAAACCACATTGAAAGAGTAAACGGAATCATTTTTCCTTGCAGTAATATTTTAATTACCTTTTTTCGAAAAAAATCCGTGCAGGGAAGCGATTCGAACCAGACACACTGAGGCAGCGAAGCACCGCTTTGATCTCAGTTAAAAGTATGCCGTTAGTACACTACGCTAAAAAGTATACTAACGGCATACTTTTAACTGGGATCAAAGCTAGGAACCTCCAAGTAATTTTTATACCACATCTTCTTACCCGCTCACAATTTAAAGGCTCATCCCCT
This sequence comes from Ceratothoa steindachneri, assembly GCA_963969495.1. Classification (NCBI taxonomy): domain Eukaryota; kingdom Metazoa; phylum Arthropoda; class Malacostraca; order Isopoda; family Cymothoidae; genus Ceratothoa; species Ceratothoa steindachneri. The sequence goes on along the minus strand of OZ018321.1, from coordinate 147,803,101 downwards.
ATGTCACATACAAATTTCTCTTTTTGGACTATATATATATATATATATATATATATATATATATATATATATATATATAAATATATATATACGAGGGGTGGTCAATAAATCTTGCGAATCGGTAGGGTGAAACAGAGGAAGGGGGATGGCTGTTTGTGGGGGTGTTAAGACAAGTTATGACAAGTCAGGACTTGTAGCCGCACGCTACTGCCTCGTTTATTGAGAAGCAGTCGCTGATCGCAGATCGTCAGTCGTAAATTTTTCAACAATTCAGCAATGGAGAAGGTTAAGCACCGCGCAGTGATCAAACTTTTGACCAAAGAAAAAAGATCCATAAACTCATGGTTGCAGTGTACACTGACACCGCCCCTTCCTATGCAACCATTGCTCGCTGGAATAGGGAGTTCCGCCATGGTCGTGAGTCCCTTGAAGATGACCCCCGTCCAGGACGCCCGTCAGACGTGACCAACGAGGACAATGTGGCCCGTGTGCAGAGGATGATCCTCGAAAATCTACGGGTGAAGGTCGAAGAAATCGAGCGAGAACTTGGAATATCACATGGAAGTGTTATCAACATCATCCACGACAATTTGGCCATGACCATGGTCTCTGCCCGTTGGGTCCCTAGAAACCTCACGCCCCATGATCGACTTTAACGTCGTCAAAGTTCGGAGGAGCTGCTGCTCCTGTACAACCAAGACCCGGCGGGATTCGAGTCACGCATAGTGACAGGTGATGAAACGTGTGTCTATCACTGGGATCCCGAGACCAAGCTCGAAAGCATGGCATGGAAGCACAGGGGCTCTCCGACCCCCATCAGGTTCCGGAACCAACCCTCAGCCGGGAAGATCATGGCCACCATCTTCTGGGATTCTGAGAAAGTGTTGATAGTGGACTATGCACCTCGTAGAAGGACCATTACAGGCCAATATTACGTCGAGGAACTGGCTGATTTAAAGAAGTGCATCCGTCAAAAGCGGCGTGGCAAGTTGACACGCGGTGTCTTGCTCCTCCATAACAATGCCCCTGTCCACAAGACCAGAGTTGCACAAAATGCCCTGCGCGAGTGTGGATTCGAGGAGTTCAACCATCCCCTCTACAGTCCAGATCTGGGCCCTAGCGACTACTTTTTATTCCGCCAGCTCAAGGCTGCACTGCGTGGACGCTGGTTTGGGGACGATGAAGATGCCCAGCTCGCCGTCCAGGATTGGATTGAACAGCAGTCGGGAGATTTCTGGTTGTCGGGAATTCGAAGCCTCAGGGACAAGTGGCGCAAGTGCATTGAAGTCGAGGGTAGTTATATTGAAAAATATTACAACACTTTTCCTCATATCTCGTTTCCTTATATCCGAATTGCAAAACTTATTGACCGCTCATCGTATATATATATATATATATATATATATATATATATATATATATATATATATATATATATATATATATATATATATATATATATATATATATATATATATATGATGATGAAAATTAATGCAATATCGCAAGAAAAGATGAGGAATTAAACCACATTCTCCGAAGACAATCTAATTCAGAACAGTTTCGGTGTATCTCATACCCTTTTTCAACTGACATTGGGCAGAAAATATATCAGAGAAAAGCATAACACAAGATCCCCTCTTTTCCCCCCCAATCTCCCACTTGTGGCTAATCTGGGGGGAGGGGGTTAAGCCTAAACATATTGAAGGGCTCACATTTTACTATTTTATTTATTTGCGATCTTATTACAGGATTAAAAGAAAATTGACCCTCAGATAGATTTAAATTAGGAACTGACGATATCAAGCTCGATTCTACGATTCTTCTCTTAACATAGTTAGCCGATTTAAATAACATTTTACTTCCATTGAAATCGATCGTATGATTCTTGTCTCTAACATGGCAAAAAATTCCACTACTTTCGCTGCCCACTCTAATACCTCTTTTGTGTTCGTACAATCTCTTGTCTAGATTTCTCCCCGTTTCCCCTATATAAACTTTATGGCAATCGTTGCATGGTACTGCATATACTCCTATGTTATGATGTTCTTTGGGTTTCCTGGCCATCATCAATTGGTTTAAGGAATTATTATATTTAAAGGCTAGATTAATACCCGCTTTTCCAAATATGTCCTTTAAACTATTTAATTTATTATTAAATAGCAATGTTATATATTTGTTGAAGTCGTTAGTGCGGGAAGGCTTATTACCATAGAATGTTTTCCTAGCTGCAAAATGGGCAGACGATATGAACCAATCGGGGTAATACAAATTAGAAAAAATGGTCCTGATAATGACAATTTCTTCATCTAAATAGGAAGGATGACATATTTTGTATGCTCTAAGGAAAAGGTTAGAAATTACCGATTTTTTAACAGTATTATCCTGAAACGAAAAATAATGTATATAGGCATTCGAGTGGGTTGGTTTCCTATATACGTCAAGTTTTAATTCATGGTGATCTTTATTAATGAGGACATCTAAAAAGGGTAATCTATTATCATATTCCCATTCATATTTAAATTTGATGGAGACATGCAAATCATTCAAATTATTAAAAAAGTTATCAAAATTATGGCCATTAGGCCATACAGAAAATACATCGTCAATGTACCTTAACCATATAAAGTTAGGGGGAGAAATTGTGGGAAGGAGTTCAGTCTCAAAATATTCCATGAAGAGACATGCCAATATCGGAGATAAACTATTTTCCATGCTAAAGCCAAATATTTGTCTATAAAACTCATTATTTACTCGAAACACATTGTCAGAGAGACATAATTCAACTAAATCGATAAATTTACTCGTAGAAATGGGAAGATCCAAATTATAGTCTAGGCATGATTTTCCGCAGAAGGCCCATGGTTTGGTCAACCGGAACTTTCTACGAGTAAATTTATCGATTTAGTTGAATTATGTCTCTCTGACAATGTGTTCTTATTCTTATTAAGTTTAAGTGGGAGTGCATGTGAGGGGAGGACGATAGGGTGTGTGGAGAGATAGAGAAAAAAGACAAGTGGAGAAGAGAGAAAGAAGTGTGGTAGAGGTGCAAAGAGATGTCTAGGGTCTGGTGATCAGACTTATCACTTTTATTATTTTCTTGGATGCGTGTATTCATTGTTGTCGTATTAGATTTTTTGTAATAATTATAAAATTATAATTATTATGGCGTTCAAGCCCTTTGTCTTAGCAACTTTAGTTTTTTTGGTTTATGTTGTGCATTGCTTACTTTGTATATGTTTTAAATACGTTTAAGTGCGTGCTTATTGTTTTGTTTTATTGTGTGTGTGTGTGTTTTTAATAGTATTTTTGTTTCTTCATTCTTCTTTTGATGCTTTCTTCTTTTGAAGTTCTCGTCGTAATCGGGTTTTTTTTCTTCTTCTTGGTAGGGTAGTCTTGTTCGGTAGGTTGTCGTAGTAATTTTCGAGTTCTTTTGTTCTTATTTTTTTTCTTGTTTTCACAGGTATTTTTTTATCTCATTTTATGCATAGAACGGTACTTCGTCTCCGTCAGCCACTCGGTTGGCGGAGCTGGGGAATCTGGGGCGACAATCAGCTCTTCTGTTCTGGTTAATCATCTGGGTGATTTCATCACTCAGTTCACGATTGACCAGACCCTGCATTTTCCGGGTCCGTTCTTCAATGACTTTGTTAATGGGAATTATCCCCGCCTCTCTGTGCAGGTCTTCTTGCCGTCTTCTTTCATGCCTGCGTGTACCCGTTATTAGGTACATGCATTTATTTTGCACTACTTGAAGACGCCTCTTTTGTGTTTTTGAGACACATGAGAGGGTGGAGGCGGGGTAAAGCAACGTAGATCTTACAAGGGCATTGTAGATCTTCTTCTTGTTGCTTTCACGTAGATTTCTGAAACTTTATAGAGTTCTGACAGCGGACGAGGCTCGAGAAATTCTTTCTTCGACGTGCTTTTTGTACCCGGTAGAGGTGATTTTCATACCGAGTACATTTCATTCGTTGGTGTAGGGGTGTCGCGTATCCCCCACACGCACGTCTGCCCTTCAGGTGCGTCCGATGGGGACCACCTTGAATTTCTCTTGGTTTGTTCTCATTTTCCACTGAGCCTCGTAGTTGCTAAGGTTCGCGATTTCCATCGCTGTCATGCGAGCTTGCCACGGCGCATTCCTCCATGGAGATACGATTATCTGGCTGAAATCATCGGCGTATTGAATATTGAGGGAATTTGGGTACACAGGGTCTGGGACGTCCGCGGTGTATATCGAGTAAAGGGTGGGGGACAGACCCCCCCCCCCTGCGGGAGGCCCGCAGTGAGCGGAAACTTTGGTCCGTCCGTGCACCCTAGACTGACATACGCCGCTCTCTCCATGACATAGTCACAGAGAGTTCTTTCTAAGTTTTCACTTAGACCCAGCCGTAAGATCTTATACTGCATACCGCGCTGCCACACCTTATCAAACGCCTTTGACACATCCCGACAAACGATATCCGCATAACTCCTGTCCCGTTTGACTTGGGAAAGCTTTTCCGTTATGACATTAATTGCCATTTCCGTACTTCGCTTCTTTCTAAACCCGAATTGGCATGGGTTGTAGAGGAAGTTTTCTTCCAGGTGAGACACCAGTCTCCCGTTGAGGATCTTCTCAAAGAGTTTCCCGCCAAATTCCAGGAGTGAAATTGGGCGGTAGCTCTCTCTCAACGTAGGGTCCTTTCCGTGCTTGGGCAAGAAGATCATTTTTGCCGTCTTGTAAGCATCTGAAAAGTACCCTGTTTTTTAGACATGCGTTGAAAATTCGTCTCATTTCTTCGATGATGTTGGCTGGTGCCTTTTCGAAGTTAAGCTTCGTAAGCTCCGATTGGCCTGGGGCTTTTTGTCGGAATGAGCGGAGTGCGCCAAGGATCTCTTCTTCGGTGATCTCGGCGTCTCCGTCACGCAGTCTATCCCCCTGGTGATGAGGATGCGTTCGATGTATTTCCGTGTTAAGCTCGTCTACGATGTTGTTTTCGAACTCTATATCAAAATCTTCGTTTTCATCTTCCGATATGCTAAAGATTTTTTCCCAATAAAGCCGGAATATCACTTCGATGTTGTTTTCTGCAGTTTCAATGGATCCATCTTCTTTTTGGATTTCCATTTTATTTTTTTTTCCAGATGATCCTCTGAGACTTTTGACTTTCTTCCAAAAGTCCTTGGGAGATGCATCTTGATCGAGGCTCTCGATCGCATCGTCCCATTGTCTCTGTTGTTGTTCGAGGATCAACTGGTTGAGCTCTTCCTTGATCTCTCTACTTCGTTGTAGCGAGTCAAATGTTGCATTTGTTATATTTAACTCGTACATAACTCTCAATTCTCTGTACAGTTCTTTCATGTACCCAGTCCACCTGTATGAGGAGATGGTTTTATACTGGGTTTTTGGGATGCAAGCCCTATCTGCAATAATTAGATGTTCGTTGAGGTCGTCGAGTGCCTCGTCTATCTCCTCGAGAATTGCCTTGTCCAGATCTGGTGGGCGATAGACCTCGAGGAGATCAGCGTACCGTGCCCACTCGGCTCTCCTGTAGTCTTTTCTGACTGGAGCTGGGACTTGTATAGGGTTCCTATTGATGGTAAGTAGGATCCCTATATGATCACTACATGGTACTTGGACCGGTTCCATGTAGTAATTGAACGGAAGCTGACGATTAGCCAGACAAATGTATGGTTTTGTGGCACTTCTTCCTCGAGTATAGGTTTGGAAGTCCGGGCCTATTCTATGGACCATGTTTCGGTCCATCATAGTCTCCAGGTACCTTCCGATTCCGTTGAAGGTCCTGTACCCAGACTCCCGACATCTGGCATTAAGGTCCCCCATTAATATGGTGGGGGTCCTTCTGCCAAATAGGCCAGAGAGAGAATCAATTGGTAAATATTCTCGTCTCGGCGGCTGGTACCCGGTGGCGATGACCAGCTTTCCTATATCGAGTTCGACCTCTATTGCAAGATAGGATTCTTCCAAGTTTCTTATATATTTATACTTGATCCCTCTTTTGATGGCGACGGCGGCACCGTCGTACGGCTCTTGAGAGTAATTCGTGACTAACACGTCGTAGTTCCAAATCTTCATTTCGTAACTACGAGTGTCAATCCCATGTTCAGAAATCAAGATGACATCTGCATCTATTTCCCTGAACACGTTTCCGTAGAGAGTTCTTTTTGTTGTCCAGCCATTGGTGTTAATTTCCATGATTCTTAGTGAGTTCCGCTCCATGGTGAGATGAGTTACCTGTGTTTTTTCTTTGTTTTCTTACTCTTGGGGGCTTGTGGGGCGGGTCTGGGGTGCCCAGGCTTTTCCTTCTTCGGGGGAGGACTAGGAGTCTTTGACCGACTCTTGGTCGCTCTAGTGCGAGTGCATGGGCCCTCGTCACTATCCGAAGATGTTGATTCTGCTTCTTCTTTGTCGTTTGTCTCGTCCTCTTCTTCAGATTCCTCTGATGAGTGAGACTCCATGACTTCATTCAATCCGGTGGCTTTTTCTTTTTTGTTGTTTCCAATTATGCTATCCTTGAATGCCCAAGAGCACTCAGGGTCATCAGGCACGATGATGGATGGCAAATTATTGGCTTTTAGAAGCGTGTTTGAAACCTGGTTATAGCATCCAGGTTTTACCGCGTTAGCCACGTTCGCATGAGTGATGCAAATTAGAATTTTTGCACTTAAGTCCTTGGTGAAAATCATCGGTGAGGGAGTTGATGTCATCCCTTCACGTTTTTTCACCGTGCTCGCGTATGTGGTTGTCTTCTTTTTCTTTTCTTCTTCTTATATGAGAGAAAGGATGGAGAGTAAATTTTGGTAAGAAAATTATTGATTAGTTTGTCAACCAAAGGTGGGGGGTAACAATTATTTTTAAAATAAGACTTTAGAGTCTGGAATTCATTGTGCATTAGGGAATAATTGGAGGAGAGATGGTAACCTCTATATATTAGAGATTTAATTGCACTGAGTTTGTGTGACAAGTCACAATGGCTGAAAAAATTGATTCCTAGGCCACTAAAGGTAGGCTTTCTGTATATTGAGGTAGTTAGTTTGTCGGTTTTTTCTATAATGACGTCTAAAAAAGGAAGTTGATAGTTACTCTCTAATTCAATGGTATATTTAATGTTGGGATGATAAGAGTTTATAAACTCAAAAAAATGATGGGCATGTTCTATATTATTAAAAATAGCAAAGGAGTCGTCAACATACCTACGATAAAATATGGGTTTGAAATTTAAAGGGCAATGTTTCATAAAGTTATTTTCAAGATGAATCATGAAAATATTAGCTGCTATTGGAGCAATTGGTGATCCCATTCCTACTCCATCTATCTGTTGGTAAACCTTGTTATTAAATAAAAAATAATTTTCATTAAAAATCATTTCTAAAATAGTCTTGAACTTTTTACGAGATAAATTGTGAAAGGTGCCTGTTTTGTTAAAAATTAGATTTAAAATAATATCAATTGTTTCATTAACAGGAACATTTGTAAATAGTGAGGATACATCGTAACTGACTAGGACTTTTGAGGGTGCAAATTGTGTGACAATAATTCATTAACAAAAGAATAGCTGTTTTTTTATGGTGTATTGACCTATGGCTAACCCAGAGAGCAATTTAGCAACATATTTAGAAAGGTTAAAAGTTGCAAGAGAATAGGAAGCAAGAATTGGTCGGAGAGGAACACCAGCTTTGTGTAGCTTGGAAAGGCCGTATAATAAGCCTAACCCAGAACCACTAGAATGTAGGGCATCATAAGTTTGTTACTCTATAACTTTAGTGGATTTTAGATTTAACAGAACTCTGTTAACTTTATCTTCTAGTTTTAGAGATATTTTTGTTGGTGTTTCTGAGAGCAGTTTAAATTTTGTAGTGTCTGCAAGTATGGATTCCATTTTGTGTACATAGTCAGTTCGATCTAATAGAACAACTCCATTTCCTTTATCGGGTTTGGTAATGACAATATCTGGATTATTAGATAGGGAACTTAGCGTTTTAATATCACTGTTTCTGAACATGAGAGAAAATATTTTCAATTTCTTCAGTTTGTGATAAAATTCGTGTGCCACTTCTGAGAAGTCAGAAAAAACCCGACAATTTTTTCAGCCATTGTGACTTGTCACACAAACTCAGTGCAATTAAATCTCTAATATATAGAGGTTACCATCTCTCCTCCAATTATTCCCTAATGCACAATGAATTCCAGACTCTAAAGTCTTATTTTTAAAGTAATTGTTACCCCCCACCTTTGGTTGACAAACTAATCAATAATTTTCTTACCAAAATTTACTCCCTATCCTTTCTCTCATATAATGTTCCCAAAAAATAAAAAAAATTTCGTAGTACCAGAAATGGGACCTTACAATAAATTATTCACTAGAAAATGCAACAAATTACATAAAAAATATTTCTTTCATACTAACTTCAAAATCACTTTTGTTAACCCACTTTCCATAGGAAGTTTTTTCTCGTCAAAAGACAAACTTCCTCTAGAAATGAGCAGCCGTGTTGTTTATGCTTTTACTTGTCCTTGTTGTTTGCAAGGAACCTATATTGGTAGTACGGTTCGCTCATTGAAAGAGAGGTTTTGTTCTCACATGCGAATAAGCCATCGCACTGGAAGAATATGGTCTAAGAAGGAAGCTTCTGTAATTAGAAATCATAGTATACAATGCAAGACAGAATGTTCCATAGATAACTTCAAAATAATTGGTCATAATAACAATGAATATAGTCTAAGAATTTTGGAATCCCTACTAATACGTACAAAATCTCCTACACTCAACATAGATAATACCGCTGTTCCTCTTCTTATTTCTTAATTTTAATTACCTCATTCAACAACCAACCAACCTTCTCTTATTTAACAACCAACCAATCAAATTCCTATCCTTCTTTAAGCCACATCCTTTATAATTTCTTCACTTTGTGATTTCTCCTGAACTTCATCGGTAAGCACTATTATACTGTAATTTTTTACTTTTGTGTTTTTGCTTCTTTTTTTGGTGTCAATAGTGATTACATTAGATTAATAATTTGATTCTCTTGCTTTTTAAATTCCTGAATTATCGGTAAGCAATATTATACTGTAATTATTTACTTTTGTTTTTTGTGGGTTTTTTTCGTTTCAATTGTGTTATATTAGATTGATAATTTGATTCTCTTGACTTTTAAATTCCTGAGTTATTTTCTAATTTTTGATTTACCTACATAGTCATAACCTAATTATTTTTAATATTCTTTAACTGTATTAGATTAATTTATGTTTTAGAATTTGAAGATGGGTGATACGCCCGAAACGTTGTTCCATAAATAAATCAAATGTACCTCAGCTTCCTATGTGTCCTTACCTTCACCGTGAAATTGAAGATTAGACTGGTCAGCAGCAACTCATATGACTATATATATATATATATATATATATATATATATATATATATATATATATATATATATATATATATATATAATATGGCGTTCAAGCCATTTGTCTTCAAAATCAATTAATGTCTTTGGATATGATATGCGCATTTGCTGTTGTGTTAATAATTGCTTTATTAATTACTTTATTGTTTTGCTTAGTCTTTGTTTTTTCGTATATCTTGTAGTGATTGTAATTCGTGTTTTTTGTTTCTTCGTGTATGTCTCATTCGGTAAATTTCGGTCTTCATCAGTGAATTTGTAGTAATCGGTGAGGTTTCATAGTTACGTTAGCTCTTTCTTAGTCGGATTTTTTATTGGTTTAGGGTAAAAACACTTCTATTATCATGTGTAGAACGGCACTTCTGCTCCGCCAGCTAAAACCCCGGCGGAGTATGGAAATCCGGCGCGACTTATTCCTCTTCTGTTCTGGTCAATCATTTGGACGATATCATCGTCCAATTCACGATTAACCATTTCCAGCATATTCCTTGTCCGTTTTTCTATGACAATATTAATGGAACTTAATCCCGCCTCTCGGTGCAGCTCTTCCCGGCGTCTTCTTTCTCTCCTGCGTGTACTTTTAATTAGGTACGTACATTTATTCTGCACCAATTGTAGTTTCCTCTTTTGTGTCTTCGAGACATACGAGAGGGCGGAATTGGGGTATAGCAGTGTCGATCTTACAAGGGCATTGTAGATCTTTTTCTTATTGCTTTGACGAAGATTTCTGAACCTATATAGAGTCTTGACTTCAGCAGTGGCCTTGGTGATTCTTTCTTGGACGTGCTTCTCGTACCCGGATGAGATAATCTTAATTCTGAGTACATTGCACTCCGTAATGTAGGGATAACGTCTATTCCCCATCCTGACGTCTTAAACTAGTCTCCTGCCTATGGGGACTACTTTGAACTTTTCCTAGTTGTGCGGAACTTCCACTGGGCCTCGTAGGTGTTAAGATTTTCAATTTCTGCTGCTGTCATACGAGCTTGCCAAGGCGCATTCCCACATGGACAAGTGATTATGTGGGTGAAACCATCGACGAATTGAATGTTGAGGCAAGTGGGTCTTACAGGGGCTGGGACATCCGTAGTGTAGTTCAAGTAGAGAGTGGGGGACAGGCACCCCTCACCCCCTGCGGGAGGCCCGCAGTAAGCGAAAAATTTGGTCCGTCCGTTCACCTTAAACTGATGTACGCTGCTCTCTCCATGACATAGTCACAGAGAGTTCTTTCTAAGTTTTCACTTAGGCCCAGTCGTAAAATTTGTACTACATTCCCCGTTGCCACACCTTATCAAACGCCTTTGACACATCCCGACAAACGATATCCGCATAACTCCTGTCCCGTTTGGCTTGGGAAAGCTTTTCCACGATGACATTAATCGTCATCTCCGTATTTCGCTTCCTCCTAAGCCCGAATTGATGTGGGTTGAAGAGGGAGTTTTACTCCAGGTGAGACACCAGTCTTTTGTTGAGGATCTTCTCGAAGAGCTTCCCGCCAAATTCTATAAGTGAAATTGGCCGATCGCTCTCCTTTAACGTTTTATTTCTATGCTTAGGCAAAAAATCCTCTTAGCCTTTTTATAAGCATCTGGAAAGTATCCCGTATTCAGACAAGCGTTAAATATCCTTCTCATCCCTTCGATGACATTGTCTGGCGCCTTTTCAAAGTTATGCTTTGTAAGCCCCGATTGTCCTGGGGCTTTTTGTTGGAATGAACGAAGCGCGCCGAGTAGTTCTTCTTCGGTAATCTCGTCGTTTCCGTCGCACTGTCTATCCACCTGGTGGTGAGTGTGCGTCTTGTGTATTTGTTCGTTAAGCTTGTCGATGATGTTGCTTACAAACTCTAGGTCATAGTCTTCGTTCTCCTCTTCAGTTATACTGAAGATCTTTTCCCAATAACTTCGGAATATCTCTTCAATTTTTCCTTCTTTTGTTTCGATTTTTCCATCTTCCTTTTATAGCTCGATCTTCTTCTTCTTCTTCCCAGTCGATCATTTGAGATTTCTGATCTTTTTTCAAAATTCTTTGGGAGTTGCTTCATGATCGAGGCTATCGATCACATCCTCCCATGCTCTACATTGTTGTTCGAGGATCGACTGGTTCAGTTTTTCTTTGACTTCTTTACTTCGCTGCATTGAGGGAACTGAAGCATTCACGATCTTGATTTCATACAATAGCTTCAGCTTACGGTATAATTCCTTCTTGTAGTCGGTCCATCTGTAGGTAGAGATGGTCCTATACTTGGATTTAGGGATACAAGCCCTATCTTCGTTGATGAGATGGTTATTGAGGTCGTCGAATGCATCATCCAAGTTAGGCAGATCGTAGGCCTAGAGAAGGCGCGCTTACCGTGTCCAGCCTGTTCTTTGGTAGTTCTTTCTGACTACAGCTAAAACTTGTATAGGGTTCCTGTTGATGCTGAGTAGGATCCCTATATGGTCACTACGTGGTACCTGGACTGGTTCCATGTAGTAATTGAACGGCAGCTGACGATTCGCTAGACAAATGTCTGGTTTTGTGGCACTTCCTGCTCTGACAAAGGTGGAGACGTCGGAGCTTATTCGCTGGGGAATATTTCTGTCCAGCAATAGGTCCAGGCTTCTTCCTATACCGTTGAAGGTCCTGTAACCGGATTCTTGGCACCTGGCGTTCAGATCCCGCATTAATATAGTTGGGGATCTTCTGCCAAATAGGCCAGTGAGAGTGTGAATTGTTAACACATCGCTCCTTGGCGGTTGATATCCGGTAGCAATGATTAACTTTCCTAAGTCGAGTTCGACCTCATTTACGAGGTAGGATTCTTATAGATTTCTTATTTGCTTCTATTTAATCCATTTCTTTATTGAAATAGCGGCTCCGTCGAACTGCTCCTGCGAACAATTTGTGATCAACACATCGTAGTTCCAGATTTTCATTTCTGCACTACGCGTGTCGATCCCGTGTTCTGAAATTAAGATGATGTAAACATTAATTTCCCTGAATACATTTCCGTAAAGAATTCCTTTCGTCGTCCAGCCTTTGGTATTAATTTCCAATATCTCCAGTGCATTCCGTAACATGATGAATTGTTTTTACCTATGCTTCTTCTTATTCTTCTTCTTCTTGGGGGCTGGCTTGGCGGTTTTACTTGGCCCAGGGTTTTCCTTTTTCGGATGGGGACTCGGGGTTTTTGACTTGCTCTTCTTAGCTCGTGTACGGGTGCAGGGGCCCTTTTCTTTGTCAGAAGAGGAGGATCCCTCCTCACTTTCATCCTTTCCCTCTTCGTCGTCCTCTTCAGATTCCTCAAATGAGGGAGCTTCAACGATCTCTTCTACTCCAGACTTGACAGTATTATTCTTTATGACTGAGTCCTTGAATGCCTTGAAGCATTCGGTGTATGTAGGCATAATTACTGAAGGGAGATTATTCGTCTTCAGGAGAGCATTCAGTACCTGGTTATAGCAGCCAGGCTTTACTGCATTAGGCACATTTGCGTGGGTAATGCAGATTATTATTTTTTCACTCAAATCTCCCGTCATATTCATCTGTGCAAGTGTGCAGGTGCAGGCTTTATTTCCGCATTTTTATTGGCGGCGTTCGCATATGTCGTTTCTTTGGCTTTCCTCTCTTCTTCTTTCTTTCTCTTTATAATCTCGCGGCGCTTGGGGCAGTTCAGGGTCATGGTCTTATGTTCCCCTTTGCAGTTTAGGCATCTCTCCTTGGTGCTCTCGCATTTGTCAAATTGATTCCCTTCTGTGGCGCATTCATTGCACCACAGTTTGTTTTTGTCCTGGCATGTCGCTGTAGTGTGTTCTTCGAGTTTGTAGCATACAAAGCACATTTGCATGCTATTAAATTTTCCTGCTGTATGTTTTCACCTGGTATTCTCATATTAAATACCAGTATTCCATTTTGTGTCGATTTTTTGGCCATTTCCGTGGTAGCGAATGTTATTTTAAAAACGTGGGTGTGTCGCGAAATTGGACCCAGGGATTGCCTTTGGTGATCTCTTCCTTGAGCTCCTCGGGTGTTTGCTCACCAACCCAGCTCTCGACTTTGCGGCTGATCACGGTTCTGTTTGCTGCCACTAGTGGAGGGGTTTTCGCTTCTAGGCCAGTGTTACGTAGGACTCTCGCTCCCTCTTCCGATAGGAGCTGGTCCACGTCCTTGGTCTCTGCACATAATGAGATGAAACAAGATGAAACTTCGATAAGTTTCACTAGTGCCACTTTTAGTTCGAGGTAGAGGGTTTCCCATAGGTGCCTTTCGTCGGGATTCTTCTTTCCGGGGATGGTCCTTAGCGGGACCCTCTTAGTGAGGGTCTGCATAGTGTCCGTTGTCCTTACTATGTCCTCTTGTGACGTCTTTTTTTCTGAAACCAAAGTGTAATTATGGTGTTTTAGGGTGAACAAGAAAGTTATGAAGTGGTAAATGAGGTAATGGATAGTGCAGGTAGGTTCGGGTACGAGTCCCTTTAAAATAGTGAGAAAACGCCTCCGTCCATTTTCCTGTTGTTCCCCCGCTCGTTTGCTGCCGGAATGATGGATGATGCATGGATGGGATGGGTCTCGAGTGGGATGAATTATGGTGGACTTGATGCAGTAGCGGCCGAATCAACGACCGCTAAAAAGTTTTGCCACCCCCTCTCAGGTACTTACGCCATAACTGCATCCAAATACATAGAGATGGGTGTACTTCCCTCTATGATTCTGGCCGGGTCTTCCAGGCGATGAGGATCTCTCCTCCGTCCGGGACTCGCATTTATGCCCCAGTTTCGAGATAATTTCTGACTTACGCTTCCGCTGTGGGCTAGGATTCAAACCAGTTTACACATAAGCCCTTTATTATGTCAATCCAAGTGGCCGACATAGTTAAGACGAAATCAATGAATGGCAGGCATCCGAGCATGTTCACACGCAGGGCGATGGACGGGAGCAGTGAGGTGCTTAAGCCCTTATTCTGTCATGAATCTTCGATGAATAATAAGTATTTCTCTTTTTGAAGGGTGAAGCGTCATTCACCGTAAGACTTCTAGAATAAGCGCTCTTCTATGTAGGCGGTGCTGATATGAGCAAGTAAAAATGCTTTATCCAAAGGTTGGCAGCAGAGCGTAGTAGTCGAATATTCGGCCGTCGGTTGATTTTTCGATGGTCTCGAACAGTTTATATTTCTATAATTATAGACATTAGGCAATACAGTTGGTTTCACTCTATCTATAGACACTGTAATCTGATGGCCATCTGGGAATTCTAACTTAAAAACTTTGTCGGCGCGTTCGACAACACGGAACGGGTTAGCATAAAGCGCTTCTAGTGGCTACCGAACGCGATCAACACGGACCCACACATGCGCGGCGTCACTTAATTCCTTGGGTACAAACGTTTTTGGTACCGAGTGCAGGTGGCCTTCAGAGATTTGTGTGAAATCTATCTGCGACACGGTCTTCGCTAGTTCAGAGATAAATCTCGAATCGGCTTTGGGTGAAGAAGAGGCGACCAAGGGCTTTGGGCCAAGAAGAGTCGTCCATGTGACTGCTGTAAAGGGTGAAAATCCCGAATCATTAAGCAAGGACCGGATGCTCAGAAGAAGGATTGGTAGGGCCATCAACGGACCTTGTCTGCGAGCCATCATAGAGCTCTTCAAAGTCCGATGCGACCTTTCGACGATCCCGTTAGTGGTAGGTCTGTACCCCGTGGTTCGCAAGCGATGGAAACCAACGAGGGCCGATAATTCTTTGAAGAGTTCGGACTCAAATTGCGCTCCTCTGTTGGTTATAACGTATAAGGGAACGCCAAATCTGGATATCCAGCCCCCCAAGAAGGCTAAAGCAACCGTTGCAGCACTGATGTCTGGAATCGGTATTGCTTCAATCCATCTGGTGGCTCTGTCTATGCATGACAGCAGGTACCGGTTATAAGAGGGGTATGACTGCCCAGGCAGGATACACGGCGGGAGTGGACAACTATATCGATGTGAACTGTCTCAAATCTCGAAGTGGGTATACTAATAGGCAGGACTGGGAACTTAATGTAGCGATTTACTTTAGAAGATTTCTAGGAGAGGCATTCACGAGTCCACCAACGTATATCTTTGTCCATATAGCTCCAGAAACACCTCGCTTTCACTAACCGAAGCGATGCCTTAATGCCTGGATGTGAAATATTATGAAGTTGCTTGAAAATAGCTGATCTGCAGGGTGAAGGAACAAACGATCGTGAGTATTTAGATGTTACATCACACAAAACTTGGGAATCACCGGGAAAGGGAAATGCCTTCAGTCCAGATCGAGACGACTTCATTTCTTCGTCTTGCTCTTGTGCTGCTACCAAAGAACGGATATCAAATGAGTCCACTTAGACCGAATTAACATTCCGAGATAGCCAGTGAGCAACCATATTGTCCTTATCACGTACATAAGCTATGTCATTGACCTACTCCAAGATTGTTTTCCATTTCTGTTGTTGCTTGTCCGTTTTTGCACGTAGTGGTGAGGAGAAGGCAGAGACTAGTGGCTTGTGGTCCGTGCATAAAGTCACTTGGAGACCTTCGATCATATACCTGAAGTGGAGCAAAGGAAGATACGCAGCCAGGAGTTCCTTGTCATAAGTAGAGTACGCTTGCAGTATTTTACTCAACTTCCCGGAGAAGAATGCCATTGGCTGGGGAGACCCATCCAACATTTGGTGGAGCGCAGCACCAACTGCGAATTGGGAGCTGTCCGTCACCAATTGGTACGGAGAATCATTGGGTAATGGGTGGCGTAACTTAACGAAGTTAGCCAGGGCCTCCTTAGTAGTTTCAAATGCTTTCCGTGCAGCGTCATTCCAGACAAGTTGCCGAGCCTTAGGTTGAAGCCGTGCGAGTTCAGTCAGAGGGGCAGCGATCGCAGCAAAATTAGGCATCATACGTCTGTAAAAACCTAACATGACCACATATCGACGAAGTTCTTTGAAATCAGTTGGTAAATGCATTTCGGTGATCTCGCAGCCCTTCCTAGTTGGAGGGCTCAGTCCTGTAGCTGAGACATGGTGGCCCAGGAAATCGATTTTTTCCTTCATGAACTCGCACTTTTCCATAGAAATTCGAAGGTTGTTTTCTGCCAATATTTTGAAAACCTTGATCTATATGTTCCACATACTTGTCTATATTTTACGAAAATATTAAAATATCGTCGACATTCACAAAACAAACGCTAAGCCTCGAAATAAATTGTCCATGTAGCGTTGGAAGGTGCAACTAGCATTCTTTAGGTCAAACGGTAACCTTAAAAATTCCCACAGTCCAAAGGGAGTTGAGACAGCAGTCTTCTCAATGTCCGCTGGATTCATTGGAATTTGGTGGTAGGCTCGGGCTAAATCCAGGCGAGAGAAAACTTTCTTGTCGTGAAGATGGTTCACCATGCTCTGAATCCTTGGCAGGGAATTTCTGTCCGGTTTGGTTATCGCATTAAGGGGTCGAAAGTCACCCACAACTCTATACTCGCCTGGAGTCTTCTTCTGCACCATGTGAATGGGTGAAGACCATGAAGATTTCGACGACCGCACCACACCTTCTTTCAACAGTCTCGAAAGTTGCTTTTGCAATTTGTAGTTTCTCCAATGGAAGTGGCCTTGGGCGGGCGAAAGTTGATAAAACGAGACCCATCTCAATGGTGTGAACAACAGAATTAGTCGGTGGTGAACTAATGTCAACATACTTTGGGTTATATGTATATACTCTCATATTTGAGGAGAACTGTCCTGCAATTAGGTGGGATATGCGAGAGGTTATTAATAATTAACGAAATTACAGGCTCACCTGGCTCCTTCACTTCATAAACTAGGCTAGTCTGGTTATCAATTAGGACACCACGAACACAGTCTACTAAGAGGATAAAATTACCAAGAAAATTGGCTCCTAATAATGGCGACGTAATATCTGCAACTACGAACGTCCATCTAAATGAACGTCACAGGTTAGAGATGCCTATTTCCAGTTGGACTTCTCCATGCACTCTTATCTTCCCTCCATTAGCCGTAGTGATGTTAACATACGATTTGCGCATCACACATAATTACACTATATTAAATGGAATTAAGGACACGCTCGCGCCAGTGTCTATCAGAAATTCGCACTTGCTCTCATTAATACGGGTAGTGACAGTGAGAAGAGTCGGCACGCCGGTTGTCGCATTTACAGCGGCCTGCCGATCTCGTTATCCGAGTGGGTTGGGGAAAATGGTCTAGGCGATGGCTGCATTTGAAGGTTCTCATCTCGCTTTAGCTAACTGCACCACGGTTTACAGTATAGCAATGTCTCTGGGCATTCCTATAATAAAAACCTGGGAAACTTAAATATATATATCATCATTTATTATGTCTAAAATTCATTCAATTATTTTACTTTAACTTTGTAATCCAATCTTTCAATTAATTTACTTCAACTTTTGTAAATTAAATCATTTTATGTAAAACTTAATAATTAATTCATTCATTTAACGTATACTGTTCCAAACAACATCTCTTAAAATTTCACACACAAACAAACAAACACACTTCCAGCCCGACCAAATAGCACGCTATTCCGCCCAGTTGACTCGCAGCTTTCTTCGTATAAAGGTCGGTAATCATTCCTTCTACAATTAGTCATTTACCTCCAAACAAATCATACTTAGTTAATTCCACTTTCACATTCTTTACAAACGACCATACGAGAGTAGGTCCTAATTATATTTACTTCTCATTGCAGCCCCTAATTCAAAGTCGATCATAGTCACTCTATTATTCACTCTATTAGTCACACTATTAATTACTATATTATTATTTCACTATTATTCACTATATTATTCCACCATATTAATTTCACATACTTCAATTCTCTTCGCATCTTGTTGCTATAAATCATATATTAAAATATCTTACATTGTATACGCACAAACCTAGATTGATTACCTATAGGATATACGCCGACGGGCACGGAATGTGAATTTTTAAATTGCACATTATTTATCGGCTAGTTGACACTAAAAGCATTTATATCGGGGAACGCACAATTATTACTAGTTTCACTGTTTATATTATAGCACTGCGCCTTGTAAAACGGCATGAGTTCATCAGCCAGTTTCCACAATTAGGCAAGAGTTAGGTCCTTTTGCGTGGCGATGATGGGGATAATGTCTGGAAGTAAAGACTGGATGAACTTGTGTCTCACCAAGTCCTCCCTCATTCCAATTGCAGAGCTGTCTTCCGTAGCTCTTCAAGGTTCCCTGAAGGTCATCCGATCTGCGGAGAAGACGCGATTAACTTCTCGAAGAGCTCAGGTTTCGTCCTCTCAAAAAGTCCCATGATTTCTATTCGTAGAAGCAAGTAATTCTGCGACGAGAGTACTGCAGCTGGGAGTGGATCGACCGTCTCGGGAGGCAACGCAGCCAGAATATGGTAAAATTTCATTTCCTCTCGTTGTATTCTTGAGATGTGAAATTGTGCCTCCACGATTTTGAACCATCCTGAGACTGCTGCTTTATTAAAAACAGGGGGTCTGATGAAAATCGCGTTCGCGAGTTCCACTTCTTGGTGTGGAAGAAAATGAGCAGCTTGTTGATGTCTTGATGCATCGCCTAGCGAATCCATTTCGTTGTATGTATGGTCACGTATTTCGTTCGACGAAGAGGGATCACTAGTTATATGGTCTGGGTGAGGTATTCTCTCTCTTGTAGTTTTGTAGGCTGGGTTAAGTGATCAACCGCTTCCTTATGGGATTAAGGAATATATATATATATATATATATATATATATATATATATATATATATATATATATATATATATATATATATATGGATTCTTTATTCTTAGGAATATAACTGGAATAAGCTTCGAAATGGCGAACAGTAAATATAAGTTTTCTTCATGAATAATAACTTTTTTGACTATCTTTTACACAAAAATATACCTATATACAAAAATTCAATCATTTTTGGAATAACAGCCTTAGAGTTGACAAATTGACCAATCAGCTTTTAGACATAAGCACTTTAATAATTGTCCAATCAGCGCCATGATAGATTTAAAAGGTTACTAACGCTCAAACTGTTTGCACATAAACACGGCAGAACAGGCCCGAACCGGGAAAGGGCAGCCCGAATGAGACAGCTGAGCGAGGGACTGAAAAACATAATCCTCGAGAAACAGAAAGAAATCTGGGACGATATCATAGACAAACTAGACAGGGAGAAAAATCCTGTAAGTTTCTGGAACAGCGTCCGAAGACTTAGGGGATTGCCTCTCAGGCCAGGAATAAAAATAAAGGAAGGCAACATCTTCATAGAAGATCCGGACACTCTCGAAGAGAGATTCAGGAGACATTGGAAAGAGGTCTTTACAATTTCACCTGAGGATAACGACGATTTCGACCAGGACTTCGAAGACCGACTGCTCGACGACCTCGGAACGATGATACATAGGACCCACCCACAACCGCAAGTATCTAGAGAAAGAGAGATGGTTGACCACGGTTGAAGAGACTATAAACACCATTAGGTCCTTCAAACAAAGGGCACCCGGCTGGTCTGGGCTCACCAAGAACAACCTGGTGAATGCCCCACGGCAAATTTTTCAGGGCATGGTGAACACCATAAATGCATCCCTGAATACAGGCTACTTTCCTGACGGGTATAAGGTGGCTAAAATCATCTTTATCACGAAGGGGAACAAGCCCCCAGACTAGGTGGCCAACTATCGCCTAATCTCTCTCCTAGAATTTTCCGGCAAGATCTTTGAGAAGATTATAGCCAACAGGCTACAAAATCAACTCGACGAGTTGGGAGCGCACAACCCACAACAACATGGGTTCAGACCGAAAAGGGGCACGGAAACGGCCCTGGCGCTCCTAACCGAAAAGATCGCGCACTGCCTAGAAAAGGGTCGATATGTTGACATCGTGATGAGAGACGTGCAGAAGGCCTTCGACAAGGTTTAGCTGAGTGGACTACAGTACAAGATCCTAGGTCTCCAGCTAAACCCGGTCCTGGAAAGGATCCTTTTTGACTTCATCATACACAGAAGGGCGTGTATCATGATAGAAGAGCACAAAGGACCAGAATTCGAGCTCAAAGTGGGCTTCCCCAGGGGAGCTGCCTGAGTCATTTGCGTTACCTGGTCTTCACCATCGACCTCCCTAATCCAATACACCGGGACACGATGTATCTGCAATACGCAGATGACGTCACACAGATCGTCCCCAGTAGGGTCAGGAAAGCGAGGGATCAGGCAATCAACCAAATTGCAGAGATCTCTAACATCAACCAATATGAGAAGAAGTGGAAAATCCGGACAAATAGGAAGAAATTTAAAATCTTCTCGTTGAGCCGAGAGTCAACGTGGCTCATTATAATAGATGGGAGGAGATACGGCTACTCCGCCGAAGGCACCATCCTGGGCATAAAGATCTCCGACCACGAATACTCGAATCACTACAAGGAGAGGCAGATTATGGCTAGGAGAGAAGTCCCCAAGCTATATAGGTTCCGTGATCTTAGCTCGGCGAACACCAGGAAATTATACGTGAGGTTCATCCGGGCTAAGCTCATCTACCCTGCAGTAGTGACTCAAACGGCCAACAAGACCACTATGAGGAGGTTCCAGTGAGTGCAGAACTCTGCATCCCTCTGCATCAATAAAACCAAACGAAGAGAGCAACTTCGGCAGAGGGTACTGCACCGCAAACAACGTCTGGAGCCCATTATGTCACTGCACAGAAACTGTCCAAAAAAGTCTGGTCTACAATGGTCAATGATATCATTCCAGAACTAAGAAGAACTGGCGGCAGGATTAACATCCCTTCCAGATTACGCGGGAAGGTCGCTCGAAATCGGAGTTTCCCAAGTACGAGACACTGCTCCGAGGAGAACATAGCACACTTATACACATGAACACAAAAAACACAAAATACTAAACATACAACTAAGAGACATACACCAAACCTACAAGTAAATAAGAAAAGCAAACACAACAGAACAAAAACGCGAAGTATTGAACTATCATTGAGCATTAATAAATGCTCGAATGCTCAAAATCGCGCCAACACTAGAGTTTAAGACAAAAAGACAAACACAGAGTAGAATACTAAAGAAAAACGAATACAAAGACAAAGAGCAAACAACAACAACAAAACAAAAAGGAATAATGAATAATTGAAAAAATAAAACGCCTGCGATGCCCCTCAAACAAGAGCAACCTTACCCCCCCTTTCACCATCTATTATCTTCCACTATCCAAATATTTCCAAAGAGTGAATACACCATCAATTTTTTTCGAAGAATTCGCCGCTTGGATTGCTGATACACAACGCACGTTGAGCTTGGTAAAGCATACGACCGCCAAAATCTCAGCAATACGACTTATTGACACCCGAACCGGTTACTTGGCGATCTGTGAAAGAGAAAAGACATTGGAATAATGAGCAAAGAAGATGTCATTCGTGTTCTACAAGAAATAAACCTCCAGCACGCAGTTCCACCACAAATACAGGCCCACCGCAGTGTGGTTTGTCGTCGGCTTGATCCCTGGATAGGTGATCGTACGAAGGAGGAACTAGCGGAAGAAATTAAGGCCAACCAAAGCTTGGCGAAAGTTCCAGAGATCATCAAGTCCCGAAGCCGAAGAGAGAACAAAGAATACACCTATGTATTCAAAGTAATCTTTACGGAAACGGAGATGGCCCAGAAGGCCAAAGAGAGGGGTCTTCTACTCTTCTACGTGAAAATCAGCGGAGACCAGATTGAGCGTGAGGAGTTCACGCCTGTGCAGATGTGTTTCTGTTGCTACAAGATGGAGCAACACTCCACAAAGGAGTGTCAGAATGTTGAAGAGACATGCTCCAGGTGTAGTGAAAAAGGCCACGGCTGGAAAAACTGCATGAAGAATGAGAAGTGCGTAAATTGCGGGCAGGGCCATAGAGCATTAGCCATGGCGTGCCCTATAAAAAGAAATATTATTAAGAGAAAACAGGATGCAAAGAGAGAAGAAGAACAAATGAGGAGGACTACTTCGTTTCCCCAAGGAACGAAGACATCCCACCCTACACACGCCCCGACTAAGACATATATTAAACTGGAGAACAAGGAATCGACGAATATTCTCACCTGCATTCTTTATGCACACGTGAGAAATCTTACGAATCCGGGCACGTTCTCTAGTGAGCTGAATTTGATGCTAAAGAACAACAACCTGAGTGAGATGCAGCAGCATCTACTCACCAAGCCGAATCAACGGTCCCCACATGAAAGGTCCAAGAACAAGAAAATCAGGAACCCCCCAGAAGAGCCGACCGCAGAATTGAAGCGAGAAAAGCGAGGGAAGAAAAAGCAAGGAAACCTGCGATAAAGCTACCAAAAAGAAGGAAAAGTCATACGACGACCGCCACAGACTTGGACAGTGACAGTATCGTGTGCGTACCCACAAGAGATGTCCAAACAGAAAAGAAAAAAGCAAGAAAAACAGACACAAGTACGACGGCAGAGAACTGGGTTTGAAGGTCTACACTTCGGACAAGTACCCTTTCCCAGAAAGTCTAGACCTCACAGATATCACAAATGGAATAAAAAACCAAAAGCCGAATTGGACGTTTACCAAGACAGATGACGGAACCGAAGTCGCGGCAGCACTCTTCTCTGGAAAAGTAATACTCGACAACACCTCCTTTCATACAATCTTGGCCATGGAATTTAAGAAGCTCAAAAGCGGAAAGGTACGCAAGCACGGGGAATAAGTAGCACACTCTATAAGTAGACACAAAACATGGAGAACACAAACAACACCTTAAAAATCTTAACACTAAACACAAACGGATGGTTGGGGAAAGCGAATGAATATGGCAACATATTCAGAAGGGCGGACCCCGACATTATCCTAATATCAGAACACGGTGTCAACACTAATAGCATACGGATTAAAATCCCAAATTACCACGTCCTGGTAAAAAACGCCACTCAAGATAGATTTGACGGTGCTGCTATCGCAATTAGAAGAAAAATCACCTTCAAAAGGCTCCCACAGCTTGATGAGTCTTTCGTGGCGGTCAAACTCCCTACACTTGTTGGGGGACTCACAATTGCAGCTGCATACCAGCCTCCTTGCCGTCGATATCTTCCCATCAACAACCTCCTGACCCTAACAGTCTTTAATGGGGGCGATCTCAATGCCTGTCTGGGGGCCTCGGGATTCACCAGAACTAACGAAAGAGGAAGAAATCTACAACTGGCCATCGACCGGGACAGGCTCGAGAGAGCCGGGCCGGAATTTCCGACCTACATCACTGAGAGAAGTGCAACAGCCCCGGACATAATACTAACAAGTACCAGCTTCCCTTTCAATCTGGTCAGTATGCCTGGCCCCACGGTTCCAAGCGACCATATCTCCATCATGATCACAATCTCCCTCGCACCTATCATGATTCCTATCCCACCCAGGAAGTGCTTTGCAAAAGAAAACTGAAAGCTGTACAAGCGAATGCTCAACAGCTATGAACCAGCAGACCTAAGCGAAGCTATCCTGGAAGAGATTAACGAGGAAATTAACCACATCACACTCCTGATCATGGAAGCGAACGAAAAGTGCATTCCGTGTATCACACACAAAAGCCCTCCGCAACCCAGGTGGACCGAAGAGATGTGAGAAATTGTCTCAGAGCTTAGAGAGATCTATGAAGAAGTAAGGCAATTTGGCCCAAACAGGTACAACACTAGAGGACTCCGACAACTTAGAGAGGAGCCTTAAAACCTCATCCATACACAACAACGGGCCATATGGGACGAAATAATAGAAAAACTCGACTCTGAGCACAACTCCCAAAAATTCTAGATGGAGATAAAAAAGCTCAGAGGTTTGCCCCTAACGAGAAAATGAGGCTGGAAGAAAATGGCGAAATCATCGAAGAACCGGAAAGACGCGAAAGAAGGTTCAGGAGGTACTGGAGAAAAGTATTCTCCATCCCCCCTGAAGAGAACGAGGATTTCGACTTAGAGTTCGACTACCAGATTGTAGATGAACTCAATACCGGAATCCACCGAACGCATTCCCACCCGCACGTTTCCGAAGAGAGGAGAATGATGAGCCACGGACAACCAATAACCACTGAGGACTTCCTGAGCACGCTAAAAAATTTCAAACAGAGAGCTCCTGGCTGTCTAGGGATTACCAAAAACCATCTGGTAAACGCTCTTCCGCACTTGCTACAAGGCATTACGAACGTAATGAACGCGGTCCTGAACACTGGCTACTTCCCAGATTGATATAAGGTGGCAAAAGTCATCTTTATTCCAGAAGGGAAAAAGGTGCTTGAACAGCCGATGGACTACAGGGCCATCTCCCTCCTGGAAATCATCGGTAAGATTCTAGAAATGATTCTAGCCGACAGGCTTCAGAAACAACTCGAAGAGACGGGGGCCCATAACCTACAACAGCATGGGTTCCGGAAGAAACGTGTAACAGATACCACACTCGCGCTCCTAACCGAGAAAATCGCCAAGTTCCAAGCGGAAGGAAAGTATACTGACATCGTGCTCAGGGACGTACAAAAGGCCTTCGACAAGGTCTGGCTGAGGTGCCTTCAATATAAGATACTGAAACTTCAGGTAGACCCGATTCTGGAGCGCATTATCTGCGACTTCGTCATGGAACGGCGCGCCAGAATCATGATTGAGGGTCACCAAGGACCTGAGTTCCTTCTCGAGGCCGGAGTTCCGCAGGGCAGCTGTCTGAGCCCCCTCCTTTACCAAATATATACAATAGATTTATTTACCCCGGTAAAGGAGGACTCATTATATCTTCAGATCGCAGGCGATATAACCCAGGTGATCCCTGGTGCATACAGGAATCCCAGGGCTCAGGCTCAAGAGACTGCTAATGAAATCAAGAACATAAATGAGTACGAGAGTAAGTGGAAGATCCGCACGAATAGCAGAAAGTTCAAGATCCTCGCTCTCGGTCACAGAAAAACAGCAGACGTGACAATAGAAGGAACTGATATTTTCATATCACCAAGAAGGGACCGTTTGGAGGCTCAAAATCACCCCCACCGGGTACGGGCATCACCTCAAAACGCGGGAAAATCTCGCGAGGTTGGAACTATCCAAACTTCACCGATTCAGAAATATGAGATCTAACAATATCTGAAAGATATATCTCATTCACGTACGACCAACACTCATATACTC
This sequence comes from Ceratothoa steindachneri, assembly GCA_963969495.1. Lineage (NCBI taxonomy): Eukaryota > Metazoa > Arthropoda > Malacostraca > Isopoda > Cymothoidae > Ceratothoa > Ceratothoa steindachneri. The sequence continues at coordinate 147,777,520 of OZ018321.1, read as the reverse complement.
CGCGGTGATGGCTTAAACCCTAAGTCGGAAGCGCTTCAAGCGCCTGCAAATAATTCAAAACAGGGCGACTCTCTACATAAATAAAAATAGAAAACGAGACCGAATTCCCCAAAGACAACTCCACCAAAGAGCCGCTCTGACATCTATCAATCTGGTGACCCAAAGTTTGGCCAAAGGAACTTGGGAGAGGATCTTGAATGAAACGGCGCCTGAACTAGCGGAGGATCTAAAAATCCCAACGAACAAAATGGATAAAGTGACCAGAAAGAGGTGATTTCCTAGCTCGAGAGAATGCTCTGAGGAGCAGTTGGCACCGTGGTTCACATAATAAACCGCACTGAACAAACAATTACAAACACAATACGATACATTAAGAAATACACTCACAAACATGTATGAATGTGTAGAATGCCAGGTAATTAAATGTATATTGTAGACTCTTGAACAACTTCATTTAGTATTACTTTGGAAAAAAATAATAATAATAATAATATAAAAACTCAATAATAGAAAAAATAACAAATATATATATATATATATATATATATATATATATATATATATATATATATATATATATATATATATATATATATATATATATATAAGTTTATCTCTCTTAAAATAAGCATAATATTAAGGAGGAAAAAAAGGTTGCAAATTATGTACAAAAGAAAAGCTTGAATGCGTTAAAACATAAATTAAGATAGACACAAAAATACAAAATACAGGATTGAAGGTCAAAAAACAAAGGGAATAAGAAAATTAAACAAATGAAAAGCGTATCCCTCACTACCAGGGCAAACCCTACAAACTCTCTTTACCCATAACCTATCATCTTATCTTCCACGCTAATCTCTTCCTGACTATTATTCATCATCATCATTTTCGAATTTTTATACTTGGAAGAAATCTACAAGAAAATTAAACTCACCGAAAAGTTCACCGCTGGCAAATGAGTAAAAGGCGAGGGAGAGTCAGCTCAAGAAAACGCCATCGATTTTTACCTTTTCCCTACGGGGACTTCAAGAACAAGATTCATTTTTTACGGAGCCACGTATAGCCGACCCATGATATAGTACTGCATACTGGGAAGTTTACCTTCCTATTTACGAAAGATAAATGCTACAAAGCGGGAAGTTTATCTTCTTATTTACGAAAGAGAAATACTAAAAAGCGGGTAGTTTATCTTCCTATTTACGAAAGAGAAATACTAAAAAGCGGGAAGTTTATCTTCCTATTTACGAAAGAGAAATACTAAAAAGCAGGAAGTTTATCTTCCTATTTATAAGGTTCAATGTGTGAACCGTTTAAAATTTTCAAACGAATGTTTATTAGGTTCGACCCTCATAGTCCAACCTCAAAATATCCGACATACGTTTAATCGATTTCATTGTGCCTAAGCCTACCAAGTTCTCTCAATTTTGAATTCGCCCTCCAAGATTTCCTTTTTCTACGGGTAATCAACCGATGCTCTTACCTGGCCTACACCGCTAAAACCAAACGAGAGGATAATCTTCCCCAAATTGGAGTTAGCCCAAAGTTGGCGCTTTGTATCCAATTAGCAAAGAACGCACTATATTCCAGTGAAGAAGTTCGTACCCCATAACTGATAAGCATCAATCAAGGCACTACTGTCACTGGCCTTTTTTAAGTATTATTATTGTTCGCGTTATTATTATTATTTTTAACTGATTTTTATATTATTAGTAGTATTATGAAATACATTATGAAATTATTGATTACGATTAGTAATAATTATAATTAGTACGTTATTAATATTTTTATTATTTATCATTACGGCTATCCACTCAACCTTTTCTTCGCGCACTTTTTTACATGGAGTGTTTCTACCTCTGCAGAGTTCGGTGCCTTGGTGAACTGCAAGTCATCCTAGGAAACACAAGCACCAGGGTAAGATAATAATGAGTGATCACCAGAGGTGGGCACTAAATGCATTTAAAGTTATTAAATATTAAATACATGAGAAAAATGTATTTAGATACTAAATACTAAATACATTTTGGAAATGTATTTAGTATTTAAATACTAAATACATTAAATGTATTTAGATACATTTTTAAATACATTTCAAATACATGATATATAATGACAGTTGATAAGGACCATTGGTATCGCAACAAAAAAATATTAATTAAAATGAAATTGTATATTATAATTACTAATGTAGGATTTGAAGACAATTCGACTTAGGTAAAACAAAAAAGATAGAAAGTTCCATAGAATGAAATTTCAGTTAACTATTTATATCAGCATTACATTTAAGTAATATCAGTTGCTGAAATGTTTCGTCAGATAAAGAACTCCGTTTTGGAGATAAGGTCAATCCTCCTAAAGAGAATCACTGTTCCACAGGAGCTGACGATGGAAAGGTGGTGTATTTAACTATTTAATAAATAACTTTTTTATGTTTGGCTATCTATCTAAACTTTGAAGTATTTTATTTGAATCCTGAAGGTAACTGAACAATTCTAAATCTGCGGTTGATCGTCTTTGATTGGGTTTTGTAAATCCAAAATAATCGTCACTTGATGATTCAGCTTCGGGCCCCTCTGCTAAATTCTCAATCACTTGAATCATAATATTTTTAACAGAGTCTTAGTGGCTTGAACTGTCCCATGAAATATTGATATCTGACTAGCAAAGTTTGAAGAACGGATGGTTTGTTGATGCAATAATGGACTCTGTAACGCTGTCTTCATTTGTCAAGGTCAAATAAGATTGGTAGCGCTTTCCAAAGCCCTTAGTGACTGGACTTAGAAGAGGTTGGCAAAATTTCCGAGAACGTGACTGAAGCCTCGTCGGCCTCTTCTCCACAGTGAGCAGTTCTCCATAAAAACAGTTTTGTTATCCCTGTAGACGATCAATTGCCACCGCAATAGGAGCCAAAACTGAGACATAGGCCCCATGAAATTCAATTTCATGACTTCTAAACACTGGGAGTTCAAGGGATGTCATGAGTTGATGTAATTTGTCCTTGTGTTTTAAAAGTAATGACAATGCATCAAACAGAGAGTTCCACCTTGTAATGCAAGGTACCTTTAATGAGCAGTCATTTTTTATAATCTCTCCCGATTTTAGACGACTGCTTTTGTTCCATAATGCTGAGCAATTCCCCATCGCAGAATGATTGATATTTGCATGTTTGCATCAGTTATGGCGACGAAACTGAATGTGTTTGAAGCACAGCGCACATGCTTAGGTAGGCTGAAGCTGCATGAGTCAGACGAAAGGTCTTCTTCCTGATCTATGATACTTCTCATTAAGTAACTATCCTCCAGCTCATGCTCACCCTGATCTTCTTCACTTACCAGGGGGATATTGTATTCATTGATGATATTCTCCATATGTTCAGAAATCTTGATGTAGTTATGTTCTCCTTTGAAGCGGCAGCATGCTAATACTTCATTGTGACGGACAAGAGCAGCTTCGTCAAGCTGAAAAAAATAAAAAAACAGTCCAATGTTTGTCTAATAAATGTTTCCATAAATTTGATTTATTAATATAATCGAGATAAATTCCACCAGCAAATAGCTCCGCTTTTAGCCAAGAGCTGATAACTCCCTAACTGTAAAGACATTTTCAATTTCATATTACATAAAGAGTAAAATCTTACACACCCAATGAACTGCAACGCCCAAAAAACTACGGTGACGAGTTGACCAAATATCCTCAGTAAGACATAAGTAAGAGGTGCTGTCTAGTTTATTATTCAGTCGAGCTCTTGTCACCTTCTCTTCTTCTATAAGATTTAGGCCTAGCGTCCACCTTTAAATGACGTCAACTGAAGAATTTAGAACTGCGGTAGTGGAACACGTGATTATTGTGAGTGAAATTGATTTCCACAGTGAAATGAGAATATATGGTATGCATATAGAATTTTATGTATAAAATGTAGCTATATAAATATCCTATAGCTATATATGACTTGTACATTAATTTGTAGGGGTTCGAAGATGTATAAGAGAAAAACTTCCTTCCAAAAGCGAGAATATAAATAGCCCATTAAATTACCAAGTCAAGACGGACTAAGCCGTGTCGTAACGGTAGAGTGCTTGCCTCGGGATACAAAGACCCAAGATCGATCCCATACAGTCCACAAATTTTTACGAAGAAAATTCTCGAAGAAAACGGAGAATCCTTCAAGGACTAACTAATCCAGAAGGACCAAAAAATCGACTCAAGAGAAAATCGCGCTCAAAGAAAACGGAATTCAAGGAAATACGATTTTCAAGAGCTAACTCGTCTCAACTCATCTCATCCCATCAAAATCGTCAAGAAGCATCAAGAAGGCATCACGTCATCAGAATTGAAAGGAATCATCACATCGTCGTTAAAAAGGAAGATAGTATCATCAAAATAAAGAAGATGAAGAACTAACTCAGCCAACTAGAATATGGAGTCAGATAAATGCAAGACAAATATTTCAAGGGGCATCTTCAGTCTAGAAATAATACATAGATACGAATACAGAAAAAACAACAAGATGAATGATATTGATAAATAAATAAAGTCATGAAGGAAGAGCCATCTCCCCATAACTGGTGACCCTCAAAGGCCGAACAATCTTCTGATCTTCGTTACAACTGCACCTGCTCTCCTACTAGAGTTTAAGAAAAAAGTGCTGCTGGGAACCGGAGACCCGGGAAGGATATTACTGATTAGCGTGAAAAACTTAGTTCGCTCTCCTCAATCCCACTTAATTAGCTCCACTCATTTCTTGGTCCTTCTCGATTAGTTAGTCCTTAAAGGATTCTCCGTTTTCTTTGAGAATTTTCTTCGTAAAAATTTGTGGACTGTATGGGATCGATCTTGGGTCTTTGTATCCCGAGGCAAGCACTCTACCGTTACGACACGGCTTAGTCCGTCTTGACTTGGTAATTTAATGGGCTATTTATATTCTCGCTTTTGGAAGGAAGTTTTTCTCTTATACATCTTCGCACCCATACAAATTCATGAATATATTACACTGGTCTGCGTCAAAAATGTACCTTAGGTTTTCTATAATGTTTCTTAATAAAATTGACCTCCTAAATCCGAATCTGTCATCCGTTTTTCTCTATCACCTCCAGTTTTTGCGATACAGGGGGTGATAATAATTTTATAGTTTATACATCTCCTATATTACATCAAAATTCAATAGTTTTTGCACTGCTCTATTCGCAGTAAATTTTGTGTACATTTTAAGTAATTATGCAAATAGGTTTATATTTTGCAGGTTAAAAATTGCTTAGCATTATAATAATAAGAATAATAATAATAGTGGTTGAGTTAAAAATGAACAGAAAATGTAAGAATAGCTCAGACAGATTTTGCTATGTTTGCGGCAAAGTGACTTTTCCCGAGCAGCAAAGTACAATCCCACCTGTAATTAAATCTTTGTATCATGCATATTTTGGAGTAAGGCTAAGAGATCAAGATAAATGTTTTGCACCACATATCTGCTGCAAGGGATGCTACATAAGTTTAAGACGCTGGAGTCAGGGCGAACAGAAGTCCCTCTCTTTTGGTGTTCCCATGGTGTGGAGAGATGGCAAGGACCACACTACGGACTGCTATTTTTGCATGACAAATCTTAAAGGTGAGCATTGTATCAAGTATTTAAGCTTTCTGTATTATACTGGCTCCTGAAAATGTCATTATTATGCAAAGACTTAGCATAAAATTAAAAACTAACATAGTTCACTTCAGCATGAACATATCCTTTACTAAACATTTATGTACTATCTGCAACTCCAAATCAATTCCTTTATGTAATATGCAATTATATTTTCCACAGGTATAAATAAGAAGAATAAACATAGTGTGGCATATCCGGATGTTCCTTCTGCCATCAAACCCCTGCCCCATGGCCCAGGAATTCCTATACCTTCTCCCCCTAAACATATAGAGGTACATGAAGAGATTAATATGGAAGTTGACCAAGATTATGACACATCTGAGTCTTATCAGGTTTCCACACATGATATGGTCGCAAGACCATTCACTCAAGTTCAGTTAAATGACCTGACCAGGGATCTGGGGGTTTCAAAGGCGAATACACAACTTCTTGGATCTCGACTTCGTGAAAGTAATCTTCTCGCTTAAGAAACAACATTTAGGGGGGTACAGAAATAGAGAACAAGAGTTTCGAAGCTATTTTTTACAGCATTCTTCCAGCTCTTTAGTATACTGCGCCAATATTAAAGGACTTGTTGAGGCCCTTGGAATTCCCTACAACCCATTAGAATGGAGACTGTTCATAGATTTCTCCAGTAGAAGTTTAAAAGCTGTGTTACTGAATATTGGTAACAAGATAGCTTCCGTTCATATAGGCCATTCCATCCAACTTACTGATAGTTATGAAAATATGAAAAAATTGCTGGATGCAATAAATTACTCTAGCTATAAGTGGAGGATATGTGGTGACTTAAAGGTAAGATCATTTTACACTTGGCATTTCTAAGCTTTTTGATATTGACATTTTTATTTTTAATTGTTAATACTTGTATACACCTTTTGGTCAACTTACATTTTACAAGAATGCAAATCTGGAAATCATGAGTCATTTTTTAGTTATGTTTTTGTTGAAGTGTGTCCCTATAGGTTAATGCATCCTATTGGGTTAATGGGGAACTTATCCTAATTGAGAAGGTATACAACACAACTCAATAAACTCATAATAAGATGTACATATATCCAATTAATTCCAATACGATGATTTAATGCATCAGCATACAGGATTTTTCAGTACATATTCATATTCTTATTGTTTTAAGAAATATTACTTTAAATTTGTTTTTAGAAATATTACACTGAATTTACATACCGTGCTAAATTTTTTTCAGGTAGTGTCTCTTACGCTTGGGACGCAAACAGGCTACATGAAGCATCCCTGTTTCCTATGTTTATGGGACAGTCGTGCAGATAGTATGCACTATGAGAAGAAGGTTTAGCCTCCACGAGAAGCATTTAGAATTAGATCAAACAATGTGATAGCTGAACCTTTAGTGCCTCTTCAAAAAATACTCCTCCCTCCACTGCATATAAAGCTTGGCATAATGAAAAATTATGTCAAAACCCTTAATAAAGTAGGCCAAGCTTTTAAATTTCTTCTTCAAAAATTTCCACAAATCATTGACGCTAAGCTCCATGGGGGAATTTTTGATGGACTTCAAATCAGGAACTTGATCAGCAATTTGATGCATCAATGAAGGACATAGAAAAATATGCCTGGAAAGCTTTCAAAGCTCTAGTTAACAATTTTCTACGCAATAAAAGAAGCCTAGAAGAATATGTTGCCCTGGTCAATCAGCTCTTAACAAGTCTCAAAAATTTGGGAGTTCGAATGTCTATAAAGATACACTTTTTACAGTCCCATCTGGATTATTTTCCCGACAACTGCAGGGATGACAGTAAAGAACACGGGCAAAGATTCCACCAGGACATAAAAACAATGGAATCCAGCTACCAGTGTAAATGGAACGGAAACATGCTTGCTGACTACTGTTGGTGTTTGAAGCGTGATGCACCAGATGACAGGCACAAACGAAAATCGTCAGGGGCGTCTGTTCTTCGAAATTAGAATTATTTTCTTTATTATGTTGCATTCTTTTATTTTTTGTTTATTAAAAGAATTATAGTTTACATACGTGTGTTCCTGTTTATATGATATAACAGTAATAATGCATTATTAGATAGAGAAAGTTTTTTTTTTTAAATTCAGAAAAAATGAGGTAATCTCAATGAAAATGGTGTATGCTGTACTGAGAAAATCTGACCTGATTGAACAAATATACATTCATTTTTGAGCTCAGGAGGTTGGATTCATTAAGAAACCACAAAGAAATCCTGGGGAACATAAAATTTTTTTTTTTTAAACGCAGGCCTGTGTTATTAGTCCTTCATATTCAGAATTACATTGTAAAATATTGACTTTCAGTATTGTTAGGAATATATACATTATCAAGCTTTATTTCGAAAATTTTTGCCGGGCGGGAATGCTAGTTTTGACATAATGATATACAAGTATTGCTACTATAACGAAATGCATCGTTGTAGAAGTCTAAATACCGCGTACATTAGTGTACGCAGAAATACTCCGAAACAAGTTGCGTGTCCCTCCAGTATTCCAAATTCGAGACGGCAGTTCAGGAAATGTCTGCCGCTAAAAGACACCTGCTAGGCAATGAAGATCCGAGCTTTCGCGCTATCGTAAACTGCGACGTCGCTCGAAGGTGTGAAAGATTTACTCTTTCTGGCAGCAGATGAAAAGGTCTTTCACCCAGCGATACGGATTTTATGAGAATTCGGTGCTCTCTTTCGATTTCTGCCCGTGAGAAAAAATCAAAAGGAAAACGTCTCCCTGGAGTCAGGCAGAAGACTTTGTACCTACGATGAGTGTATGTGGAGCTCGTTCCACAAAGAAAACAGTTCTCCTGTTGCAAGGAAGGAACTTATAGGGGAATTGGTTGTCGCCATCACGGTTCTTGTAGGTGTCAAACTTCTCACAGGTCCCTCCATTCATAGTCAGAGGTTACACAGGACCTCCCTCTGTGGATTACCCTAGTCGTAGCTAGTTAATCGGTTTTGGCTACCCACTCCAGGAGCCGAATAATCGGACAGTCACTTCGAGGAAGAAGAAGTCCGATTTGAGCCACAGTTTTGCTCACCTTTGTGATCTGACATAGGATCATTATATCACCGGTCTAGGATTACCTTCTCATTCGGTAACCTCGGACGGCCAGACTAAGTGCGATCATCGTCACCAGAAGAAGATCTTTACCGTCATTCTAAAAAAAATACTTACGAACTCAAAGGTATCGTTAAATTGAATTATCCCCTCCCCTAACTTCACCAGTTTATTTGTGAACTAGAATTCCCATCCCGAGCCCATAACCCCGAGTATTAGACGTGCTTAATTCAGTATTTAATTCAACAATACTATTTCATTCATTCTGTCGAGTGCCATTAAGACGCAAGCATCCTAGTGAGTAATTTTCAAGTATAATCCCTTAGACATTTTTGTAGACTTACTTATTCAGTGCAGAGATTAATTTTATTTATACCTATATACGCTGTCGCTTATTTCCAATTCATGTACATTAAAGATTATTTTTGTTCTGTGTGTTTAACTATTTTGGACGATCCTTTGGCAATTATTGAGCAATCTACTCGGCTTAAATCTCAATATTACACTTGTCCATCCATGGCTGGCTTTTACTGAGTGGGAACACACTCAGGGGATCATCATCTTAATTTTCATCAAAAGGGAAGCACCGGGGTTATTCTTATTCACCGGAAGTGGCTACGGTAGGTGTATTGGATACACTTCACCTCCGCTTCACTTTGGTGCGGTAATAAAATATATGTCCAGGAAGTGGGACTGGGATTACCCAATCACTAAACATCGACAATCGTTATAGAAATTCATCTAATAACTACATATAATCGATCAATAATTGTACTAATCATTCATGAACAGTTTATATTCAATAATATCTTCAAGTAAATGATAGCGCGCTTTAGGAATATATGTATGTGGATTCTCATGAAAATATTGCTTTATATTAACCTCTGTTGTTTGTATATATCTTCCTTTATTTAACCTTGTTATATAGCCTACGTAGTGACCAATGATCGGAATGCTTTATTATTCGTTCGTTATAAGAGCTTAACCTGTACTACTAATATTATAATTGTAAACAACTTTGTAACTCAGAACTCACCTTTAATTAATCTCACAAAAGCTGGTTGCTCCATGGTTGATAGGGGATGCACACCTTGTATGATAAAATCTGCAATCAGCTTATCAACAACTGATTGTTTGACCTTCTTAGCATTCACCGCAAAATACTCCGTTAATCTCTTTACTTTAACACCGCTGCATGAAGGACTATCGTCTAATACTGAACATTTTCTTTTTGAATCTTTCTTTGAGCTGTCACGTAGTTATGCACTTTTTTAACTAAAGCAGGATGCTTTCTTTCTTGATAAATGCACATGATCAGATAATTGAAGGACATTTGTTTCACGTTGCCATAATTCACGTTAAATTCAATCAGTATATACTATAAATAAAGGTGTTGCAAAAGGAAGCAGGTAGGTTCGTAAATGGTAAACCTACGCTACTTAACATTATCGTTGACTACTATCAATTTTGCCATTATTTCAAATAAGAAGTATTGAAACTTGTCAATTCCATTAGTTATCTTATAATCAGCTTTAATAAATTCTTACCTTCATATGATTGCCTAGATTGGAAGTAGCTTTGTTCGCCGCAGAGATTTCGCCATTGCATTATTTACATACACACTTCACTTTTTTTTCTGTCTGACGATTTCACTCTAAAAAATTTATCATCTAGTAGAGGATCACTGTAATTACATGATTCTTTATCTTCATCGTCTTTATTATTGTCTAATATCTCCATTTGACACTCTTTCGAAGAAACTGAAGTTGCCATGCAGCGGTTGAAATCACGTTGAGCGCTCTCACTATACAACCGAAAACATCTGTGACCATCGGTTAACTGAATTTGAATTGATGCAAGCAATCTTCATTCACCGGCTCACGCAGTCAACCATTTGTGTCATACAAGTTGCGACAAGCTAAATCATGCATTGCACGTTCTTAACAGCTATATAAACCTATTATCAGTAAAGTATTTGCAAAAAGTATTTAAATACATATATTTAAATACTTTCAAAAGTATTTAAATACAGGATCTCAAATGTATTTACAAATACAATTTTAAATGCTTAAATGTATTTAAATACAAAGTATTTAAATATTGCCCACCTCTGGTGATCACACAATACTTGTTACTTCACCCGCCTATTTCTACTTCTCTTTACTAGACACTATCCTACCTCTTTCCAGACTTGCTCTAAAATCCACCTAGGTCCTGGCTGCCCGGCGCACTTTTGTCATTTTATAAGCCTTAGTCAAGTGGCAGTGTAGGCTGTGAAGTCTATTTCTGCTGCGAAGGCCGAAAGCCGGCTGGCTAGGGCAAGTATTAAGTACGTGGTCTGCTGGGGCATCGACTTTGTTCAGCTTCCTCCAGTACACATATAAGGTGGCTACGCTGGTACCATCCTTCATAGTTAAAGTTCGAGGACATTTTCGACTAAATGGCGGGCCTGGTGGGCAAAACCCATCAAAGACGGACGGCGACCAATTACGTGTAAATGATCATATTTTGCAATTTCTGATAAAATAGAGAGTTTTCCCTTAACCTCCCCACTAATAGTATCTACTTTTTAATTAGTACCCCTTTGTTTCTTTTTTCATGGATTATGGTAACAATAAAAAGCAATATTGAGCGACCGCAGGCATATGGAGATCCGACTCCAAGCGTGCTCTCGTCCTCACTAAGTGTCGCTGAGGATGAGGGAAATCGAGGCACCCCTTTGACCCGTGGAGGGGCTTCCCTCTCAGCATCGCCATCCGTCAAAGGGTTCCCCTTTGCCTTCTTGGAGCCGCTCTTGAGCAGTTCCACCTCTGAAAAGGAGGTGTTCTCCCCTGTGATTTCACAACAGCAACTCCAACTATCTTCTACCTTAGAGTAGACTTACTAGTCACCTAGGCCCTATGAGTATTCGAGTTTTCCCCTCACCTACTTAAGTGGAGTCGCCCATGGACGACTCCATCTTTAGACCAATTGGAGTCGCCCCCCTCATTCTACCATCTATCATTGGGGACTGCCAAGAGAGTAGGCAGCAGGCCCCAAATCGACCTCTCCCGGGAATCGACGCTAAAGAGCCAACCCCTTATAAAGCGGGACCCACTGGACCATGCCCCTTGCACTCCTGCCTGCAATGATACATTTTAACATTGCAGGGGGTCGGCGTGACTGTCCACTTCTCTTCTCCGAGCATAGTCGGTTGGCTGGCGAGAGACTTGACTGTGACGGATGGTACCTCGAATGTGATCTGTGATGCTTGAAGATGGGGGGGGACTGAGAAAACCCCTGAGATGGACATGGTCCCAGAGATGACCCAGTCCCAGAACGCAGGATCTATAGTCGAACACGAGTTCGGTGCTAAACACCGAACACAAGTTCGTCCCTATGCAAGCTTCCCTTCAGATAAGCTTGTCCCTCTGGCAGCTAAGACTATTTCCATCTCGGGGAAAGATTTTGCTGAGGCTAGTCCACCCGGTCTAGGGCTCCTTCCTGGGGTGTAGATAAGCTGGTTCATTCCTCATTCTCTTCTTCCAGGATGGGCACGTGCGGACCTCGGGTGCCCTCGGGCCAGGCGGCCCAAACCGAGTACAAAGTCGGAAGTGCGCTGAGTGGTTCCTGGATTACTTCGGGGACCCTCTCTTTGAGAAACTACCTGGCATTTTCGAGCCCACTTGCTTTACCCACTTTCTTATTATTCACGCCACTGATGGCATCATGTTGGCCAATGGTAACATGATCCATCAAAGGAGAGCATTAGTTAGCCTGACTGGCAGAGAGCCAAAGGAGTCACGTTTGTCGGACGAGAGTGTTCTGGTAAATGCGAAGATCCCTTCGAAGAGGCCGTGTCTGGTCGACCATGGAGCGGTGAGAGTCAAACGCGTAATGAGAAATCAGTGAGGGTCCTCAACACCCACCCTTATACTCTTAGTCACGTTCCACCACAACAGGCTCCCTGAATCGATGCGTGCTGGTTGGTATTGTTACAACGTGAAGGCATTCGTGTCATTGCCACGGAGGTGCTACTACTGCCTCCGCTTTGGCCCTTCGAATCGCTCCTGTAGACAAGCAAAGTCAGGTTTACCCTAAGTCTGTGTAAATTGCTTCAAGACTGCACTCGATAAGTCCCAATCGTGTAAGGCCAAGTGTATCAGTTGCGGAGAACCGCACCCAGCTTCTTCGAAGCAATGTACTGTATATCTCCTGGAGAACGAATTCCTGGACGTTCAGGCTACTAATCGTTTATAATTTAGCCAAGATAAGTAGTTGGTCTGGCTCGCCCGACGCTGCCTTGTACGTCTATGCCTGAATTTTTAAAAAGGCCCCCTTTGCTCCTGGCCCTTACAGGCCTAAATGCACAGTCGTCTCCCCCCCCACACATTCGAACCCTTCTCGGGGTTCTACGCACCCCTGGTGCTTCCCTGGTAGGGCTGGTGGCATACTGATCACACACCCATCCTCGGATATGACCAGGGGTCCCCTCCCATCTCCCAGCCCGCTTCCTCAGAGTCGTTAGACTCATAGAAGGCTACATCCCTCAAGGTGGTCATGAAGCCGTATACCCGAGTTCCTAAAGCTGACCCCCTGATAGGAGGAAAACACCAAAGGAGTCTGGTTCCTACGCCCACGCCCATTGCTAGGATGGGTGACCCCAAGACGATGGATCCCCGAAAGCAGGGACGCAAGCCTCCAAAGCCCGCGTAAGGCCTTGAGGCATAGGGAGTAACAGACTCGCATGGCGAACTTGACCTTCCTCGATAATTTTCAAAGGCGACAGCGCCTTGTTCGGCCAACAACGCCCGAGGTTCTCCTTCCGGGAAGCGTACAGCCATTACCGTGAGCATCTTCTCTTCGAAGAGGGTGCCGGCATCTCCTCCAAGCTAGGCCTGAAGGGCATATTTCTTGAATAGAATTGCCGCAGACTGCGGGCTAACTAGGAGGATCTGTGGAGGCAGCTCCCTGCCCCCTGCTCAATTTCCCGGGTTATAGGGGTTTCTCGATCAGACCACCAAGGGATAGGGTCCGAGAAGGAGGAGGATGCACCATTTACTCCCGGCATGATGTCTCCTTTCCTCCCTTTGCTTAAAAGTCCTCCTTTCAGGTAGTACTGTAGGGGTGCGAAGATGTGTAAGAGAAAACTTCCTTCCAAAAGCAAGAATATAAATAGCCCATTAAATTACCAAGTCAGAACGGACTCGCCGTAGCGTGATGGCAAGAGTGCTGGCATTTTGATTCAAAGACCCGTGATCGAAACTCCTCAGTCCACAATTTTTACGAAGAAAATTCACGAAGAAAACGGAAATCAAGGAAAACGATTTCAAGGGCTAACTCATCAAGAATCAATAATAAATCATCACGTCATCAAGAATTAAAAAGACATCATCACGTCATTAAGAATTAAGAAGAAATCATCACGTGATCAAGAAAGAAGAAGGAATCATCACATCAAGATAATTGGAAGGAATATGAAGATACATCAATAAAGAATTACTAAGATCAAGAATTAACCCAGCCAAATTAAAGAAGAAGGAATCTCAGCCAATAAGAATATATGAGAGTCAGATAACTGGAGTCAATGTTTGAAGGGGCATCTTCGTGCAAGAAGAAATAAATAGATACGAATATAGAAATCTCAAGATAGATGAATGATATTGATAAATAAATATAAAATATGCCCTCCTCCCGATAACTGGTAACCCTCAAAGGCCGAAAAATCTTCTGATCTTCTTTACAACTGCACCTGCTCTCCTACTAGAGATTAGGAAAAGGTGCTGCAGGGAACTTCAGGAGATCCGGGAAGGAGATGCTATATTACTCATTGATTAAGAGACTTCACCACGCTCTCCTCAATCCCACTGAATCAACTCCACTCATCCCGCAGGCTCGGAGGTTAAAGGAGGGAGAGCTACTAGTAATCCTCGATTAAGAAATCCAAGACTAGTCTCTCCCCAATCCTCAAATTCACTCCGCCTTCTAGAAAGGGACCTGTGTAGGGATGAGAAGATGTGTAAGAGAAAACTTCCTTCCAAAAGCGAGAATATAAATAGCCCATTAAATTACCAAGTCAGAACGGACTTCGCCGTAGCGTGGCGGCAGAGTGCTAGCCTTTGGATTCATAAGACCCGCGATCGATCCCCAAAGTCCACAATTTTTAGGAACAAAATTCTCGAAGAAAACGGAGACCACGAAAAACGCTTTAAGGACAACTCAAGAAGACTCAAGATAAATGGATCGCCTCCAGAAGAAAACGGAACTCAAGGAAAATGACTTCAAGGGCTAACTCATCTCAACTCAAGAAGAAATCATCACGTCATCAAGAATTTGAAAGGAATCATCACATCAAGATAAATGCGTCGTTAATATGAATATACTTAAAAAAAAAGAAATAAATAGATTCGTATATAGAAAATCACAGATGAATGATATTGATAAATAAATGTAAAATATGCCCCCTTCCCTTCCCATAGTAGCATTGCAGCTGCACCTGGATAGGAGATATACTCCTATTTCTGCGTACATTCCGCCGTCAGCCGACTTATATGAGAGAGACTCGGTTGCCAATGCCCTTTCTACTGCTCAGGGGTGTGAACAGTAGACAACCCTCTCTGGGGATACTACTCGATCAATCGTCAGGTATTTGCTGACATGATCGATGAGGTAGAGATGTGTCCTAAGTGTGGATGAGTTTAGGCATCATTGCTAAAGAGCCGCTGCATCTACCTGTCCTTGGATCTTCAGCCGATGTGGGGTAGGAGGTAGTTGATGACCTTCATGGTAGTGATCACTTTCCAATTAAAATATTATTTTCTCGACCGCTGCCGACTGTGAGACCCCACGTGTGGTGCTTGAAACGGGCACGGTGGTCCACATTTCAGGAAATGACTAATTTTACTGTCACAGTCTAGTAGTTTACGTGTGTGGATGAAGACATGACGCCTCTCTCGCTGGCGTTCCGACTTGCGACAGCTTCCTACGTGGCGAAATTAAAATCTGCTCGTGAAGCCTACTCACGTAATCTGCTTACTGATAATAAGAATGATCCCCGTACCGTCTTCCGCCTGCTCTCCCGTCTTACTTCCCAGCCCAGGTCTCCCCACCCATTAGCCCTGCTACTCTCTCGAATTTCTTTCAAGATAAGGTCACTAACCTCCGTGCCTCCCTCCCTTAGCCTTCTGTCCGGGCTCCTGCCATTCTCCCTGACTTCCCACCTCAGCCGCTTATCGTTTCCCCGCTGCGACCGCGTTGGAGCTTACAGCCCTGCTCTCGCGTTCTAAGAAATCGGGCTCCCTAAAGGACATTTTTCCGCCTAAACCGTTATGTAAAATTCTGCCTGCTATCCTCCCAACGCTTTTTCACCTGTTCAACACTTCACTTGCAACTGGTCTTGTTCCCTCTTCCTTCAAGCGTGCCCACATCCGTCCGATTCTTAAAAAGCCTCAACTGAACCCCATTGACCCTTCCAATTATCGCCCGATCTCGCAACTTCCTTTTCTCTCTAAGGTTCTGGAGAGAGTTGTTGCTTCACGCATCAACAGTCACATTGCGGCCTGTAACATTGATGAAACCTATCAATCTGGTTTCAAGTTAGGTCACTCCACAGAAACGCCCTTCTCAATGTGTCCGATTGCTTACGAAGAGCCGCGGACAGGGGTTGTGCCCCCATTCTCGTTCTACTCGACCTCTCCTCTGCCTTCGATACTATTGACCATACCGTCCTATTTGATCGTCTCCACTCTTTCCTCGGCATATCAGGCACCGCTCTTACCTCTCGTCTCGTACCTAATCCGTTGTGATTGACGACGTTTCATCCGACTCTTCCCCCATTCGCTTTGGAGTGCCGCAAGGCTCTGTCCGTGGTCCTCTACTATTTCGTATCTACCTTCTCCCTCTTAGTTCCCTTCTCCGTAATCTCGGTCTATGCTTCCACCTCTATGCTGATGACACTCAAATTTTCGTTTCCTCATCCCCCGCGTCTCTTGCCTACTATATCACTGACCTCCCATCATCCTTCTCCCCCATTTCTGACTGGCTCTCTACCAACTTCCTCAGGCTTAATCACTCCAAAACTGAGATCCTCCTCGTCGGCACCCCTGCACTTGTCAAAAAATCTTAATCTCTCTTCCCCTCGCTTACTCTGGGCGGTAATACTATCATTTTCTCTGACTGCGTTAGGAATCTGGATGGTGTTTTTGATGAGCATCTCTCCTTTAAGCCTCATATCCGCAATGTCAGCAAATCCTCTCTATGTTTCCTTCGTAACTTCTCTCGCATTCGCTCTCACTTTGATCGCCAAAGTCTTGAGACTGCTGTTCATGCCTTCATCACCTCACGCCTGACTACTGTAACTCTCTGCTTGTGAATCTGCCATCCTCCTCTCTCCGCCCCCTTCAACTTGTACAGAACTATGCCGCCCGGCTTCTCCGTCGCCCTCGCTCCTCTCCCTCGAAACCCTTGCTGCATAAATTGCACTGGCTCCCTGTCAGATCCCGTACTCACTTTAAGATATTTCTCTTCACATTTAAGGCCCTAAGCAACAAGGCCTCGTCTTACCTCTCGCCACGCCATGTCCCTCGGGCCCTTCGGTCATCACATGCACCTCTTTTGAATATTCCTCGTTCATCCCTCTGCTCAATGGGGGATTGCTCCTTCTCAATCTGCGCCCCTAAGTTGTGGAATGCTCTTCCTGCTGAAATCAGGTCTTCTCCCTCTCGTACCACATTTAAGCGTCTCCTGAAAACGCATCTTTTCAGTATTACCCTCTTCCCCTCTTGAATTTCCATTGAATTTTCATTCTCATCTCAGCACAACGTGCGCTCTGGGAAGGCCTCAGGCCTTGAAGAGCGCATTACAAAAGACTTATTATTATTATTATTATTATTAACATCATCACCCTGGCCCTAACTAAATTCCTAGAACCATTTTAATGTCTGTGAATTTCGACGAGCTAAAGCTAGATTCCGCTATGTTTCGATGTTTCTAGGCAAGTCAAAAGGATTGGGCGCAAGTTCTCCAGGAACGCTCCCCCCCCCCCCCCCACGTTCTCCAAGAGAATGAGATCGCAAACCTCGGAACCCGCGTCCGTGAAGCCTCTTTATCGAATGCTTTCTACGCATTCTCTAGCCGGGATGCTGCTCCACTAGGAGTCAATGCACATTGTTGTATCACTGAAGGCCACCGACTAGCCTCTACGTCCAGAGGCGGCAAAACCTTCACCGACATGTTTACATTGAGTGAGGTGCATTACGCTCTCGCTTCTTACGCGGAGACCGCCCCTTCTCCGGAAGATGTTGCATATCTCAGAGTAGAGGTGTATAGAAACACAACTGCATTAGACAATAGCTAGAAATTAACTTTGTTATTCACCGGTTCATTGTTGCCACTTTAATTATAATCTTTTTATTTTAACTCGGTTACTACACTAGTGTACACCTAATCTCTCGCCAAGGCACTAACTGTCATTTCTTCTTCATTGAAGAAACAAGGACGTCATTAGATAAGCGCATTTATCGACAAAGGAGAGAGGTTAGGAGAGCAAGTAAATCCTCAAGTATTTTAACTATGTCAACAACGGTAACGACGTTATATATTTGTTTCCTGCCCAAATAATTCACACTTGTATGGATTTTAATTACAAGAAAATCATTGAATTATAATTAATTTTAGAAATTCCGAATTTTAATCGCTCAGAAAGGCAGTTTAAATATATATTCAATTTCTTAAACCTAATCCTAAAATATGTTGTTAATGACTTCAAGTTAACGCTCTCAGATAAATATCAGTGGCCGTTTTCGCGATATTCGTGATGCAAGTGCTGGCCTCATTGAACACTTTTAAGACGCAAAATAAAGCTTGATTGTGAGTAGAATACTAGTTGCCTTGCTGAAGTTTTGTATTACTTTTGATTAATAAAATATTGCGAAACGTAATGAAATCACTTAATTATAATTACTTTTAATATATATATATATATATATATATATATATATATATATATATATATATATATATATATATATATATATATATATATATATATATATATATATATATATAAACCACAATATTTGAATCAAGATTTTATTGATAACTATCGGACTTGGTTCGTCAGTATGCCATTTTCAACTAATAATGAAGAAGCTAGGCAAGGAGCACAGCATATTTAAGGTAAGACACGCCCTAAACAAAATTAAACAGCAGGAAGCAATCTGTAAACATATATATTCGAGTAAATCTTACTTGAATGACAAGCTAAACAAAATGAAATGGAACCAGAAACAACCTGGATAGTTGCTAATCCCCAAAACCTATTGCGTCTCGAGCCTTATAGATACGATTGGCGATTCTATTCGTTATATATTTGTTAAATTTGTATAGTTCTTTCAGATAAATTGAAATTATCAACTTTGTTGATGATGATGTATTCCGCAATTCTCCTCTCAATATAATTGTTTGATGTACATATAAATCAAACAATTCGAATGCTAATGTGAAATATCAAAATATACCCAAAACTTTTACAGAAGGACCAAAACATAGTGATATCAAACTCCGACAAAAGTATTCAAATTATTGTGATGGATAAAATTTAATATGTGCACAAATTAAATGACGAAATCCTTTAATGACGCCATTCGAAAAATCTTAGGTTCTAAAACAATCAACTCCTCCCTTCCCTACATGTACGGGTTGCCGTATAGCAAAGCCCTCTGGCATTCCTATAAAATATTAAATTCATCAATATTCCACTAGCATACTTTCCCTTTTAAATTAAATGTAAAATTATCCATCATAAATAATCGATCCAAAAATCTCAAATATTTTGTAATATATATAATTGCCATTCAAAAATCAATGACTAAGATATTCTTTTCGGCCAAACTTACTTTTACCAATACACACAAACGAACGAACGCCATTAGCTGCTCACTTTGAAGGAGTCACCCATTCATTCGTGCTTCAATATACCCTGAATCAAGGTCAGTTATAAATCCTCTCACACTTATTCTGTGCAAACTGCCATACGAGAGTAGGTGCTAATTCTCGTTACTTCTCTCATTGCAGATCCCAATTCACAGTACATCATAGTTACTTTACCACACCATACTTTACTACATCTTACTTTACCACATAATACTTTACCACATCTTAATTTACCACATCATAATTTCCATATCTTAGTCATATTTATCCCATTACAGTTACCATATTTTAGTCATCATAATTACCACATAGTTACCACATCTTAGTTGCTTTACATACCTTACATTCATTCTACTTTTCATTACTTCCATAAATTGCATTACGTTGTGTTCCTTATTAATTCTCAATTTAAATATATCATTCATCCATATAATTGTAATAACCGCCCACTAGTTATTTCCTAATTCAATTCTTTCATTGTGCATTCGCTGATTTTGTAAATATATTTTTTTTTGTTATTTTCTGTTTTTCTTACAAAACTTAATTCAGAAGTATTCTAAATTCATTTCACATCAGTCGTTAGGCCTAAATATTAGCAGGCAACTATTCCATCCAAATTCAACAAATTTATGCTAATGGTTTCCAATTGGCTATCTAGACTGATTTATTAACTAAAATATCAATGTCAGCTACATCACTAAAGTACTTAAGAAAAGTGCGAAGATGGGAAGATGCCTTAATGTGACATTAAATGCCCTGGATGGTATAAAATAAGCGTAACCGGCTCATACATTCGCCGAGCTGATAAATGCTGCTGCTCTACGTGGGAACTTTTCCACCAAGAGATTGCATGAGTAAAACAAATACTCGTGAATAATGATTTCTCAAACAGCATGATTGACAAACAACTTTAATAATTTTTAAATAACCATTACAAACATGCGGATAAAACTGAAAGTAATAAACATTCTTGTGTATTAGAGAAACCAGATGTCCACGGCGTATAAAATAGATGAAAAAAACATCAAGGAGATTATTAACCGTAACATCAAGGTTAACAATCAACGGATAAAATCCAACTCATCATTTATTATAAAACAACAAAAGCCAGCAATCCTCAGATGAAAAACAACACCTGCCTAAACTCCTCGAATCTCAAGTCAACCAACATAGCTTAGGAGTTCATCTTCCCCGATAAAGACTGCAAGCTGTATAATAACTGAAAATATATTGGCATGACAACCACTACACTTTCGAGAAGTTTAACCATGCATCTGCAAATTGGAAGGCCTAAGAATGATACAGAGAATGCCCATAATATTAACCTAACGAGAGATATGGTAGTTGATAACAGCATTTTTAAAAGAAAAGAGGTCAATAAAGCGAGGCTGAACATCTTCAAAGTCATTAATAAATGAAGATAAGCCGGCCATCAACAGTCAAGCGACAAGCTGGAATCGCACATTGAAACTATTTTAAAATTCCACTCACAGGAGTGGCCCATTTCCTCTAACGTTACATTGAACTAAGGCGGAATAAATACCCCTTATAAATCGTTTTCTTTAACCCTATCAGATCCTCACTCCACTCATTACATCGGTAAAGGAAACAAGGACATTTCAAAACGCTCCGAAGATGATCGAATAAGATTGAAAGCTTAGCAATTTAGTTTTTTTTTTTTACTAAACACATTCGTTTAAAAAAAAGATGAATACTGGACAAGTGATCCACTATCTACAAGATGGAATAAAAAAGATAGTTAGAAGAAGAGAAATTTGCCAAATGAAATTAATTAAGGCAAAATACACAATGCTCTTCAACAAAATTTGCATTCAGGAAAGATTGCTATCCAACTACAATAATATATATATATATATATATATATATATATATATATATATATATATATATATATATATATATATATATATATATATATATAAATGGCTGTTTAATTGATATCAAAGCTGTTGCTCTCTGCCTCAATGTGCACGATTCGAATCCCACCGCACTTTGGATTTTTTCGAAGTAGAAGAATTTTTTTATTTTTTCTCTTTCCTGTGGTGAAGTTGGATTTATTTCATCATTCTCCCGCGCTTATGATATATATATATATATATATATATATATATATATATATATATATATATATATATATATATATATATATATGGATAAGCAAAGCCTTTCCAAGTGCACCTACTACTATATCAGTATTAATACATTATATATACCCGTATATATATATATATATATATATATATATATATATATATATATATATATATATATATATATATATATATATATATATATATATATATATATATATATGAATGCAATGTCCCGCAGGAAAAAATGAAAAGATGTTTCCAAGTACTTTCGAACTTTATTAAGTTCCTTGATAAGGAACTTAATAAAGTTCGAAAGTACTTGGAAACACCTTTTCATTTTTTCCTGCGGGACATTGCATTTATTTGCCACCCTCACGTGATACTTTGTGAGTTTTTCATTTCATATATATATATATATATATATATATATATATATATATATATATATATATATATATATATATATATATATATATATATATATATGTGTCTGTGTATATATTGATCGTAGTTAAAGCAAAGCCTTTTTAAGTGCACCTACTTCGATATAAATATTAATACATCATATGTAAGCTCTTATTTGCTAATTTAATTACTTCGTCCTGTCTTTATATGAATTCTGCTCTAATAAATTACATAGG
Source organism: Ceratothoa steindachneri (assembly GCA_963969495.1). NCBI lineage: Eukaryota > Metazoa > Arthropoda > Malacostraca > Isopoda > Cymothoidae > Ceratothoa > Ceratothoa steindachneri. Next base: position 147,755,162 of record OZ018321.1, on the reverse strand, counting down.
ATTTGTTAATAATCGCAACTGGATTTGGTATTTCTGCTCTACTCTGTTCTGGTAACCCTGATTTTAAGCGTCATTTCCATAGTGATCTTTACATAACGGCTTTGTTTATAGATCTCTAACTTTAAATTTCTTAAAGCCTATTAATCGATTTTATCAACTTTAAATAAACAAAGAAATAATAGAGCCATAGTATGCTTAGGTATAACCAAGGCTGTTTTTTTCTATATGCGAGTATTTTGTCTTATTACTAGGCTAGCCTAATTTCTCTTTATTATTAGTTTTGCCGGTTCTCCCTTTAACTTCAGCATTTCGATGCTCGCTCCATTAAACACCACTTATTTAGCGATACATTTGTGCTATAATTGGGTGGAGATTCATGACAAAAGCCATATCTATATATTCAAACGCCCTTAGAAAGGTATCTATCTTGCCTTATCTACAAGCCTAAGTCATAACATAACATAATTTCACAGATGACAAAAGCCACAAAGGTCATCCGCATCTGTCAAAATCCACATACAGGTTACAGGTTGTTGGGCCTTTAATACTTCAGTGTAGGGGCACACAATAGCGGGCGCTCTTGCTGGGCTACAATTCAGGCCTTATGATGTCAGTGGTCAAAAGGCGAAGCCTCTCATATTAACCTCGCTTATCCCTTGATTAGCGCATTTGGTAAATATGTAGATTATCGGCGCGAACGATGGAATGTACTATTTTGTCCGTGTTCCAAAATGTTTCACGTTTTTGGAGTACATTTAAGTTGACGGCTCATGTGGGGGTAAACACAATGGGGGGACTACACTACGATGATCCTGAGTTTCATTAAATTGGGGGGGGTCTGGGGGGCACAGCCCCCCATTATATAATCCTAATTGTTTATAGAATAATAATTCAAAAAGGACTCAAACACGCATGAATATTCTGACACAAGTGAACGATAATATTTACACACAATTTTTTTTTGGGCCGGGCCGCTAATCTACATATTTACCGCACATTTAATAAATCCCTGAGTTTTACTGTCTAAAGCAAAAATGCGCTAATCAAACTTAAGAACCAATGGGAATAATTATAATGAATCCTCAAAAATATTTAAATTATATAGTTTTTTTTCATTAAAAACTCATTATATATTTTCAAATAATAGAGGGATATAAATAAAAGAAATAAAGTAAGACTCAAAGTTAATTTTTTACCAAAAAAACATCCAACTTCAATTGAACAGTATTAGATTTCTTCCTTTCCTACATAATCGGTAATTGTGTAGATTACGGCCGGATCCTAGGCCTAGCATATTTTGGGCTATTTTAGGCTACTTTTCACTGTTACTTTTTCTGAGATGAAATCGATGAAGTTTATGGCGATTTTCGCTTCTATACTGGGGGTTTGTGCCCCCCTACCCCCCCTCAAGGATTGAAACTCGGGGTCATCGCAGTGTGGGAAGGTTTTAAATTGGATAACTGGATGGCTGAAAAATAGGAAACAGAGTTGTACTGAATGGAGTGAGGTCAGAGTGGAGGAATGTTATTAGTGGCGTACCTCAAGGATCAGTTTTAGGCCCTTTTTATTTATAATCTATGTAAATGATCTTGGGCAAGGTGTAAATAGCAAAGTGTCAATTTTTGCTGATGACACTAAATTGGCAGCTGTAGTCAAAGAGGTTGAGGGTAGCTTTAAAGTGCAGGGTGACTTAAATAAGCTGTTAGCTTGGGCTCAGAAGTAGCAGATGACTTTTAACCTTAATAAATGCAAAGTTATTAACATGGGAAGAGATAGGTAATTTAGCTATGAGATGGATGGGTATTGGCTTAATTCAGTTGAAGATGAGAAGGACTTAGGAGTAGTAGTAGATAGATCACTGAAATTTTCAAAGCAGTGTATTGAGGCAAAAAATAGAGCAAATAGGGTGCTAGGTTACATTAAGAGAAATGTTAGCTACAAGAGTAAGGAGGTCATCCCTAAACTATACAACTCTTATGTCAGGCCACATTTAGAGTATTGTATACAGGCATGGTCACCACATTTTAGACATGATATAAACTTATTAGAGTCAGTACAAAGGAGGGCAACAAAAATAATACCATCCCTGAAGCACCTTGAATATGAAGATAGACTGAGGGTATTAAATATGTTTTCATTTGAAAGAAGGTGTGTGAGGGGAGATATGATTGAGCTTTTTAAAATCTTTTCTGGGATGGATAAATTGGATTTCAGCAAGTTATTTGAGTTAGAAGGTAGTAATAGAACTAGAGGCCACCACTTAAAGATTAAAAAACAGAGGTGCAGACTGGATGTTAGAAAATATTTTTTCACTAACTGAGTGGTGGATTATTGGAATAGTTTGCCACCTGAGACTGTAGACAGCCCAAACTTGAATGTTTTCCATCGCAGATTGGATGATTATATGGGGATGGAGGGTTAATTTCTTACTTTTTGGTATGTGGATATGTTTCTTGACTTATTCCTGTGGATGCAGTTTCTTTTTATTGTATATTTTGGGGGACTTTGATTTTGTTTTTGACAGACTCCTATGGAGGCTTTAAATTATATATTGTAGATGCATGGTCTGACATAATCCTATGGATTGTTAAATTGTATATTGTAGATGCATCATCTGATAAAATCCTATGGATGCATTATGTGGGTGGGATTTGATGGATACAGATGACCTAACATAACATAACATAATTACACGGATGACAAAAGCCACAAGGGCCTATCAAAGGTCATCCGACTCCGTCAAAACCCACCCACAAAAAGCACCATCACCAGGGGAAGACAAAATCAAAGTCCCCCACAATATAATATAACGGATGACAAAAGCCACAAGGGCTCATCATAGGTCATCCGAGTCAAGCGGCCTCTTTTTCAAGGCACCCAAACTCCCAGGAAAACTACATCCAGAGGATTGCATCCAGAAACAAGGGTATCACCAATCAAGGCTTGTCAAGAACTAAATCATGCAGCTATAGATATATACAAACAATATTAATATATACAAAACTTAGGAACCATTACAACCTTCCCTTCCCATAAACTCATCCAACCTACTCTTAAATACATTTAGATTTGGACTACCTACTACCCTCTGCGGCAATTTGTTCCAAAAGTCTACCACTCTATTGGTGAAAAAATATTTTCTTAAATCCAACCTACACCCTTGCTTTTTAATTTTCAAGTGGTGACCTCTAGTCCGATTTCCATCATCTAACTCAAAAAACTTGCTAACATCCAATTTATCTATCCCGGAAAAAATTTTAAACAGCTCAATCATATCCCCTCTCACACACCTCCTTTCGAACGAGAACATATTTAATACCCTCAGTCTATCTTCATATTCAAGGTGCCTAAGGGAAGGAATAATCTTTGTTGCCCTCCGTTGCACTGACTCAAGAAGGTTAATATCGTGTCTAAAATGTGGGGACCATGCCTGTATACAGTACTCTAGATGTGGCCTAACATAAGAGTTATAGAGTTTAAGAATAACCTCCTTACTTTTGTAACTGACATTTCTCTTAATAAAACCCAGCACTCTATTTGCCCTATTTCTTGCTTCAATACACTGCTTAGAAAACCTTAATGACTTATCTATTACTACTCCTAGATCTTTCTCATCCTCTACTGAGCTCAGCCAATGCCCATCCATTTCATAGTTAAATTCTCTATTATCTTTTCCCATGTTAATAACTTTGCACTTATCAAGGTTGAAAGTCATTTGCCACTTATGTGCCCAGGATAACAATTTATTTAAGTCCCCCTGCACTTTAAAATTATCATCAATATCTTTAACTACAGCTGCTAATTTGGTATCATCCGCAAAAATTGACACTTTATTATTAACTGCCTCCCCAAGATCGTTTATATAGATGACAAATAATAATTGACCGAGAACTGATCCCTGATCTATTACTACTCCTAGATCTTTCTCATCCTCTACTGAGCTCAGCCAATGCCCATCCATTTCATAGTTAAATTCTCTATTATCTTTTCCCATGTTAATAACTTTGCACTTATCAAGTATATAAACGATCTTGGGGAGGCAGTTAATAATAAAGTGTCAATTTTTGCGGATGATACCAAATTAGCAGCTGTAGTTAAAGATATTGATGATAATTTTAAAGTGCAGGGGGACTTAAATAAATTGTTATCCTGGGCACATAAGTGGCAAATGACTTTCAACCTTGATAAGTGCAAAGTTATTAACATGGGAAAAGATAATAGAGAATTTAACTATGAAATGGATGGGCATTGGCTGAGCTCAGTAGAGGATGAGAAAGATCTAGGAGTAGTAATAGATAAGTCATTAAGGTTTTCTAAGCAGTGTATTGAAGCAAGAAATAGGGCAAATAGAGTGCTGGGTTTTATTAAGAGAAATGTCAGTTACAAAAGTAAGGAGGTTATTCTTAAACTCTATAACTCTTATGTTAGGCCACATCTAGAGTACTGTATACAGGCATGGTCCCCACATTTTAGACACGATATTAACCTTCTTGAGTCAGTGCAACGGAGGGCAACAAAGATTATTCCTTCCCTGAGGCACCTTGAATATGAAGATAGACTGAGGGTATTAAATATGTTCTCGTTCGAAAGGAGGTGTGTGAGAGGGGATATGATTGAGCTGTTTAAAATTTTTTCCGGGATAGATAAATTGGATGTTAGCAAGTTTTTTGAGTTAGATGATGGAAATCGGACTAGAGGTCACCACTTGAAAATTAAAAAGCAAGGGTGTAGGTTGGATTTAAGAAAATATTTTTTCACCAATAGAGTGGTAGACTTCTGGAACAAATTGCCGCAGAGGGTAGTAGGTAGTCCAAATCTAAATGTATTTAAGAGTAGGTTGGATGAGTTTATGGGAAGGGAAGGTTGTGATGGTTCCTAAGTTTTGTATATATTAATATTGTTTGTATATATCTATAGCTGCATGATTTAGTTCTTGACAAGCCTTGATTGGTGATACCCTTGTTTCTGGATGCAATCCTCTGGATGTAGTTTTCCTGGGAGTTTGGGTGCCTTGAAAAAGAGGCCGCTTGACTCGGATGACCTATGATGAGCCCTTGTGGCTTTTGTCATCCGTTATATTATATTGTGGGGGACTTTGATTTTGTCTTCCCCTGGTGATGGTGCTTTTTGTGGGTGGGTTTTGACGGAGGCGGATGACCTTTGATAGGCCCTTGTGGCTTTTGTCATCCGTGTAATTATGTTATGTTATGTTATGTTAGCACTACCCTTTGCTTCCTGTCTTTCAGCCACTCAGCTATCCAATTTGAAACACCCCCACATATCCCAATCATTTTTAATTTATGAACTAGTCTCCTATGTGGTACCTTATCAAATGCTTTACTAAAATCTAAGTAAATTATATCTACATTCTCTCCCTTATCTACTTGATCTGTTACAAACTCCAGAAAGTCTAGTAAGTTAGTCAAACATGATCTACCTGATCTAAACCCATGCTGAGCATCGCTGATTAACCCCTCCCTCTCTAGATGTTGGCAAATCCCTTTTTTAACTATTTACTCAAGAATTTTACAGACTACAGGAGTTAGGCTAACCGGTCTAAAGTTATTTGGATCATCTTTACTACCCTTCTTGAAAATGGGGACTACATTTGCTCTCTTCCAATCATCGGGTATTTCTCCATATTCCAATGACCTAGTATATAACTTGTCCAGAGCTATTGAGATACTTTCTACCCCTTCTTTAAGTATCCTAGAATGAATATTATCAGGGCCGGAGGCCTTGGTAGTATCTAAATCACCTATTAGTCCTTTTATCATCCTCCGATCCACACAAATGTTAGTAAACACCTCTTTTCCTGACCTATGAGTACTATACATAGGACTATTTAGTTTCTCTTTTGTAAATACTGATGCAAAATGACCATTTAGTACCTCAACTATTTCCTCATCAGTTTCTCTCACAAACCCTTCATATTTGATAGGTCCTATTTTAACTCTGCCACACTTGTTATTAATTTTATAGTAACTAAAGAACTTTCTAGGATCTTTGTTGCTATCCTGAGCTAATTTAATTTCTGACACCCTTTTGTTCTTCTTTATAATCTTATTTAACTCATTCCTAGCCATTCTATAATCACTTAAATTTTGAATATTATTTTGTACCTGTAATTTTTTATATGCCCTTTTCTTCTATGAAATTTTTCTAGCTATCTCCTGATTCCACCATAATGGTTTCCTACTTTTGTTCCTAATGGTCTTCATTGGGATACATTGTTCTTGGACTACATTTATTATATGCTTGAAAGTATCCCACATCCCATAAGCATTTTTACCTCTGAATTCTATATCCCAGTCTACCTTTGATAGGCTCTTGTGGCTTTTGTCATCCGTGAAATTATGTTATGTTATGTTATATGTTATCCCAGCGGCGAGCCGCACCCAACAATGAGCCGACGCTCAAAATAATCGCATCCGGCCATCGTCTACACAATTACCCCATAATCTTGTAGGAGCAATCAACTTGCTTATCGATTCCATGATGAACGTTCATACTTCTCTCTTCATTTGGATCAATTTCTCTTATGATTTCTTTTGCTTTTTCAATTGCATTGAATAGTTCTTCAAGCATTTTATTTGAAATTTCTTTAGGAGCCGTTTCCTTTTCTTCTATTCCCTTTTCATTTTCCTCGTAAGCATATTCATGGTCAATTACGAGAAGATGGTCATCAGTCAAGTCTTTTGAGTAAGATTCCAACAATTCCCTAACGTTTTCCGAATCTGGTTCAAAGCCAAGTTCTATTCCAACTAGCAATTTCATCAATAACTTTGTTGACATGATCGTTGAAACCACGAAAATTGTTTGCCCACTCTGGCAAAAGATTCTGCCAGACAGCTCTCATGCAGCTATAACCTAATTTCATGGATGACAAAAGCCACAAGGGCCTATCAAAGGTCATTTGTATCCATCAAATCCCACTCACATAATGCATCCATAGGATTTTGTCAGATCATGCATCTACAATATACAGTGGGCGCAAAGGAAATGTTAACCTCTTAAACGCAATGGAAATGTTAACTCGAATTTCGTGGTTAACTTTTTACCGCATTCCCGCCATATAGGTAGTGGGAGGAACTTGGTATGACACATGTACCTGTAGCCAGGGCTCCCTCCCAACTTCCCACCAGGCTCAGTTTGTGTGCTTGCAGAGCTCAGACAGTGTACATCTGTGTTACGCTGCCCCACAGACCGCATCTTTTTCACCTTTCTGCTGACTCACGGCCTACCAAACACCACCATACCATTGCAATGGGGCATAGCAAGCTGACAATGGAGGAAAAGACCCGTGCCCTAACTCTAATGGAGCAAGAAGTGCCAGTAAAGCGTGTAGCTGCAGATCTGAATGTGAGCCTTGTGTCACTCTTTAAGCTCAAAAAAGCAGCCACCACACTCCCTGCATCGCACCGCCTTGCAAACCTGGCTCTGGGGGCAAGAAGAAGACAACTGCTCGGACTGACAAGGTTTTGCTATGTGAGGGGAAGCAGGACCCTTTGATAACAGCGGCTGAATTGAAGGGGAAACATCCTGACTTGCTCCACAACTTTGCTATTCGTACGATCCAGCACTGGCTATAAAAAGACCTGGGTTTGCCCTGCCACCGTGCCGCCAAAAAACTGCTGCTGACAGTGGGTATGAAGAAAAAATGGCTAGCTTTCGCAAAGAAATATTAAGATTGGACACCAGAGCAGTGGAAGAAAGTCATGTGGAGTGACGAGAGTAGTTTTTGGCTCAAAAGTGGTGCGGCAGCCCAGTGATGTGAGCATATATGACCGCCGCTACACCATGAAGACCGTGAAGCACCCCGATGGCGTCATGGTTTGGGGATGCTTCAGTGGGGAGAAGGGCAGGGGTAGTCTCTATTTCCTCCCTAAGAACATCACCATGAAGGAAAAGAATTACATTGAGGTTTTGGAGGAACATCTGCTCCATTTCTACGCTTTCCATGGCTGCAACTTTTTTTATGCACGATGGCGCCCCTGCACACAAGCCACGAGCTGGCAAAGACTTCCTTAATGAGCAGAACATCGAAGTTTTGGACTGGCCAGGCAACTCACCCGACTTAAACCCCATAAAGAATGCCTGGAACCAAATGAAAAATGAAGTTGCTAAGTCCTGGCCCACCTCGATCCCCTCCCTGAAGGAGACACTCATTAAGCTGTGGGTGGCAATGGACGGCTCCTTCTTTGAGAATCTTGCAACATCCATGCCCAAGAGGATCCAGGAGGTGTTGAAGACCCGTGGGAACATGACAAAGTACTAAATGTAAAGAAATATTTATTAAAAGCACCCAATAAAAGAAACTTGAAATGTACTTTTGTGCTTAATTATCTAAAAATTCTTAATGTTAACATTTCCTTTGCGCCCACTGTACAATTTAAACAATCCATAGGATTATGTCAGACCATGCATCTACAATATATAATTTAAAGCCTCCATAGGAGTCTCAAAAACAAAATCAAAGTCCATCAAAATATACAATAAAAAGAAACTGCATCCACAGGAATGAGTCAAGAAACATATCCCCATACCAAAAAGTAAGAAGTTAACCCTCCATCTCCATATAATCATCCAATCTGCGCTTGAAAACATTCAAGTTTAGGCTGTCTACAGTCTCAAAAGGCAAACTATTCCAATAATCCACCACTCTGTTAGTAAAAAATATTTTCTAACGTGCAGTCTGCACCTCTGTTTTTTAATCTTTAAGTGGTGATCTCTAGTTCTATTACTACCTTCTAACTCAAATAACTTGCTGAAATCCAATTTATCCATCCCAGAAAAGATTTTAAAAAGCTCAATCATATCTCCCCCCACATACCTTCTTTCAAATGAGAACATATTTAATACCCTCAGTCTATCTTCATATCCAAGGTGCTTCAGGGATGGTATTAACAACATAACATAACATAGCATAATTTCACGGATGACAAAAGCCACAAGGGCCTATCAAAGGTCATCCGCATCCGTCAAAACCCACCCACAAAAAGCACCATCACCAGGGGAAGACAAAATCAAAGTCCCCCACAATATAATATAACAGATGACAAAAGCCACAAGGGCTCATCATATGTCATCCGAGTCAAACAGCCTCTTTTTTATGGCACCCAAACTCCCAGGAAAACTACATCCAGAGGATTGCGTCCAGAAACAAGGGTATCACTAATCAAGGCTTGTCAACAACTAAATCATGCAGCTATAGATATATACAAACAATATTAATATATACAAAACATAGCAACCATCACAACCTTCCCTCCCCATAAACTCACTTAAAATTGTATGGCATACTCCAGGTGCAGCTGAACGAGGGAGTTGTACAGACAAAGTACTATCTCCTTGTTACGGTATCCAAACTTGCGCTTTATGTAGCCTAACATCCTTTGGGCTTTCTTCTCTGCCTCGATGCACTGTTTCGAGAACTTGAGGTTGCTAGTGATAGTAACACCCAAGTCTTTCTCAGTGTCACTCGATTCAAGAGCAGTCCCCTTAAGGATGTACTGAGATTTGGGGTTTCGGTGGCCGATATGCATTACTTTGCATTTCCCCACGTTGAAAGGCATTTGCCACGTGTCTGATCACTCCCTAATCCTTTGAAGGTCCTCTTGGAGGCGGGCAGTGTTCCTTTGCCACATTGATACCAAGCTTGGTGTCGTTGGCAAATTTGGAGATTTTGGCAACCATGTCTTGGTCCATGTCGTTGACATAGATAATAAACAGTAGTCCCAGGATGGAACCTTGAGGGACACCGCTAGATACGGCACCCATTCAAAGGCCCGTCCATTCACCACTACTCGTGGCCGTCCCTGTAAGGGGCGCGGCGATTTGCCATCATGGCCGCCGTGCTGACAAGACTCAGCACCCCAACCGACCCCAGCTTAGCCTCTTCTCCTTCCTTCTAAACACTTGTTTTCTCGCTTTTCATACAACCTCTCCCACATACAACCTCTCACAGGGTAGATGCTGACCTTCTTCTCAAGCCAACCGTCCCGGATCGGGGCTGAGGGGGAAGGGGACAACGTTACCTAACCCCTGAGCTCCGGTTTGGGATTTTTTTTTTTAACAACCTGCTTCATCCCCACCCATACCTCCTCATCCCTTTTCCTCTCCTCTTCACAATCTATCCTTTTACGCTGCGTTAAAGGTGGAGCCGCCATGCCGATGGACTGCCAGGCCACCAGGCGGGAGGGGTGGTCCCAAATGGCGGCGCCTGGCTCTGCCAGCCCTTAAGCACCTCTTGCAGTGCGGGCAACTGCAAGAGGTGATAAGCTATTGCGTCCCGTGGCACAAATAGGGTCACCATGCCCATGGATGAATTTATAAAACACCAAACCCCTTTAACTCCCCCTGAAACAGCGACGGAGCCGCCCTCAGGCAGCTCCAGCAAAAAAATGGAGGTCCCTCCCCCATGTGCTTGCGCAGGGGACCCTCCATATTTCTGTAACCGGAGAGGAGGCTTACTCCTCTCCTTCACCTACAGGTGCAGGGGACTTCCCCTCACCCCCTTCTCTGGAGGTACTTTCAGGCACCTCCCTTTTTCCAGCGGCTTTTCCCTCTTTTCTTTCCAAGGGGACTGCCAAGAAAGCCAGCAGGCAGCCCTTAGCCAGCCGCTCCCCATCGAAGTGGCTCGGTAGGGCAAACCCCCTTAGGGGGGAGAGGAAAGCCAGGCCCCTTCGGTCGCTTCCCGCAAAAGACCTGCTGGCAAGGATATTAAACCTTGCCGGGGTTAAGGCCTGTGCCTCCCCACAAAAGACTCTTGACACTGCCAAGGGGACCTGCGATGTCCTGGGAGGGGATGGCCAACTGGAGGCCCCTCCTGTGATAGACATGGTCCTTGAGAAGACCGAGCCTCAGATGGTAGGGCCTTCCATGGGGGGGAATCCGGGCTCGGCACCAAGCACAGAACCCGAATCCGCCCCTATGCAAGGTCCCCCTCAAACGGCTGAGGGCTCCGAGGCAGTACACGGAGGGGAGGGATCTCCTCCTACAGGTGCCTCTATGACTACCAGGACCTTCTCCATTTTGGAGAGGGACCTGGCTGAGGCCGGCCCATCTAGCACGGGGGCCAGTGGAGGTGAGATATGGGTTTATTCCCCGCCCTCCTCTCCAAAGAAGAAAAAGACAAAGAAGACTCGGGGCTCCTCTCCATCCGCGGGGGCTGCGGGGACGGATGGGTCTGCTGCCACTTTGGTAGGCGACCACGCCAAGATCGGCACATCCGGCCCCTCTACCCCCCCTGTGTGCGGAGCCCCTGACTAAGACTAAGACCAAGAGTGCACAGGGCGTAGCCTCAATGACATTGGGTCCCCTCATTCAGAGGTTACCTGGCATTTTTGAGTCCGCTGGCTTAAAGCGCTTCCTCGTTATTCGCTCCACTGATGGCACCATGTTGTCTAAGGGCAACATGATCCATCAGAGGAGAGGATTAGTTAGTGCAATTGGTAGAGAGCCGAAGGTGACCTGTTTCTTGGATGGGAGCCTTCTGGCGAATGCAGCAAATCCCGCCGAGGCGGCCAAGATAAGTGCTCTTCGGACACTTCATGGCACCCCGGTGAGTGTGACGCCGCACTCTACCATGAACTTTGTGAAAGGAGTAGTTTATGCGAGGGAACTCGTTGACTACTTCATTGTGGACATCACCCTAGAGCTGGCCGACCATGGGGCAGTCAAGGTCGAATGTGTGATGAGAAAACAGGGAGGGGCCTCGAGACCCACCCCTACACTCTTCATCACGTTCGACTGTGACAAGCTCCCTGAGTCGGTGCGTGCCGGTTGGTACTGCTACCTCATGAAGGCATTCGTGCCACTTGCACGGCGGTGCTATTATGGTTGTCGCGTGCAATTGGTTTGAATGAATTTGTGAAAGGACTGTGTGAGGAGCTAGGATTGCTGTTTGTAGATGTCTGGGGAGGGTTTTACGGGAATAGGAGGTTGTATGCGATGGATGGGCTCCATCTTAGTCGGGCAGGTGTTGAGGTTCTATGGGGGGAGCTGGATAGTGTGATTAGGTCCTTACGGGTGGGAAACTAGAAGCTGTTAGAGGTAAGGGAATAACAGGAATAGAGGGCAGGTGTAGGAAATGGAAGGGATGCAGTGATAGAGGAATAGCTAGGGGAGAGGGCATACTGATGCATTATAGGGGGACTAATGCACAAGTGAATGAGCAGATAACTAGGAATAAAAAAGCACAATGCAATGAAGATGGGAATAATAAAAAAAACTTAAAAATATACTACACAAATGGTCGGAGTATAAGGAATAAGATATATCTCTTAAGAGCATTAGCAAGTGAAGAGAATTTTGATATAATTGCGATAACAGAGTCATGGCTTGATTTGGCAGGTAATCACTTTAAACCTGAGGTTGAGATTGAGGGCTTTAACATGTTCCATACAGATAGGAATAGGAAGAGAGGAGGAGGGGTTATTATTTATATTAAAGATAATCTCCAGTGTTGTGTAAACAGTACAATTAAATTAGATGATAACACAGAGTCATTATGGCTAAATGTAAAGGAAGGTAAAAACAAGCTTGTCTTAGGATTATTATACAGACCACCAAATCTTAGTAAGGAAGCTTCAAATCTTCTGTGGCAGGAGATTGAACGGGCATGTAGAAGTAAGCATGTGTGTATAATGGGCGATTTTAATTACAGAAATATAGACTGGGAAGCTCTTGTGGGTGATCAGGAGGCTGAGGAATTTTTGAATGTTGTCCAAGATAATTTTCTGAGGCAGATTATTAACGAACCCACTAGAGGTAATAATATACTGGATTTAGTTCTGACAAATAGGGAAGAAGTTATTAAGGATACTGAGATTGGAGGAAATTTGGGTAATAGTGACCATTGTGAAATTAGATTCAAGATGAAATGGAATGGTATTGATAGTAGCATGAACAATGTTAAAATTCCTGACTTTAGAAGAGCAAATTATAATGGGCTCAGGACTTACCTGGAGGCAGTTGTACAGAAACCAGGCAATGAAGTCAATTCAGGAATAGATTCAATGGTATCAGTTAGTGGAGACAATAATCACCAGGAGGAAGAGATTACAATTGAAGAGGAGTATGAAAGAATAATTGAGCAATTAATTACAGGTCAGATGATTAACATTCCATATAAGGAGATTAGGACTAAAAATAATGACCCAAAATGGATGACAGATAAAATTAAGCATTATATTGGCATTAAAAAGGGCATTTATAGGAAAATAAAAAATGGGGAGGATCACTTAAGGCAGAGATATAATGAACTAGCAAGAGATGTCAAAAAGTTAGTTAGAGTAGCAAGGAGAAATTATGAAATTAAAGTGGCAAATAGGGCAAAGGAAGATCCTAAAAGTTTTTATCAATTATACAAAACTAAGGTTAGAGATAAAATAGGCCCACTTATAGATTCCAATGGAGAATTAGTGAGTGATAGGGACTCAATGGCTGGAATGCTAAATGACTTTTTTCTCTCAGTATTTACACAGGAGGATACTCTAAATATACCTGAGGTGTCAATGATCTTTCGGGGTAATGATAAAGAGAAATTAAAGGAGATGAGCTCTTTCCTAGAATTTTGAAAGAATGTAAGGATGTGTTAAGTGAGCCCCTAGCATGCATCTTTAGAAAATCATTGGAGAGTGGCATTGTGCCAGTGGCATGGAAGAAAGCCAATGTGATACCTATATTTAAGAAAGGGGATAAAACAAATATGTCTAATTACAGACCAGTAAGTTTGACATCAGTGGTAGGGAAAATGATGGAATCTATTATAGCAAGGAATATTAGAGATCACTTGGATAAGCATAAGTTGATAAAAGAATCACAGCATGGCTTTAGTAAGGGTAAATCCTGTCTGAATAATAGTAAGGTGTATGAAGCAGCAGATAATGATGAAAACTATGATATTTTATACTTGGACTTTAGTAAGGCTTTTGATCGAGTGCCACACTTACGACTTCTGAGCAAAGTTAAAGCACACGGGATCGATGGCAGTATATTTAGGTGGATTCAGTCATGGCTTGGTGACAGACAGCAAAGAGTTAGTATAGATGGAGTTAAATCTGAGTGGGGGTGTGTTAGCAGTGGAGTTCCTCAAGGATCTGTTTTGGGTCCCTTGCTATTCTTAATTTATATTAATGATCTTGACATAGGTATAAGTAGTGACCTGAGTAAATTTGCTGATGATACTAAGCTAGGTAGGGCCATTAGGGCTGATTCTGATGCTGTTGTAATGCAGGAGGAATTGACCATTCTGTCCAATTGGGCCGAGAAATGGCAAATGAAGTTTAACATAGACAAATGTAGTGTACTTAGTATAGGTAGAAATAATCCATTGAATAGTTATAAATTAAATGGCAGAATTTTAGGGAGGACTGATTGTGAGAGAGACTTGGGTATTTTGGTAAGTTCAGACCTTCATCCTAGAAAGCAATGTCTAAATGCTAAGAATAAAGCTAATAGGATATTGGGATTCATTAGGAGGAGTGTAAGCAATAAGAGTGCTGAAGTCATTCTAAAACTGTATCTGGCGCTAGTTAGGCCTCATCTAGACTATGCAGTACAATTTTGGTCACCATATTATAGGAAGGATATTGATTTGCTTGAGTCTGTGCAGAGAAGGATGACAAAGATGATTGGTGGGCTAAGGAACTTACCCTATGGTGAAAGGCTCAGAAAACTAAATCTACATACATTGGAAAGGAGAAGAGTCAGAGGGGAATTGATTGAAGTCTTCAAATGGGTAAAAGGATATAATAAAGGGGATCTGGGTAAGGTTCTTATACTTAGTGAACATGACAGGACACGTAGCAATGGGTTTAAGCTTGATAAGTATAGGTTTAGGAAGGAGATTGGGAGGAATTGGTTTACAAATCGTGTGGTAGATGAATGGAATAGGCTCACTAGGCATGTGATAGAAGCCTCCTCTCTGGGTAGTTTTAAGAATAGATTAGATAAATATATGGATGAAGCTGCTAGATGGGACTGACTTTTTTTTATGTACATATGTATATATTTTTCTAAAGAGTGGGAAGATTATATTTTGCGGTTCATGAATGGACATAATCCTCTGGATGCATTTTATGTATATTGTAGATTAGATCTGACGAACTCCTGTTAAGGGTGACAATGTTGATGACTTTTCTCTGGTAAGAAATCTTTTGTGTGTTGAATGGAACAGGAGCTGCCAAGTGTAGGCCATGAATGGTCTTTTGCAGTCTCCTTCTTTTCTTATGTTCTTATTACTGTCACCGCTTCGGCCATACGAATCGCTCATGTAGACATGCAAAGTCAGGGTCACCCGAAGTATGTGTAAATTGCTCCAAGGTCGCACACCATAAGTTCAAATCATGTGTGGCCAAGTGTGTCAATTGCGGAGAGTTGCACCCCGCTTCTTCGAAGCAATGTGGTGCATATCTCCTGGCCGTTCAGGCCCAGGATCGACTCTCATTCTGCGAGGCTAAGGACTTGGTCCTGGCGCGGCTGGCTCTGCCTGGGACGTCATATGCCTCAATAGTTAGAAAGGCACCCTCTGCTCCTGGCCCCCCTAGGCCAAGAGCACGGTCGTTTCCGCGTCCATTCGGAGCCCTTCTGCGGGCTCTACCCAACCTGGGCACTCCCCTGGTAAAGCTGGCGGCAAAAAGGGTTCCTACCCAGCCCCGGCTAAAACCAGGGCTCCCCCCCTCTTCCCCCATGCATGACCGTTTCCCGTAAGGCGAAACGGCCATGTGCCTCCACCGAGTTGTTATACTCACAGGAGGCAACACCCCTGAAGATGGTCGCTAGGCCATCTTTGGGGGTTCCTAAAGCTGTCCCTTGAAAGGAGGACAGCAACAAAGGAGCGGCTCCTTCGCCCACGCTCAAGGTGGAGCGAGTGGCTCGGAGACGGTGGTTCCTCGAAAAGAGGCCCCCCCCCACCTCCGAAGCCGCAACGCCCGCCTAAGGTTTTGTGCGGGAGGGATGAAAAGACTGGCATGGTGAGCCCAACCTCCCCCAATAACTCCTCAAAGGATGAAAAGACTGGCATGGTGAGCCCAACCTCCCCCAATAACTCCTCAAAGGCGACAGTGCCTTCAGGAGACCATGCTAGGCGCGTGCCCCCTGCCTGCCCTCCCGGGGTATAAGGGTCTTGTGACCCCACCCCTGCGGGATGGCCGGGCTGGGGGATGCGCGGTTTACACCCGGCATGATGTCTCCGTTCTTCCTTTCTCTTTAGATACCTCCTTTCAGGCAGTGGCTGTGCAGCTGCACCTGGATAGGAGGTATACTATCATTGCTGTGTACATTCCGTCAGCTGACTTCGATGCTGGGGACTTCCACCACGTTGTGGCACGGTTGCCGAGGCCCTATCTCTTGCTTGGAGATCTGAACGGCAGGCATCTTCTCTGGGGAGATTACTCCATAAATCCCAGGGGATAAGTCCTTGCTGATCTGATCGAAGAGCTTGAGATAGGTGTCCTAAACGTGGATGAGTTTACGCATCACTGTCCCAGAACCGCTTCATTTTCTTGCCTTGACCTATCTTTGTGCTCTTCGGATGCACAGCCTGATTTTGATTGGGGGGTGGTCGATGACCTCCATGGTAGTGATCACTTTCCCATTCCAATATCATTTTCAGGGCAACTGCCGCCTGAGAGACCACCTCGGTGGTGCTTGGCGCGGGTGCGGTGGCCTGCATTTCAGGAAATAAGTGAATTCTCTATCTCAGTCAAGGAGTTTAGGTCGGTAGATGTGGCCATTGAGTTCTCCGGCAACCTCATCGCCGTGAGCCCGATTACTATTCCTAGGAGGTCTGGCCATTTTGCACACCGACCACTCCTATGGTGGTCGGCCGAGTGTGAGAAGGCCCTCAAACAGAAGCGTTATGCCTACATGCGCTATAAGCATCGCCCGAACGATTTCACTGTCGCTTATTGCGTCTGGCTAGGGCTAGGTTCCGGTATATTTCGAAGCACGCCCGCTGCTCTTCTTGGCGGGCATAGTGTCTTGCTTAACAGGAAGACCCCTTTAGCTGTGGTGTGGAAGCGAGTCAAAAGGATTCGGGGCAAGTTCTCGCAGGACCCCCCTCCCGTTCTTGGACCCCGCATCCGTGGCGGAATCCTTAGCGACCACTTTTTCCGCATTCTCTAGCCGTGATGCTGCTCCGCCAGCATTCAATGCACGTCGTCATGTCGCGGAAGGCCGCCAGCTGGACTTTACCTCCAGAGGAGGAGAACCCTTCAACGACAAGTTTACTGTGAGTGAGTTGCGCTCCGCTCTCGCTTCGTGCGTGGAAGTCCAGACGATGTCTCGTACGCCATGCTTCGACACCTGGGTGAGTGAGGCATGGCCTTTCTGTTAGATTTGTTCAACAGGATTTGGGTGGAAAGTCTTTTCCCAGACTCCTGGCGAATCGCTACTGTGCTCGCCTTTCGCAAACTGGGGAGAGATCACTCTACTCCGACCGGTTTTTGCCCAATCTCTCTAACCTCTTGCCTGTGCAAGTTGATGGAGAAATTGGTAAATGTTAGATTAGCCTTTTTCCTGGACAGTGGAGGCCATCTGTCTTCTGCACAGTGCAGCTTCCTCAAGTTCCACTCCACGTCGGATGCTCTACTCCGACTGGAAAATGCTTTCTGCGAGGCTTTCCTTCGTAGAAGCACTACGTCACAGTGTTTTTCGATCTAGAGAAGGCCTATGATACCGCATGTCGTTATGGTATCGTGGAGACTATCCACACGATGGCGGCGAGGGGACGCCTCACAATGTTTATATCTGAATTTTTGCGAGATTGTCGATTCCGCGTACGGGTGGGGGAGCCATCTCCGGCTCAAAGGAGCAGGAAGAGGGTGTCCCACAGGGAAGTGTCCTCAGTGTCACACTCTTTGTCCTGAGCATCAACGGCATCACCTCGGTGCTGCCGGAAGATGTTCTTGCTACGCTCTATGTGGACGACCTTTCGATCTCTTTTGGCTCGGCCCAGATGCCAACTCTGGAGCGTCGACTCCAAAAGGCATTGAACCGTGTCTCTCGCTATGCCGAAGCGCACAGGTTTCAGTTTTCTTTGGCCATCCACGGCTTCACCCCGACTCAGATTTGTTTCTTAATGGAGTACGCCTGGAAGTGGTTAAATCACTGTTTCCTTGGTCTTGTATTTGACTGACGCCTCACCTGGAAGGCTTATATTCGCAGCCTTAGGGTCTCTTGTACCCGCGCTTAAGGATATTCTCCGTTCCTTGTCGTTCAGTGCTGATAGGGCACCTGTCTCACTTTTTTATTGATCCTTTGTTCGTTCGAAGCTTGACTGCGCATGCGAGTTTTATGCATCCGCAGCCGAGCGTTTATTGTGGAAGGCTGACTCGATCCACCACACCGGCCTTTGCCTTGCGACTGGTGCCTTCTGCACTTCCCCTATTGAGAGCCTGTTGGTCGATGCTGGGGAGATGCCACTCGCTCTGCGCCGCGTGCAGTGCATCACTCGCCTGTACTTGCGAGCCCGGCGCTCCCTCAGTCGGCCCAAACTCTCACTGCATCTGCAGCTGATCTCGATGGTGTTTTATGCCTCCAAGATATGCCAGTCATACCCTAAACCCAAAGGGTTTAGTTTGGGTTTAGGGCCAGGAAACTCCTTCGAGAGGTAGATATAGCTCTCGGGCCGGTGGCGCCCCTGGTTCTGCCCAGGACGCCACCCTGGAGGGTACCACATTTGGCTATTTGTCGCCACGCCTCTGCTCCCAAAGCTTGTACTGCACCGGGAGTATTGCGTTTGACCTTTTGGGAGCACACATCGTGTCATGCTGGAACCGTACCAGTGTATACGGATGGCTCCAAGTCCCAAGAAGGGGTCGGCTTCCACGCAG
The DNA here is from genome assembly GCA_963969495.1 of Ceratothoa steindachneri. Lineage (NCBI taxonomy): Eukaryota > Metazoa > Arthropoda > Malacostraca > Isopoda > Cymothoidae > Ceratothoa > Ceratothoa steindachneri. The sequence continues at coordinate 147,736,323 of OZ018321.1, read as the reverse complement.
TATCCCCTCTGTTTGAAGTCAGCGGGGCTCTACCAGGCGCTGCGTCTGTCTTCACGGCCGAGCTGGTAGCAATACACCACTCGGTACGGGAGATTACGCGACGTGCCCGCTCGGAGACCGGATTGTGATCTATAGCGACTCACAAAGCGCCCTAAGTGCTCTCGGGGCATTGGAATCTCCGCATCCCCTGGTTCGCGAAATCCGTGATGCCACGGTATGCGAGCCGGGCAGATGTCGACATTATCTTCTACTGGGTTCCTGGACATGTAGGAATTGCGGGGAATGAGGGTGCCAAAGAGTCCGCGAGGACTGTGAGACTGCACCAGCGTTTCGCTCTTCCTTACACTGACTACATGGCAGGAATACGGGCAGCTCTTCAGACTGCTTGACAAAGAAGATGGGAGACGGTCGAAGGGAACTTAAAGTTGCGTGCCATTTCACTGTGACTGTTCCCATGGACCTATCCCGCAATGCCGTGGCAGCTTCAGGTTGCTTCTGTCGTCTCCGAATCGGATACACTCGTGTGACGCATCGCTATTTGATGGAGCGCTCGCCTGCGCCCTATTGCAACGACTGTGTCATCCCCCAGACTGTTCGGCACATTCTTGTCGAATGTCCCAGTCTGGGTGATCTTCGCGCACGACACCTGTCCCGGTACCGGGATGGGCGGGGTCACTACCGCCTGTCCCTTGTACTCGGGACGAGTGCGTGCACAATGACTTGTGGACTTGTTGACTATTTGGGAGAGGCTGGCCTGCTCCCTTTCATTTAACTAGGTTTAGTTGTTTTTTTTATTGTTTTGTTATTGTTATTTCTTTTTATTGTTGTTTCCTGTTCAAATTTTTTAAAGTAGCCTAGAACTAGGCTGTTTGTTTACAGCGACTTATGCCTAAGTGGGCCGTCGCCAGATAGCCCCTTAAAAAAACCCAAAACTTGTTGCCGTCTATCATTTAGCCAGCTCTCTATCCAACCTATGCTCTGTGCACGCACTTTCCGGAGAAGGCGGCAGTGTGGTACCTTATCAAAGGCCTTTTGGAAGTCAAGGTACACAACATCCACCACTTTATCCCGATCATGCTCACTGAACACGAAGTGGAAGAATTCTACAATTTTCGTCAGGCATGACCTCTTGCCTTCGGATAACCTCCTTACTCTTGTAGCTAGCATTTCTTTTAATGTAACCTAGCACCCTATTTGCTCTATTTTTTGCCTCAATACACTGCTTTGAAAACTTCAGTGACCTATCTACTACTACTAAGTCCTTCTCATCTTTAACTGAATTAAGCCAATACCCATCCATCTCATAGCTAAATTCCCTATCTCTTCCCATGTTAATAACTTTGCATTTATTAAGGTTAAAAGTCATCTGCTACTTCTGAGCCCAAGCTAACAGCATATTTAAGTCACCCTGCACTTTAAAGCTACCCTCAACCTCTTTGACTACAGCTGCCAATTTAGTGTCATCAGCAAAAATTGACACTTTGCTATTTATACCTTGCCCAAGATCATTTACATAGATGATAAATAATAAAGGGCCTAAAACTGATCCCTGAGGTACGCCACTAATAACATTCCTCCACTCTGACCTCACTCCATTCAGTACAACTCTCTGTTTCCTATCTTTCAGCCATTCAGTTATCCAATTTAAAACTTTCCCACATATTCATGCAGCTTTAATTTATGAACTAGTCTTCTATGTGGAACCTTATCAAAAGCTTTGCTGAAATCTAAGTAGATCACAACAACTTTCTCACCCCTATCTAATTGTTTAGTTACATAATCCATAAAATCCAGTAAATTAGTTAAACACGATCTACCTTTTCTAAAACCATGCTGAGCATCATTAATTAACCTGCTACTCTCTAGATGATCAGAAATTCCCTTCTTAACCATCTTCTCAAGAATTTTACAGACTATAGAAGTTAAGCTTACCGGTCTAAAGTTATTTGGGTCCTCTTTGCTTCCCTTTTTAAAAATTGGTACTACATTTGCCAATTTCCAATCATTTGGTATTTCTCCAGACTAGTGATCTAATAAATATCTTCTCAAGAGCTACCGCAATACTTTCTACATCTTCTTTGAGTATCATAGAATGAATGTTGTCAGGGCCAGATGCCTTACTAGTATTTAACTCCATTATAAGCCCTTTAATTTCTTCTGTCTACATTAATAGAATTTATCACTATTTCCCTTGACCTAGAATTATCATCAATTAATCTAACTGGTTTCTCTTCTGTGAATACTGAAGCAAAATGATGATTTTGGACCTCTACTATTTCATCAGATTCTTTCAAAACCCCTTCATATTTAATAGGCCCTATTTTATCACTGTTAGATTTATTATTGATTCTATAATTGCCAAAGAATTTTTTTGGATCTTTATTATTATTTTTAGCTAAATTAATTTCTGCTGTCCTTTTGGTCTTCTTAATAATCCTATTTAGTTCATTTCTGGTTGACCTATAATGGTTTAAATTATCTAAACTACTCTCACTTTGTAATCTCTGGTATGCCCTTTTTTCTCTGAAATTTTATTAGCTATCTCTTGATTCCACCATAATGGTTTCCTACATTTCTGGGGCCCCCAGTATATAATTGGAAATCGCCATAAACTTCGTCCACACTTCCACATAGATTTCAGCTTAGAAAAAATAGCCCCAAATAAGCTAGGACCTGGATCCAGCTATACTCTACACAATTACTCTCATTTCATACCATCCTTCCTTCATCATAACATAACATAATTTTACGGATGTCAAAAGCCACAAGGGCCTATCAAAGATCATCCTCATCTGTCAAAATCCACCCGCAAAATTCCACAATAGGATTGTATCAGATCATGTATCTTACCTATGAATAAATAGATTCTGGGGAATTAAGAAGAGCACTTCTTGTATTGTCCCTCATCACTTGGACCAGTTAGCCCTGTAAGGGGTGCAGTGATTTATGTTTCTGGCTGCTGTGCTGATGGGACTCAGTGCCCCGTCTAGCCCCAGCTTAGCCTCTTCTTCTTTCAGACAGCCTGTGTTTCTCCTCTACTTCCTCACTTCCCCTACAACCTCTCCCACAACTTTCTTTGGTCGGCCTCTAATTTCACAGGGTAGATGTCGACCTTCTTCTCAGCCAACTATCCTTGATCAGGTTGAGGGGAGGTGGGAGTGCAATTGTTCCCTAACCCTTGAGCTCTGTTTTGGGATGCTTCATCCCCAACCAGACCTTCCTCACATCCCCTTTCCTTCTCACTTCACTATCTATCTTTTTATGCCATACCCAAGGTGGAGCCACCATGCCAAAGGGCTGCCAGGTCATCAGGCCGGAGGGGTGTCCTAAAATGGCGGCACCTGGCTCTGCCAGCCCCATAAGCACCCCTTACAGAGCAGGCTACTGCAAGGGGTGATTAGTGTTTGCTTCCCGCAGAAAGAATAGGGTCCCCATGCCCGATGATGTAAAATTCCTGAATAAAACTTCCTCTTTCCACCTCATGATTCACGGAGCCACCTTCGGGCAGCTCCACTGAAAAAAAATGGAGGTGCTTCCCCCCCCTGTGCTCTCACAGATTACCCTTGCAAGTCTTTTTAACCTGAGAGGAGTCTTACTCTCCTTTTTATATGGGTGTAGGGGACTCCCTCGCATCTCCTTATCTGGAGATGCCCTCGGGTGTCTCCCTCTTTCCAGTGGCAGTCCCCCTTTACTTTCCAAGGGAACTGCCAAGGAAGCCAGCAGGCAGCCCATAACCGACCATTCCCCATTGAAGTGGCTCGGTAGGGCAAACCTCCTTAGGGGCAAAGAGGGAAGACAGGGCCCATCGGCCGCTTTCCTCCATTAATAACATTAATTTTTCTCCATTTTCTGTAGTAAGACAGTTACGATGTGGCGTGAAGATGTTACCACTAATACTAAAAAGTCTCTCACTCTCAATTGATGACGGTGGAGAAGAAAGCATTTTATTGGCAATTTTTCCAAGCCCAGGAAATGCATTTATGTTTGCTTTCCACCAAAGTAGTGGATCCGTATCTCGTGGTTCCAATTGTAGTGAACAGTATTTCTCGAGTTCATTTCTAACAGCATGTGAAGATGAAGATTGCCGGCGAAGTTTCTTCTTGTTTTCCTTTTCAACTTGACTGTTGATGCTATCAAATCATTCAAACACCAGTCAAAGTCAAAAAGATTGGCACTTGCTCCAGCTTCCTCATTTTGATTTTCATTTGTAGGTTCTATGTCATTTGGAGGCAGAGCTTACATTCTCTTCAAAGTCTTCATTATTCTCTTTATCATTATGCATTTTCTTATGAGTGTCAGTCAAATAATTCTTTATTGAAATGAAATGGGTCTTCAAACCTTTTTCAGAACTTTTGAAAAGACTATTTTTATATCTTGGATCTAATATGGTCGCTGCTATTAGATCTTCGTTTGCTTCATACTTAGCAAATCTGCTGTCCATTGATCTTGAGATTGCGCTGACCATGCTACCCAATCCACTGAACCTTGAATCTGATATAGCTTTGGTTATGGCATGTTGCAAGACTCTCACTTGTGGAATAATTTCTGAAGCATTGGCTGTCCTTCCACTCAGCCTGAAAAAATAAATTAAAAGAATTGTATTGATATTTTGTAATTTGTAGGTTGTGAACAAAGGCAGTAATGAATAATTAATATCTGAGACAAATGTGTGTTCAGTACCGTAGATAAAGAAGCTGAAGAACTTTACCTATTTAATATTTATTAACTGGCTACATGGTAAAATATTAAACTATAAATCATGATCGTAATAAATAATTAATTTATAATATAATATAATAAATAATTAATTAAAAATAAATAATAATATCAAATAATTAACAGTTATTATCTAACAGTTAACCGTCACAGATTAACAACTGAAAATTGAACTGTTAATTATAATTGTATTGTTAACGAACTCCCACCATTTATCTATTTGCTTGATATTAAAGAGAAAACTGCAGCTTCCATGGAAGATATTTTATCTCTTTTGTAGACTTTTTTTTTATTTAATTCCATATTCTTACTTTACTACCAATTTCAGGTCACGTACCAGGCGGAAGATGAAGGTGTAACCCATTCGTAACCACTATCCGGAAATAAAAAAGAAAAATATATAAAAATAAAAAACTTCTCAAGAGATAAAATATCTTACAGTGAATCTCTTCGTAAAAGAAAACTTATTGATTGCTAGTAAATTTTAGCAAAATATATATATATATATATATATATATATATATATATATATATATATATATATATATATATATATATATATATATATATATATATATATATCATATTACTTTTGTGTTGTTAGATGAAAAAATTTGAGCAAGCTTGAGCATTTGTCAATTAGTGCCTATTTGTTGGCATCAAATACTGGAAAATTTGGGACTTCTACACAGTAGTTAGCAATTGCAATTTTTTGTTCAAATATTCGTTCTAGCATGAGGTATGTACAATTCCAACGAGTGGTTACATCTTGAATCAACTTATGTTTGGGCAAATTATGCTGCTTTTGAAACTTTTCAAGCTTAGTGTATGCTAACGACGAGTGATTAAAATGCCCTGTTATTTGGTGGCAATTTGCAATTATGTCCTTGATCATTCGCTGTTTGAATATTGCATCATGTATGACCAATTAATTGGTTGGTGTGAAGAAAACAGCTAAGACTGTTAAAGCCAGTACTTGAAATTCCCTTCACCATATTTGCTGCATTGTCATGAACGATCATGTGGACTTTGTAAGGGGGGATTTTGTAATCATCGAATACATCTTGAACAGTGTCACATGTGTTAGTTGCAGTATGTGAATCTGGGAATGGTGTGCAAATGGATTCACTCGTAAGACAACTAATGACTGGTTGAATTTTTCATCTATGCAATTTGCCAGTAAGCTGAAAAGAATGAAATATAAATACCGTCAAAGATTTTTACTTTTTAGTTTAGTCTAAACTGTCTAATATTAATAGCATGAAATAAGTTAAAAACCTAATTTGTTGAACTTGAAGTAACTCATGATTTAACATTACTTAACATAGTTATTAAATAACAACTATGTACATTATTTGAGTAAGCAATCTTGATGGTCATTAAAATTTGAAACTTAGAAGCTTGTTGATTATTACCTAATAAATGATGCATCAGCATTGTTCGTCCACGTGTCTGTGGTGAAGCTCATGTTGCTTGCTTCATTAATCCTGCTTTGGATTTTGGTCATTACTTTGGTGTGCAAACTGGGAATAATATTGGTAGTAAAATATTTTATGGAGAGCAGTTGATAATTGGGTTTCAGCAGTTCCAATATCTTCAACAACGGAAAATGGCTGTGAGTCTAGTGCTATCATCTCACCAATAGCAGTATGAATTGTTTTGGATTGATCACTGTTTATGTCCCAAATCTTCTTGAGCTCAAGGGTTTCTTTTAATGTTATTTGCAATTCTGAATGCAAACTGCTAGCTGTTGATGGCCTGCAATCACCTTTGGTCTTTTTCTTTGTAGTGATGTAATCACTCATTGTGCGTTTTTGTGCAGTTTGAGCTTGCTCCTGTCCCTGTAACTCCTCCTCTTGCTCCAGCTGCTTCTGATGTTGGGTCCTCAAATGTTTTTGCATATTGGTGGTAGTAAAAGAACTTTTTTCATTCTTATTACCTTGTGACAATATTTTGTTACATATTGTACAGGTGACTTTTGTTTGGTCATCTTCATTTACAGCGAATAATCGCCACACAACACTCTTGGTTTGGCCTTTGTGAGCCATTTTCCAGAAAAATTTATTATCATATGAATTATTAATGTACAAATATATTAGATTGCATCTATGTCTGAGAACAGTGTGTGTGTGTGCGTATGTGTGAGACTAACACATGCACATACGCAATGAATTCTATATATATATATATATATATATATATATATATATATATATATATATATATATATATATATAATATATATATATATATAGTACAAGAGTAATAAGAATTGGACGCGAATGAGCAAATGAGACAAGAAACCAGAGTTTTGGGCTTTTTTTTTAAAGGCAAGAGAGAGGGACATTAGAAGAATCCAGAATCAAAGGGAGCAGAGGCCGGCACAGTGTAGGCGATCCTTTACCCAGAAGACAGAAATAGCACCAGGGGAAAAAAGTTTTGAATTCCTGGCCAGGACTCAAACCCGGGTCTGCTGATTGCCGGTCAGATGCTTTACCGCTAAGCTACCTGGCACATTAACTATATTTTGCCCAAAGTGTTACCCCATCAAACCCAGTATCTCCCTAAGCTAGGAACTTCCAAGGAATTTTTATACCACATGCTCTTACCCGCTCACAATTTAAAGGCTCACTGTCCATGTCACATACAAAGAAAGCAACTACAGGATCTGTGGGTGATAATACAACCACCACAGGGCTATGCCATTTTTATTTTCTGTCTTTCAAATAAAATTTGAAGACAGAAAGAAAGATGCAGAAACCTGGTGTAGCTGACTATAAATACATATAGGCCTTTTCAAACCCAGGGGAATTTAGGCCTCTTCAAATCCCTAACATAAGCTATGTAAATTAAAAAATAGCATCTGTACCTATTTTAATTAGCGAATTGTGCGTCTCAGGTTGTCAATACTGCTTATGCATCGGGATTAACTTTGTTCTTAGTTAAAACAGGCGTCTCTTCGCCAATGTATTTAGGGCTATGGCCACTTATGGAAGTTGTAATTTCTGCTTCTTCCCTCTCTGCGGGAGTTAGTGTTTTGATTCTCCGCTGCTGTCTTTGCAAACATAGTGCTCGACCCGATTACAGTAAAATTTAGGGTTGGTTGTTAATTACCTCCATGCACGCTTTCATTCTCGCGCCACCGTTAGGTTAGAGCCGTGGGGGAGGAGGTATGGCTGCTATCCAGTAAGTCAGTCAGACACACACAAAAACAAGTTGCGGATGTAGCGTCCATTATATATATATATGAGTATAATGTAACTATTGCAATAAGAGCGACAATGCTTTCGATAAATAAAGACACACATACCCTTTAAATTTTTAAAGACGCTGTTCAAGGTCACTAAACTTTTCTGCCCCTATTTTGCTTTTTACATCCTTATTTCGTTACTCAACCTAAGGTTTTTATATTCACTGACAAGAATTCTGATTATACATCACTCTGAAGAGACGTTTGTGTCAGCATGTTAGGTAGGGTAGTTTACTTTTTATAGTTTAGTGGAGTGTTGAAGTATAACCTTTCCAACGGCACCTCTTGAACGCCATTTGTTTCAATTCTAATTTTCGAGCCCTGTTATTATTATTATTATTATTTCTTGTTTTTCACATTTCTTATATACGAGATATTTGATATGGCTATTAGCCAAAGTTCTTTTATTTTAATGTTTTTTTTTAACTTTAGTATTTTCATTTTTTTTAAACATTTTGTTAGTGTATTTACACTTTTCTTTTTATTAGTTAGTATTTTATCTCATTTTGGATTGAAGTCATTTGGATCCACTGTTTTCATCTCTTAATTTCTTTATACATTTTGACACAGGGGTAGTATATCATGATAAATGGACAATGTGCATGAATAAGGACCATAAAACATCCCTGACTAGGTGAACCGCTATATAGGACTTAAAATTCAAAAGACAAAATACTAATCATTGAAACCACATTTATTAGAAAAATCATATGGTTGAGTATTTTTTTAAACTTTTTAGTAATTATATCACTCTATCTTGCTACTTTCATTCAAGCATCCCTGAAAGCATATACTATATACTATCTGACCAGAATTAAACAATAAAGGTGTTACTTAATAAAGCGGTAGTAACTAGTAACACAAAGTATGTTGTCTGGCCTAATTCAGCCACCAAAATTGTATAAAAAGCTAAAATTTTGATGAAGAATCGGTAAAATTTTGCTGATGCCAATAACGATTCTCACAAATTTGGCCAATTCTAGCCGATGCAGAGTACTCGGCACATCTCTAATTAGAAAACAAAATCTCACTGTGTTTTCTGTCATTACTTCATGTAATGAGTTGGTGTTCTTTAAAGTGCGACTCACTCTACTGCTCTTTCACTTTCATGAGTGTATTTTTTTTTTATATAAGGCAAAGACTATTTTAAAAATATTAATTAGGTTAAAATTGCTGAGCGCATTGAGTTGAAAGGTGGATGGGCTGAGTGGGAGCATGAGGCTTGTGATATTTTTGCTGGATGTGGAATGGCAGGAGTGTGGGCTGCGAGAATGACTGCTGGAGTTAGAGGAGGAAATACTGTGTGATTTGGAAAGGAATCGGGTAGCTAGTGAAGCATCCCCTGTTCCAGATGGAAGTAGGGATGTCAAGATTAAAGTTCACAATCATCTGTTGTTTCCTCATTCCTTCCAAGCAGTTCCTTTGTATCTTTCTTTGCTTGTCATGATGGACTCACCCTGCTATAGAATTAGCTTGATCCTACAGTGCCACAAAGTAAACTAAATGCTCTTATCTCAATGCAGTACTTTATATACTGTCCATGTTACAAGTTTCAATATGTATGCCACTCAGCCTGTTTTCCTCATCTTATTTTTAAATTTTTTATTTCATTTTCCTAGGATTATAGATAGCTTGCTGAAATACAACTGAAACGGACATAGAAATATTACTAGGTTTAAATAGAAAAGGTAAAGAATCAATATGGAAATACCAAAAAATTGTAGAAAATCTTCATTTTCCCAAATAAAACTTGGGCATTTTTAAAAAAAATTCCAGGTTTTTTGTCAAACCTGAATATCATGTTATTATGTCAACCAGCCAAAGTATCAGATGTTACTAAATCACTATTGTTGATGGATGGCTGCAGGTATTTATCTATTTCTGTGTGATTTTGGTATGCAAATCAGAGTACTGTACTAAATATTTTGTCTAAAAAAGTTTGATTTACCTAGTTACATAGATAAAATATTTATCTATAAAACATTTCAAGGTATCTATGATGTTGCAGTCTATTACTTTATGAGGAAACCCATTCCATAACTTGCAGATTCAGTTAAAAAAGAAATTCTTAGATTCGTGTGAGTTAAAATATTTACCTATAATTTGCAACAGTTTCCTTGTGTAATTTGACTGGTTGATAGTGAAATATTTATTGCAATCCATATTTTCTATGCCTTTGATAATTTTATAGACCTGAATTAAGTCCCCTCAACCTACTCTGAGTTAACGGAAATAGATTTAGTTCTCTAAGTCGCTCTTTGTATGTTTTGTTCTTTAAACTTGGTATCATTTTAGTAAGCCTTCATTGGGCTCTTTCTAATTTTGCTATATTTTTCTGGTAGTACAAGCACCAGGCTTAAATGCATTCCATAATGGGACAGATCATAGAGAGTAAGGATTGAGTTTTGGACTTATACTCGAATGCTCTACCAATGAATCCATTACATTATTTTATTGGCTTAAGGACTTCTGAACATTGCTGACTTTAGGTTGCTCTATAATGTTACTCCTAGGTCCATCTCTGTCTACACTTAAGAGTTGAGTACCATTTAGTGAGTAATTTGCTTTGCTGCTACAATATCCGATCTGGACCATTTTATATTTATCCTATGGAGCACTTTATATTTATCCGCGCTGCGCCATGGCCATGCCACGTTTGTGTCCAGTTTGACAATTTGTTGAGATTGTTTTGAATTTCATTAATCTGTGCATTAGTGAGTACTGAATTCATAATTTTGGTGTCATCAGCAAACTTTGATTATGCCTTAAAGTCGTTAATGTATACTAGAAATAGATGATCATCAGGAAAATTCTTTCAGAATTATATTTACAAAAAATATTGAGTCTGGGATAATTATATCCCAACAGTCATTCTAACTGGGATGATTATATCCCAAGACATTTCCAATAGGATGATTAAAGCCCAAGAGACTGGTTTCAATATTGGCCTATATTTCTCTCTACCCCTTTCTATCTGTATTCTTTCCTTCTTTTTCCATATATATATATATATATATATATATTTCTAATATATATATATATATATATATATATATATATATATATATATATATATATATATATATATGAGTTGTTCCGATGCCGATTCTTATTTATACTTGCTTGCCGATGCCGATTCTGGCTAATATTTGTTTTTAGTGTATTATGTTTAATTTATTAGATAGTTTCCATAACTATATTACTCAACTGTTAGGCTGTTGGAAGCTTGGAACTTGGAAGCCAATAGACAAAGCAATGAAGTATTTTTTTTTTTTTTTTTTTTACTTTTCAATAGCCATTGAGTTTATGGAATTTTATAGCTTTTGATGGAAGGTTTTAGGATACAAAATGAATATGGATCTTTTCAGAATTTATTTCATTTCCTTTCATATTAGGAATAACCTATATACCAAACAGCAACCAAAAATATATTTCTGTGATTCATCCAAATTCCATAACTTGAAAGTTAAAGCCTACATCCAGTTTAGACTTTTCTAAATTGAAAAAAACATGCTTCCAATCATCATTATTTAGTATTTAACATTTTTAATGTTAAAAATATGATGTCAAATAGAATCATTCTGTGGTTTTTGATTTGGTGCTAGTTAAAAAATGAAAATATTCTAAGTAATAACAAAGGAACTGTCGTACCTAAACTGCTAAACGAATTGATATTTTGTTTAGCAGTCTACTTATTCACTTCCTTTCTTACAAGGCTAAACCACTTTCATTTTTCAACTTGCCACAAAAAATAAATACAGTACATATATTGAGTATTCATTCTTCAACTAGCTACAAAAAAATTCAAAATATTTAGTATTCAAAATTTAAAAACACGTAAATTGAAATTTAATAACATTAATTTTTCTCCACTTTCTGGAGTAAGACGGTTACGATGTGGTGTGAAGATGTTGCCACCAATGCTAAAAAGTCTCTCAGTCTCAATTGATGACGGTGAAAATGAAAGCATTTTATTGCCAACTTTTTCAAGCCCAGGGCAGCTTGTGCAACTCTGGCCTTGTGGACAGAAGCATTGTCAGGGAGGAGCAGGACGCCGCGTGTCAACTTGCCACGCAGCTTCTGATGGATGCACTTCTTCAACCCAGCCAGTTCCTCAGCGTAATATTGGCCTGTGATGGTTCAACCACGAGGCGCATAGTCCACCATCAACACTACCTCAGAATACCAGAAGATGGTGGCCATGATCTTCCCGGCTGAGGGTTGGGTCCGGAACTTGATGGGAGTCGGAGAGCCCCTGTGCTTCCAGGCGAGGCCTTCGAGCTTGGTCTCGGGATCCCAATGATGGACCCACGTTTCATCACCTGTCACTATGCGTGACTTGAATCCTGCTGGGTCTTGGTTGTACAGGAGCAGCAGCTCCTCCGAACTTTGATGACATTGAAGTCGATCATAGGGTGTGAAGTTTCATGAGGTTTCCAGGGACCCAACAGGCAGAGACCTTGGTCATGGCCAAATTGTCGTGGATGATATTGATAACACTTCCATGTGATATTCCAAGTTCTCGCTCGATTTCTTAGACCTTCACTTGTCGATTTTCGAGGAGCATCTTCACACAGGCCACATTGTCCTCGTGGGTCATGTCTGACGGGCATCCTGGACGGGGGTCATCTTCAAGGGACTCACGACCATGGCGGGGAACTCCCTATTCCAGCGAGCAATGGTTGCATAGGAAGGGGTGGTGTCGGTGTACACTGCAACCATGCTTTCATGGATCTCTTTTGCATTCTTGCCTTCCTTGGTAAAAAATTTGATCACTGCGCTGTGCTCAACCTTCTCCATTGTTGAAAAATTTGTGACTGACGATCTGCGATCATCTACTGCTTCTTAAATAGACGAGGCAGGAGCGTGCGGCTGCAAGTCCTGACTTGTCATAACTTGTCCTAACACCCCCACAAACAGCCATCCCCCTTTCTCTGTTTTGCCCTACCGATTCGCAAAACTAATTGACCGCCCCTCGTATATTTACACTTTTCTTTTTTTATTAGTTAGTATTTTATTTCGTTTCGGAATGAAGCCATTCGGATCCACTGTTTTCATCTCTCTTAATTTCTTTATACATTTTGACACAGGGGCAGTATATCATGATAAATGGACAATGTCCATGGATAAGGAACACCATGAAACGTCCTTGAGTAGGTGAACCGCTATATAGGACTTAAAATTCAAAAGACAAAATACTAATCATTGAAACCACATTTATTAGAAAAATCATATGGTTGAGTATTTTTTTTAACTTTTTAGTAATTATATCACTAACTTGCTACTTTCATTCAAGCATCCCTGAAAGCATATACTATATACTATCTGACCAGAATTAGACAATAAAGGTGTTACTTAATAAAGCTGTAGTAACTAGTAACACAAAGTATGTTGTCTGGCCCAATTCAGCCACCAAAACTTTATAAAAAGCTAAAATTTTGACGAATAATCAGTAAAATTTTGCTGATGCCGATAACGATTCTCACAAATTTGGCTGATTCTAGCCCATGCTGGAGTAGTGGGCACATCTCTATTCTTTGCCTGCTTGGTCACACTTTCCAGTGCCTGGGGGAGGCCCACCCTCCCTGAAGTACTGGAGCGCGCTTCCCTCTTCTCGCTTTAGTCTTTGTTGCTTTGAAGTTTATATTGATTTGTTTTTGTGATGTGGCTTTAATGTAGCCAAATTAGAGGCTAAAAGTTTATTACATCTACTTATACCATTGGTGGCAGTGGACAAAAATTGGCTGATTTCAAGCCAGAAATTTTAAAGTTCCATGTGACTATGCTTCCCAATATCCTAGGTCTAAATTAGAAAAACTAGAAATTAGAAAAATTAGAAAAACTTTATTTTTGAATTGGGCTACCCTCCCTTTTACCCCAACAGTCAACTTAGATCACTTATCCATCCCATCCTAATTCACCACTTATCTACATCCTCCAGAAACATAAACAGTCCCACTAACTTCCTGAAAATTGGTTCATGGTAAATGATGTGCCCCCTTCCCCAATCAAGTTATCCTCTTCATTGGACTACACAAATAAACATAATCTTATACAGTTCATCTGCATGACATTTAACTATGGAGCCTCAGCTTGGGCACCAAACAGCTAATTGACATCTATATCAAGTCTAAGCAATGCAAAATAGTGCCCTCTGCACTTGGCTGCACCCAACCCAGCTCAATACACCATTTCCATGCTGAAACAAAAATCTTCCCAATCATGGACCACCTAATCATAAGATGGACCTGCCTAGAGTTCTTCAGTAGATTTCTTTGCCTCTTACCCCTACATCCTTTCTCCATTCCTACCTCCATGATCAGAAACATCCAAACCCTAGATAACTTACCCCCAACTCTACCGACCTAGAACACAATAAAGCACATACCCAATTTATTTGCAAACAACCCTAGATCACCAAACCATTTTCACTTCCCTACATGAATACAAAACATATTAGCCCCGACCCCCCTCCTTTACTGCCTCACACTACAACCTGAAAATGCTGCCCATTTCAACCTATCCTGTTTTCCTCTTGTCCATCTCATAACCTATTTCAATATAATGTCTCTAGGAGACCTGGAGAAAGTAACATGCCATGGTAACCTTTCTGAGTGTTGCTGGTTGGACTGGTGCACTTTTCTTTTATACTACTTCTTATCTTGAATTCATTGTGTAAATCATTAACATTTTTGTCTGGATTTATTTTAAAAGTAGTCAAAAGCCTTGCACTGTGGAGTCAGCTGATCAAATATAATGGCTTTCTCATCCTATGTTTCTATATTTTAACGTGTTATAAATCCTCTATTTGCTCTGAAGCTGTGTATTCAACATTTTGTCATTTACTGCTAAAAATATTTCTATTCTTTATTAATGATATGCTCTTGGATGGGTTCATTAATTAAACATTGTTGAAGATCCTTAGGTTAAGGCTTTCTTCAGCTGTCTTGTTACTTTTAGTTAGCATTTCTAAGCAAAATTACTTTGTGGTAAGACTTTTTACAGTTTGGGTTTTAAGCTACTAGGTCCAGGTGCTTTCTTATCTTTTAGCTTCTTTAATTGTTAGTTTCACTTTTGTTGTTGCTTTCCATTTGGTTTCATAGCTCCTCTAAGATTTGACCTCTAATTTCCATCAATATATCAACAATTATGTCACAAGAAAATGAATTTTTATCAATAATAACTGATGCATGGGTTTCTGATTTTTGCCGGAAAACAAAGAGCTTCTTCTCTTCTTCCTACTCCAATACCTTCTTCTTGAGTTCTGCCTCTGTTTTTTTTCAGGACAGCTTTCGTGTGGACATGGGCAAGCTTCAAGAGGAACAGGGTTTGCCATTCATCTTTTGTCTGTTTGCCAAAGAAGCGTTGAATGAGGGCTATTCCTTATTCTGTGAGGTTGTTTGTGTCCTTCAGGACACCAACCCGCTTCTTTGCGCACTTAAAACACGAATCTGTGTTACATGTTGTAGCGGGCCGAAAATCTAGACTAACCCCAATTGATCCAACCCGCTTCCTACACTAATCTGGACGTGAGAAATCGAAGGAGAATGAAACGGATTGTATGTACAGTCCTTTACTCACAAAAAAATACAATAATATTTACAAAAATATGGGTAAATATGCACACAAGAGCCTATTTATATATAACTAAAACAATCCTATCTTGGAACACTATCAATCAAAAATATATATATTAATACTAAGAGACAGCAAATACAAAAAGAAGGGACAACAAAAAGACAAGAGACAACAAAAAGAGGAGTTATCTTACATGATACCATGGTTTACGATTTGCCAGCCCCCCGGGGGAAAATCTTGCCGGCAGTCACTCTTATGACAAAATTTGGGTGTGCGCGTCTTATGGGGCCTGGTGCCTCCGAGCTCAATTTTTGTCAAGATCCAGTCACTCTTGTAGGCTATTAAAGCCCTCAGCAATCAACTACTATTAGAAGACTTCTTATATTTTATTTAAATTTCTTCAAAATGTTTTTATTTCAGTCGCTCTTACAAAATGCAGGCAATGTTTATTTATTCCTTTACTCAAGTGCTGTCTCAGAAAAATCTTTAACATTCAGTAGCTAATTTAAAGAAAAAACATGAGATGTTAAATAACCTTTTTCATACAACATGAAATCAAATACATATGTACAAAAGAAAATATAATAAAAAACCCATTCCCACTCACACACATTCTTACAGAGGGAGGGAAAAGGTATTGGGAAAAGGGGTGGTAGAATGGCCCTTCATACACATTCGCTCCACCACAATGTTTCAGGACTCAGCTCAAGGAAGGTTCATTGCTGGCCTCCTAGGAGACCTTTGAAGAGCTGCATTGACCGCACTGAGCAGAAGGTGGAAAGCGGCCTGTTGAGATTGATGATGTCTTGACTTGGGACTCCACAGATTCTTCATTGTTGAAGGATGCTTCATCCCCTCTACCATCTCTGTCTTCTGCTCTGGGCTGATCTGGTCATCAAAGATGGCCATTCCAATTAGTTCCTCACAAAAAGGTACCAGAGATGGCTCCGCATCACACGTTCTAGCCTGGTGGATCAATGAACAGGACACAGTGATATGTTTGATGTTTTGGCAGAGACTCATTGCAACAACAGTTTAGGAGGATATCACAGCCCGGATGGACAGATTGTCATGCTCACAAGTGAGGGTCAGCTCCTTGGTGAGCTTGTTCTCCTGAGGAGGTTCTCCGGGTGTCAGAACTTTGAAGTCATCATCAGTGACTCCCAAGCCACGTCACAATCAAGAGTGGATAGGGGATGCTGAAACAGCCATGTCCTTCATCTCCTCCATCCTTTGTCTCTTACGTCAATTCTCCTCAGTCACTCGCTTCATCTTCTCATCCATGCCAGCCATCAAACCGCTCTGCCAGTCCTCCCTCTTAGCTCCCAAGAATGCCTTGTCTTCCTCGGGGATCTTTGCTTCCATTACTCTCGAATGCGCGCTGTTGAACATGTCTTTGAGGCTGTCTCTGAAGAAGCATATCTTCATTTCTTCCATCTCTGTCTTCCGTGACTTGGATTTCACCAAGGCGCTGCACTCCTTTTACAGTTTGAGGATTTTCTTCTTCACCCACAACACGTCTGACCTTGGAATGTTCGCAAGTCGCCACACTTCCAAGACTTCAGCAGTAGAAGCTGCTGCAGCAAGAACAACCTCCTTCTGGATCTTGTAGTGGAACAAAAACACCTGAAAAACCTCGCCTCTTGATAGAAGATAATTCCCCAGGAATGACGATTTTGGAACTTCTCCAGTAGCCATACAACTTCATTAGATTGTGTTTTGCATGCCCTTCGTTAGACCTATAAACACAGAAGAGACCAGAATAGTTTTTTGATAGTTTGTTCTGCCTTTTTTGAAGTAATGCAAGCATCTTTGAACAACCTCACTCTCTGATGCTGAGCAGAAAATGAAATGTGCAACCATTAAAAGATGAGAGAGGCAACTGAAAATTTTCCTGTTTGAAAAGAGAATCAAGGGCAACATGTGCTGGAGTGTATCCGATTTACTTTGGTTTCTTGGGGCACCCTAACTCACAGTTTGCCTTATTAAACCCTCTTTAACCTAAAGGAGCAGATGGCTGGAGAGGGGCCTTGATGTCCAACCAAGGAGAATGGAACTATTGCTTCAAAACCATAAAGATTCCTATTGCATGGCTAAATTTTCCTACCATCAACTAATGAAG
Source organism: Ceratothoa steindachneri (assembly GCA_963969495.1). Taxonomy (NCBI): domain Eukaryota; kingdom Metazoa; phylum Arthropoda; class Malacostraca; order Isopoda; family Cymothoidae; genus Ceratothoa; species Ceratothoa steindachneri. The sequence continues at coordinate 147,718,657 of OZ018321.1, read as the reverse complement.
ACATGTTTTTCCTGACAGATGTTCTATCATGATAGCCCCATTTAGCTGACACTAAAAAAGGCTTTAAAGGAAATAAAGGGAGGTTGCATGCCATCTTCTGTCACTTCATTTGATGGAGCCCTCCTGTGAACCTTACCTTGACATCCTTGGTCCACTAGACCATCCAGCACAATCATTCTAAATGTCGCTGTCTGGGGAAGCTCTGCACATGCAACCTGTCTTTGTACTGTACTAGGATAAACGGACTTACAACTACCTTTTTTCTTGTACTCAATACACATTTGTGTACATCTAACTGCCATTTTAGAATCTTGGGGCCAATCAAGTATATACATATCCACATACTCAAGAAGTGACTTTGCTACATTTTTTTTTGAGGTTTGTTTCTCTTAGATTATAGTTAGCTAATCTAAAAATGAACTTAAAACTTGTCCCTGGTTAAATTAAAATTTAATTATTTATTTATAATTAATTGAGTATTTGACAATCAGGCTTATTTTTTAATCTTTTAAATTTTCAGGCTTATTATGTTGTTTACGAATAAAACTTTTTTACTGTTACAAATTCAAGGAAGTAAAGTATTTTGTGGATTCTAGTCATAGAAAGTGATTTTCTTGTTTAGTTTTTGAAGTCAGTTTTGTTCTATGTTGATATTTCACTATCCAATATGTCTGGTCATCTTTGTTTGAAGTGGAATAACCACTCATCAGCATTCCTTAAAAGTATCAATACCATTCTTGTTAAGGTGAGTGATGTTTATAATTAGATAGCTAAATTACAGCTATTAGTTGATTATCTTTAAAATTTCAATTGGCTTATATATTTTTCAAGTGGTATATGATAAGTTCTGCTAATTTTCAAAAGGATGGTTTTGGTTATTAGTGACCTGCCAAAAATTCTCTTAACTTGTAATGCCATTACATACCCCTATTCTTTGACCTCTAAGTCACTTGTATCATTTATTCATTAAATAATAAATCTCACTAGGGTTGTTAGTTCCTAAGATTTGTATTTGTATTAGTTATTTTGGTATTTATCATATAGTAATGAGTCAGCTAAAATTTGTCTTCAGGAACGGTACTGTGATGCGACATTGGCCTGCCAAGGGAAATACTTCCCAGTCCACCGATTCATTCTTTCAACATGCAGTGACTACTTCGATGAGATCTTTGAACGCATGCAGTGTCCTCACCCATACATTGTTTTCAAAGATATTGATCCTCGGGAAATGGAACTACTGCTCAACTATATGTACCAGGGTGAGGTAAATGTCATTCAAGAGCGACTCCCTACTCTTATCAAGGCAGCAGAAGCACTTCGTATTAAAGGGTTGGCAGTACCTGATGACATGCCGGCAGGGGAAGAAAGTTCAGGAAAGAAAAGGAGTTTAACTGGAGACACCCCCCGTTCCAAGAGAAGGCAAGAGGAGAGACGGAGAAAGGGAGATTCTTCAGAGTGCAATCAGCGACCGGAAAGTAGAGATGGTACACAATCTACTGGTGATATTGGTTCAAGTTCATCTGAAAGACTCGAAGAAGAGGTTGGTCCAACTTTTAATTTCCCTAAAAAATTAATTATAGTTATATTTTATAATTTAACATGGAAATCTCTTCCCTCTCCCAAATATCTGAAATTTCTGTAAGTTATATTCAAACATATAAAACCTTCTTACAGTAATAGAAATGCACTTGATTCCCACAGTTATGTTTATCCAGGCATGAAAAAAAAAACCCCTTAAAGCACAAAACATGAGTAGGAAATTGTGGATGTATGAATTTGAATCACACTGCTGGCAAAGTAACATACACTAATAAACCTTAACTTGTTATTTAGATGCTTACCTTCCATTAAATTTTTTCTACTGAATAGTAACTCTTTTTCTATTACTAAAAAATGGAAGCAATTGTTTTTCATTAGCATAAAAAGGAAAGCAATCTGTCAGCAAAAATTGAAAGCAATAAGCTTTTATTACAAAATAAAAACAATACTTTCCTTATAAAAGAAAACCAAGGGGCTCTCTTAGAAGGCTAAGTTTTGGGGCAGGTGTATTTTGGTAGGCCTAGACCTCTTGTCCAAATAACCTTCTAGTTTGTTAAGCACAAACCGTGCAAAGTATGTCTAGACTTGAGGCAAACCTTAAACCCAATTAACTTAAATACTATACAAAAAGGGTGATACACCTGAGATGGTTCAGGGAAAGGTTTAAAACAAATTAAACCTGAATCCCAGCACAAAAGAACTGCAAAGCTATCCCAGTACTGAGATGATCAAGTTCGTTTGTGCTTGGGGCATCTTCATGCACACCCTACTATGGTGTTTTATTTTGGCAGCCATTTTCTTGTTGGTCACCAATGTAGACCACCTTGAATTAAAAAAGTCTGACATTGGTTACGAGATCTTTGAAGGTGAACAAACTATCTGCAACATGTGCTGACACATTCATTTCCATAGTGCATATATTCCTTTCTTTTTATCTTTTGTGTGTAAAATCACTTTAAAATTCACTTGGCAAAACAGTAAATATTTGTTGAAGGAAGGAGAAATTTTAGAATACCAAATTTTTTATTTTTTTTTGTCTTGCATTAAAAAAGAACCACTTAAGCAAACGAGTAAACTTTATTTTCTAGCTGATTAATAATAGTTTTTCTTCTGGTAGTTATTGCCAGTATACCAGCCATACAGACTCTTCCTCTTGAAATAAAATTTGATTTCAAATCCAAGTCATTTATTTTTTGCTCCATTTTTACAGCCAAGGCTCATAAAACAAGAACCCCTCGATCCTCCTTGTGAAGAGTTTATCACTACTGATCCCCCTCCAACGATCAAGACAGAATTTGAAGGTGGCGATGCTATTGGTGGACAAAGCGATTCAATTAATAAAGATGAAACTATGTTTAATTACAATGTTGCGGAAGATTCTGCATCGTTTTCCAAAGCAGATGAATCTATTCCAGCTGAAGATCACTTTGATGAGGAACAGGTGAGGAGTCATGACAATGCTTTGAGACTAGTATGTAATATGTAGCTTTTTTAAAGTCCTTTTGAATGTTGATATTTGGTAATACAGTCATTAAACTATTTAGATAAGCCTATTGTTCTCAAGTTATGGCTAACACTTAAAAAATGATTTGTTTTTGGTGTCCTTAGCCCTAAACAATTTTAATGTTTAGTCTTTGTTAATCAGGTATATTGCTTTGGTTGTCACTGTAAAAACAAATCCAAATGACTTAAAATTATAATTTTGGGGTGAATCAGTTTCCATATCTTCAGGAAGCTATAGCAGCAAGCTCTTTATTGCCTCAGACTTAATTTTTAAGTCCTTGCCCCTTGTGCAATAAATATATATAAAGATCAGAATAATAATCACTGTCAAGGATGTGGATGTGAGGGTCCAGTCTTTGTTGGAAGGAAAGGTGAAAACAGTTGATAAAAGATAATTGCATCCTCAATAGGTTTGGCTCTGTATACTTTGCTTGGGTTGTGCCCTGATCCGAGTGTGTTTAGTCTTGCCAGATTTTATATATTTTTTCCTGTTATGAAGTTGTACATGGAGAATGAGGTGTATTGGGGTGATCTGTCTGTAGTGTTTGGAAAACTAGTGGAAATGTTTGCCTTCCTTCAGTTGTGGTGGTTCTGTCCCAGGCTTCCTATGAGTTGGATCATTCTGAAACTGGAAATTTGTTTTATAGCTTAGTGGCTTTGATGATCGCCTTTTTCTTTTGCGTACACTTTGATCTTTTCATGTTGCACCATTTGTTTTCTCATTATGGCATCACTCACCCTACTTTTTAGTTGTTTTGTGTATCCATTTTTGTTATTACCTCACTACCTTTTCCAACCTTTTTTCCTGGCTTTTTGCCCCCTCCCTCTCTGGGATCTTCAGGGGTTGTTCCCAGAGAGGCTCTGGCCTTCTTGTGGCGAGGGGGGTCAGCTCTGGGCCCCTTAGGGGTCCCATAGTGCTGCCAACAAGACTTTTAACATATACCTCTTTCTTTTCCCCCTATTACGTTCGTCCACTGCCCTTTATTTCCCCCTCTTCCTTCACCTATTTAGTGGACCTTATGGATACCTGACCTCGGCTCATTTAATGGATTGATTCCGAATTGTTCTTTCATGAAGGTGAAAGAGGCTGGGCATCTCCACCTCCTTCTTCTACCGAATGCCCAAGGAGAAACCCATCGTTGGCCCCTTTTCTCTGTGTGTAGGAGAACTCAGGCAACCTCTTAGGTTTCTAAAGATGGTGAATGCAAAGTTTTTGTATTTTTACAATGGCTAGCCATAAACCAAAAACCTCCCCTTCTCGTAAGGGTTCTCATGCTAAACATTCCTTAGCTCATCTTTCAGCCTTTCCTCACTCGTTAGACCACTACTCCAATGAAGTAGACCCAGATCTAGATTATCCTCGCTTTCTTGTCATGAATTCATCATCAGACACCTCACTTGCAAAAGTCGATGTGTTTGACATCAATGAATCTTTTGAGTCCCGCTGTGGTGAACCCCGCTGAATGTGGTCAAGAGGTAGTGGTGATGTCGTAGTTGAGGTGTCATCCCACTCTCAACACAACCTTGTGTGAAATCTATCTTCGATAGCTGAAATTCCAATAACTGTCTCGCCCCATCTGTGTCTGAATTTTGTCAAAGGTGTCGTCCGTTCAAACGAACTAAAGAACTACGACCCCACCCGCCTTCAGAGTAAGCTTAGTACCCAATGTGTCACATACGTACACAGGGTAACTAAAACATTAGGCTCTACTAGAGTCCCAACTGCCACACTGATTTTAACATTTGAACGACAAGAACTGCGGCAGTATATTAAAGCTGGGTACCTTCGTCTCCCGGTAAGTCCCTACATCAAACTACCCAGATGCTGCTTCAATTGCAATCAATTTGGACATGTTGGCTGTGGCTGTCGACACCCTCGCTCCTGTGTGAATTATAGCTCTGACTACCATGGCCCCGAATGCACCTAAACACCTCGCTGCGCCAACTGCGGAGGTACCCACAGTGCTGCGTCAAAACTCTACTCTATATTTTAATATGAAAAGGAAGTGCTCGCTTTGTGCGACTCCCTACGTCTAGATATAAGAGTGGCCCACCAGCGTGCTCAAGCCCAAACCTTACCACTCGGCTGGCTCTTCTCTGATGTTTTATGTGGCACTGGCTGAAACCGACCATCACACGCGAGTTCCGACTAGCCTGAATCACTTTATCCTACATCTACTCACAGCATCCATCTACTCACAGCATCAGAAACTTTCAGAATATGCAGTCGAAGCATCGCTCTCACACTGAGATAACCAGCAGCTCTAGCTGGGAGAGATGCTCAGGGTGAGACACTTGAAAACATCAGACGCTATTTGAAAGAATCCTCAACATCGATCAGTGAAGGTTCATCCACCCGGCCCCGAGACCCAAAGCCCAGTGGTAAGAGGAAGGATTCCTCACCTGGGTCATCGACCACCAATAAGCGGGCAACCTCTGGAGCTGACTTGGCTGAACCCTGAGAATCTTCAATGAACTCTTCCCCTATGGCTGAACATTCTATGCCCTTAAGTCCGTCCCACCCTCCAAACGATGGCAGATATACACCCAGTTCCACACACCTCGCTCAGATCACCTGTCCGTTCTACTCACCCTTCTACCATTGATCTGATGAAAGCAGTTGATACTCCAACATCACCAATCGCGGCGGTTGGAGCAACCCCCCTGACATTGAAAATACCCTCGACCCATGAATCCAGATCTACCAGCTGAAAATCCCTTCTCGATCTACCTTTTCTGCCAGGTTGTGAGCCCGAATTACAATCAAGGGCCTCAGTCGGTTCTCCAAAACCCACGAAAAAAGCCCAAGTTATTGCTCCATCTAGGATCTCTCACCCTGCAAAAGCAGGCTCCTCAAAATCAGCTCTCCATCTCCCAAGCTCTTTGGGACGAACCTCAAATACAATATTTGCTACAAAAGAGAAAAAGATATCCACAGTGGTATTTAATCGTCCCACATAATAGCTTCCATTTTACAATGGAATTGCCAAGGCATTGTTCCAAAGTGGGAAGAACTCAAAATTCTTTTGATGACTATCCACCCCACAGTTATTTGTCTTAAGGAGAATTACCTGGGTATACAGCCCTTTCTGCCAGTACCTGGCTTTCTCACTTTCATCTCTATTGCTCCTGCTGGAAGCTCCTCTCATGGGGGGGGGTGTCAATCATGGTATCTTTATCCCACCATGTTTCTCCCATCTCCCTACATACTACCCTCCAATCTGTTGCTGTGAGGGTTTTTCTTACTAAGCTTTTTACTGCTTGCTCTATTTACCTACCCCCTTGTTTATCATTGTCAAGACCCAACCTTTTAGAACTTAAAGGCCAATTGCCCTCCGCATTCTTATTACTAGGAGATTTTAACGCCTGTTACCCATACTGGGGTGACCACTCAAAATGCCAAAGGCAGTGTTTTAGAGTCTCTCTTATTATCTTTATCTGACTTTCTTTGTGTTTTAAATACTGGCGATTTTACCTCTTATCATGTCCAGATGGACTCTTTTAGCTGTGTTGACCTGTCTGTTTGTTTCCCGGATTGCTTCACAGAATTTTGATGGTCAATTCTTGATGATCTCCATGGGAGTGACCACTTCCCTATTGTCTTGTCGGCCCTTCAAGTTAGCCCTCATGCAACTATGCCCCTTAAGTGGGACTTAGGTCATGCAGATTGGGAAGGTTTCCGAGAGGCCTCCTTCACAAGTGCATCCTTGGGGACCTTCAATGGATTGGATGCGGCAGTAGAATACTTTACATCGACTATCCACATTGCAGCAACACAGACAATCCTTAGGAGGTGACCTGCTACGGGGCCACTCAACCGTGCCCTGGTGGGCCTTGATGTGTGCAACAGCTATCAAAAATTACAAGTTAGCCCATGCCCGATTCTGAAAGAACCCAACTTTGTGCAACAAGGTTGACCAAAACCGAGCTTGTGCGCTTTGCCAAAGAGCCCTTTGTCAGGCTCGCTGAAATTCATGGCACCATTATGTTTCATCAATTTCCTCTATGATACCTACTGCTAAGATCTGGAAGAGGATTAATAAGATCAGGGGCCATTATGCTGATCATCATACCCTTACACTCAACTTAGATGGTTCCTTGGAGAATGACAGCCTGGCGGCCAGCAATGCTTTGGCTGACCATTTCGACGCTGTCAGCAGTGTCAGCTGTTGCGATAAGGCTTTTCAATCCTACAAATCAAAGGAAGAGTCTCATTCTCTCAACTTCACAACAAAATCTAACCTTCCATATAACGCTCTATTCAACATCCATGAGCTGCATAGCGCTTTGTCCCTTTGCAGATCTACTTCCCCTGGTCTTGATGAGATCCGTTTCAATATGATTCGGCACCTACATCCACACTCTACTCTCTTCTTACTTGATTTGTACAACCTTATATGGGTGAAGGGTTTTTACCCCTAATCATAGCGCATTGGAATCATCCTTTCCTTTGTCAAACTGGGCAGGGGCGGGTTGGACGCAGATCACTACCGCCCTATAGCTCTGACCAGCTATTTGAGTAAGTTGCTGGAAAAGATGGTATTGGAGCACCTAAACTGGTTCCTAGAAACCAATCACCTTCTCTCTCCATTTCAATGTGGCTTCTGCAAAGGTCATGTACCCTTGACCTCCTAGTACGTTTTGAGGCATCGGTCCAGAAAGCTTTCTCATTAAAGCACCGAGTCCTGGCCATATTTTTCGATATTGAGAAAGCCTACGACACAACATGGAGATACCTCATCTTGCAGCAGCTATATGTATGAGGGATGAGAGGCCTTTTACCGTCACTTATTCAAAGTTTTTTAGAATCTCGATCCTTCAATGTATGTGTTTGAGATGCATACTCTGACCTGCAACCCTAAGAGGAGGGAGTTCCTCAGGGCAGTGTTTTAAGTGTCTTATGTTTTATAATTGCCATCAATGATATTATTTCATCTCTCCCAGAGGGTGTATTGGCAACTCTGTTCTGTTTGTCAATGATTTAGTACTATACTGTTCCTCACCTCTCTTTCCATCAGCAGCGCGTCGGCTACAACTGGCAGTCGATGCTGTATCTAAAAGAGCACAACTTAAGGGATTCCGCTTTTCCACAAACAAAACCAAAGCAATGTATTTCCACCGAGGCAGAGGTGTTCTTGTTCCGCCATCTATCTCTCTACAAGGCAAAGATATAGAGTTTGTCTCTGAGTTTCGGTTTCTTGGAGTAACTCTCGATCCAAAGTTATCCTGGTTACCACACCTTTGCCAACTTCGAACAGTCTGTCTGCAGGCTCTAGGCATTTTGAAAGTCCTCTCACACACTTTGTGGGGCAGTGACACAAACATTGTGGACATTATACACAGCCCTCGTCCAATCCAAATTGGATTAGGGCTGTCAAATTTACTCATCGGCTTCCCCTTCAGCCCTTAAAATGCTGAACCCCATTCGAAACCTCTGAGTTCACCTTTCTAGTGGAGCCTTCTGTACTTCCCCTGTCAACAGCCTTTACTGCGACAGTGGGGTACTTCCTTTGCCCTACCATAGACTTCAAATCTGCATGCCATACCTCTGCTGAGTACAGCAAGCCCCAGTATCAGAGGTCTACAGATGCCTGTATGCTGCCGAATCAATGGCGGCATATGATAAGTTGCCATCTTTACCCCGCCCCCTGAACTTTCTCATAGGAGATCATCTCTCTAACCTGGGTGCTCCAAGGGTCCTTACCATCCCATCCTTACTGACCCTTAGTTGGTGTGCTCCTCTCCCCACAGTATGTACCGACATGTGGAGCCTGGAGAAGTCCTCCATGGACCTTTGCATCATTAAGAGCCTGTTCTTAAAGCATTCAACCTCACACAAACAATGATGCCCACTATACACGGATGGCTTTAAGTCAGACGGTGGCGTGGGCACTGCAGCTATCTACCCAGGAGGAGAATTCCTAACTTTATCTTTGCTGCCAGCAGCATCCATTTTTACCGCTGAACTTTCAGCAATCCTTTTAGCCTTTAGACTCTTCCAAATTTTACCTTTTAGTGATTTTTGTCATTTTTTCTGACTCAAGGAGTCTTTTACAGTCAATTAGATCTTTTAATGTGTCCCACCCCTTAGTCACAGAAATTTGCAACTGGTTGATCCAAAATACGTCCTGATATAGAATTATTTTTTGCTGGGTCCCTGAGCATGTGGGGGTCCTGGGCAATGAGAGGGCTGATCGGCTGGCCCGCTCAGCACATTCTGTGTTTCCTGAGAACTTGGCTCTGCCTTTTAGGGACTACTTTCCTTCAATAAGAAAATATATTTTTCAAATGTGGCAGAATGAATGGGATGACTGTTCATCATCCAAACTATACAAAATTAAAAATTCTATTCACTCTTGGCCCTCAAGTCATCATAGAATGCGGTCGTTGGAGGTGGCCCTTTGCCGAGATCACATTGGCCACACAAGACTTACTCACGGCCATCTTGTTTTGGGTGATGCTCATATCAGCCATTGTTGTCATTTTTGCAGTGAGGACCAATCGGTTGCTCACCTTTTATTGGATTGTAGCCATTTGCCAATTCTCCGGTTGTCCTGTTTCCCAACCCTTTTAACTATTCCTCAACACACCCATCTTCGGTTCATATTGGCGGAGGAATCTTTTAACCTGTCGTTTTTAAAATTTTTGTCACAAAGTTCTCTCCACCTTTTATAGATGATTTGCCTTGTTTTATCCTAGCTACCATATAGAGTCACTTGGTTCCTTACCTAAAACCTTCCTTGCTTTTTAGAGGTTCTGATGGCCATGTGCATTTCTGCCCTTGTACGTAAAAACAGTTGAATGGCATGTTATTCCACTAAGTCCTTTTCTGCTGTGTGAGGTAGGATTTTGCTATGCTATTGATGCTTCATTTCTTACAATTCATACATGAAGTGACCTACCAGACTGATTTCTTATGAGATGGTCCCTCACAATACAACCAGGATCTGTGAGCCCCTGCATGCATGAATTGTCATTTTCTAGAACTTTAACTTTGTGGTGATTTTTTCTATGCCTCTTAAGGCATTGGGACACCATCATACTCTTTGATGCATTTTGTTTTTCTTTAATCCTCAAATATGGTGGCAACTGGAAAGATTAAGGAGAGCCACCTCCTAATATCCCCCACCCCTTTTCAGTGTCCCATCTAAAATCCTTTTAGTAGAGAGGGAGGGGGCTTGCCCTTCTCCATTATGGGTAAAGGCATTTCTCCTATTTCATTGCGTCACTCTCAGCTAACTCATTTATTTGGACCACCAGTGGATATCCTCTCTATAGGTTCTCAACACCCCAGTTGTTTCTTTGTTGTGGTGGACAGAGGGGTAGTATGGTGTATATTCTGTTGAAATCAGCTGGTGTTACTTTGTTGGCTCCGGTCGGGTTTGTATAATTGTGTGCCTATCATGTTTAAATGCGTATGGGAGAATTTTGGTCTCTGATTGTAGGGGAGTTTACATTGAATGATTGTTCTAAGGACTTTTGTTTTATGCTTTTTTTTTCTAATATTTACTTAGATGTAAATATTTCCCTGGAATATACTTACTATATCAAATGCCCAAAGAAATCACTTAATATCTTTAGCTAAATTTAGAGAAGCATTATGTACTTTACAAATTGATGCTTTTCAACCTAAATTACTTATTAGATTTTGTTAAAGCACTTTTGCTACTCATAAATTATAGCTTAGATTAAACTGCCTTTATTTTACTTTACTTTGTTTTTATCCTCATCCTTCAATGCTCTCTTATAAAGCTTGGGTGGTATACATCAATACAATGATGTATTGCATTTGCAGGAACAAAACTTTCATGCATGTGGCCTCTATCTGGGTTTAGTTACCTTTTATAGCATGCTTTTTTTTCTTTTTTTTTCTGTATTCGGTTTCAGATTCACTCTAATAATAGGCTGAATAATAATTTAGGCAACTATGCTTGATGGATGGCAAATTTAAATAAAATATATCACATGAACAGCACCCGAAGTGTTTCATCTTTCCCCTGGCCATTTTTGTCGCATTTCTCTGCGAATTCAAATAAATAAATGACATTTGACATTAATCCTTAAACAACCAAACAAATTTGCTTGAAATTGTTAGAAAAAAATAATTAAATGAAATATTTAGATCCTTTTTTATCAATCAAATAATTTATCATTTTAATTGCAAAGAATTATTCTATTGATCTAACTTAAAAATTATTAATAACCTTCTAAGTACATATTTAGAATCTGCCAAATAATTACAATGTTATTACCCCCCCCCCCCCAAAGCAAAACTGGGACTGACCGACTGACATAGCGATTCTGTAGCACTGAGTTTGAGGCCTTGAAAGGCTCTCCAGTGGCCAGTTGATTAATCTAAAGCTTTATAGATATATATATATTTTGCCAAATGCCCTTTGTTGCAATCTGGTTGTTGTAGAGTATTAAGGAGAATGATTCCATTAAAACAAGCTTCTTTTTACCTTTTTTTTTTCTTCTTTTTTTCAGTCTTCATCTTGGGGAGATTATGCTAGTGGGAGCATGATGCAAGGTCTCCCCTCTGAGATGGGCCTCCAAGAAGATGTAAGTGTTTACTTTTATTCTTTTTTGGGAGGGAGGCACATGAGGGGTGCATTTTTACGTTTGTACAATGCTGATAGTGAGCCAATTTAAACAGAAAAATTATATCCAAAATATAAATTTCAAGCAGTGTATTTATTTCATATTAGATTTGATTCATCTGCGGTTGAAATATGAACCACTTAGAAAATAACTTAGGATTGGAGTAGGTAGGAGTGGGATTGTGCACTCTGGTGTGAGAAGGGTGGATGTTTATTTTTATGTTGCTGTATTAGGGTTAACACTTTGGGCAAAGATGATTTGCCTTAGTACATTTGTTGCATTGAACAGGTTTAGGATGGTGGTGTATACGCGGGGGTCACCTCAGACATGACTTTTTCCACTGTGAAAGCAAGGTTGCCTGTTCTGTTTTGATGTAGCCAGAGTGTTGGATGGTGCCTGGTTGTATTTGGATGTGTGTGTCAGTGTGATGGGTTAGGTTGCTCTGTAAGCACCAGCAGCACTGTATGTTTCTGTAAAGGCATGGTTGGGGGGCAGTGAGGTTGGGTGAAGTGTGATGGTATGGTATATTGGGATCTCTTCATGAGGTATGTGCACCTCATGCTCACAGTGATGTGGCCACTTTACCTGTAACCTCTCCCACAACTCCCTCTGGTCGGCCTATTATTTCACAGGGTAGACCAGGTTGGGGGGCAGTGAGGTTGGGTGAAGTGTGATGGTATGGTATATTTCGATCTCTTCATGAGGTATGTGCACCTCATGCTCACAGTGATGTGGCCACTTTACCTGTAACCTCTCCCACAACTCCCTCTGGTCGGCCTATTATTTCACAGGGTAGACCAGGTTCTTCTCACCTATCCATCCTGGATCAGGGCTGAGGGGAGGGGGAGGGGGGGCAACATTCCCTCACCCCTGAGCTCTGACCTTCCTCACCTTCCCTTTCAATCTCCCTTCTATCTCTCTCAATTTTTATGCCTTGCCCAAGGTGTAGCCGCCATGTTGATGGGCTACCAGGTCACTGGGTGGGAGGAGGGTCCTCAAATGGTGGCAGCAACTTCTGCCAATCCTGTACTCACCCCTTGCAGAGCGGGCTACTGTGTGGGGTGATTCGCGGATGCGTCCCATGAAATGTACAGGGTCACCATGCCCGATGATGAAAATCAAACCAAAATATCTTTCTCCCCCTCCCCTTTAGCATTGTTGGAACTGCCCCTAGGTAGCTCCACTGAAAAAATGGAGGTCCCTACCCCTGTGCTTTCGCAGGGGACCCTCCAAAACTCATTGACAGGAGAGGAGGCTTACTCGTTTGTCTACTGGTATAGGGGACTCCCCCTCACCCCCTTCTCTGGAGGTGCCCTAGGGTGCCTCCCTCTTGCCAGCCGCAGTCCCACCTTTACTTTCCAAGGGGACTGTCAAGAAGGGCAGGCGGCCCATAATTGACAATGGGGTCAACCCCCTTAGGGGGAGGAGGGAAGACGGGGTCTGTTGGCCTCTTCCCTCCAAACACCTGCAGGCTCGAATTTTTAAGTGACCAAGCCAAGATCTGTATGTCTAGCCCCGTTGTTTTCCCGGGTGGGGAGTCTAAGATAAAGACCAGAATTGTGCAGAAAGGAGCCTCGATTACATCGGCGACCCGCATTCAAGCCTGTTGGCTTCAAACGCTTCCTTGTTATTGGCTCCATGCCCTTAGCATGTTGGCCTATGGCAATATGATCCATCAGAGGGGAGCTTTAGTGTGATTGGTAGAGAGCCGAAGGTGACCCATTTCTCGGACGGAGGCCTCTTGGCTAATGCGTTGAATCCCTCCGAGACAGCCATGATTAGTGCCCCAGGGAATTTGTGGACCACTCCATAGATGACATCATCTTAGAGCTGTCTGATGATGGTGCCTTCAAGGTCGAACATGTGATGAGAAAACAGGGAAGGGCCTCAAGCCCCCTTCCCCCTATACTTCATCACGTTCGAGTGTGACAAGTTCCCTGAGTTGCTGCATGCCAGTTGGTATCGTTACTGCATGAAGGCATTTGTGCCACTGCGGCAGAGGTGATACTACTGTCGATGCTTCAGCCATATTAAGCGCTCATATTAAAGTGCAAAATTGTGGTTACCCGAAGTCTGTAGGAAGCTCTAAGACCACACACGATAAGTCCAATTTGTGCGTGGCCAAGTGTGGTCAATTGCGGAGAGCCGCACCCTGCATCTTCCAAGCAATGTGGTGTGTACCTCCTTGAGAGGAAATCCTGGCCGTTCAGGCTCAGGATTATCTCTAGTTTTGTGAGGCTAAGGACTTAGTCCTGGCACACCGTGCACTGCATGTGACCACCTATGCCTCAGTGTTGAGAAAGACACCCTCTGCTTCTGGCCTCCCTAGACCTATGAGCACGGTTGTTTCCACGCCCATTCGGAACCCTTCTGCAGGTTCAACCCACCCCGGGAGCTCCCCTGGTAAAGCTGGCGGCATATAGGGTTCACACCCAGCCACAGCTAAAACCAGGGCTCCCCCGCTCCCTTCCTCCACTGTGATTGTTTCGCCTAAGGTGAAAAGGCTGCCAAAAGAGGGACCCATAGCCTCCAGAGCTGTCCAACTCGCCTAAGGTTTTGAGGCTGAGGGAGGAAAAGACTCGCATGGCGAGCCCAAACTCCCTTGATAAGTCCTCAAAGGCGACAGTGCATTTTCCGACCAACAGTGCCCAGAGTTCTGCCTCCGGGAAGTGTAGAACCATTCCTGCGAGGGTCTTCTCTTCAAACAGGGCCCCCGCATCTCCTTTGAGCTAGCTCTGGAGGGCATATTCCTTCAATGGAATTGCTGTGGACTCTGGGCCAACTGGGAGGAGCTGTGGAGGCTGGTCTCATCCCATTCCCCATTAGCTATCTTTTTGCAAGAGAGCATGCTGGGCGTGTGCCCACCTGCCCCCTACCCACCATCCCAGGGTATAAGGGTAAGCGACCCCACTACCATGGAATGGGGGCCGGGCAGGAGGATGCGCGATTTACATCCAGCAGGATGCCTCTGTTCTTCTCCGCTTTAGACACCTCCTTTCAAGCAGTAGCTGTGCAGCTGCACCTGGATAGGAGGTATACTGTTATTTCCGCGTACACTCCACCGTCACACGAGGGGGACTTCCGCTGGATCAAATCTCTTGCTCAGAGATCTGAACAGTAGACACCCCATCTGGTGAGACTACTCGATTAATTGAAGGGCTCAAGTCCTTGCCGACCTGATCGATGAGCTGAAGATAGGTGTCTTAAATGTGGATGAGTTTACTCATCACTGCCTGAGAACCGATTCATTTTCCTGTCTCATTCTATCTTTGTGCTCTCCAGATACATAGCCTGATTTTTTTTTGGGGGGGGGGGTCAATAACCTCCATGGTAGTGATCACTTTCCCATTGAAATATTTTCTGAGCCGCTGCTGCCCGCGAGCCAGCCACAGTGGTGCTTGGCACGGGCGCGGTGGTCCACCTTTCAGGAAATGCCTGATTTCTTTGTCCCAGTTGAGGAGGTTAGGTCGGTAGATGACGCCATTGAGTTCTTCTCAGGCAACCTCATTGCCGTGGGACCGCAATCTCAGACCCTGTGTCCATGGCGGAATCCTTTGCAACTGCTTTCTCCACATTCTTTAGCCAGGATGCTGCTCCACCAGCATTCACTGTGCATCTTGATGTTGCGGCAGGCCACCGACTGGACTTAACCTCCAGAGGCGGAGAACCATTCAATGACAGGTTTACTCTGAGTGAGTTGCATTTCCCTCTTGATTTTTGCGTGGACATCGCCCCTGGTCTGGATGATGTCCTGTAAGCCATGCTTCGACACCTGGGTGAGCGAGGCATGGCCTTTCTGTTAGATTTGCTCAACAGGATCTGGGTGGAGGGTCTGCTCCCAGATTCCTGGCAAATCGTTACTGTGATCGCCTTTCGCAAGCCTGAGAGAGATCACTCTACTCCAGCTGGTTTCTGACCAATCTCTAACCTTTTGCATGTACAAATTGATGGAGAAATCGGTAAATGTTAGATTAGCCTTTGTTTTGCACAGTCCGGCTTCCGTAAGTTCCACTCCACATCAGATGCTCTGCTCCAACTGGAAAATGCTGTCTGCGAGGCCTGTCTTCATATACAGCACTACGCCATTGTGTTTTTTGATCTGGAGAAGGCCTATGATACCGCATGGCGATACGGTATCATGGAGACTCTCCACACGATGGGGGCGAGGGGACGCCTCCCAATGTTTATATCTGAATTTTTGCGAGATCGTTGATTCTCCGTAAGTTGAGGAGAGCCCTCTCAAGCCCAATAGAGTTGGAAAAGGGTGTCCTCAGTGTTGCACTGTTTGCCCTGATCATCAACGGCATCACCTCGGTGCTACCGGAAGATGTTCTTGCTATGCTCTACATGGACGACCTTTCGATCTCTTTTGCCCTGGCCTAGATGCGAACTCTGGACTGTCGACTCCATCAGGCATTGAACTGCGTCTCTTGCTATGCCGAAGCGCACTGGACCCTCAAAGTACAAACCTTGGCCTCCTTGTGGTTTAATGTTAACTACTGACCATAGGAATTGTGTCAACCTGTTCCCACATAATCGGTCATTTGATCTCAATGCAAGTGATTTATGTCACATGACCTGGTATCTGTCCCAGTAGCCTTTGGACTTATTTGTTGGTGCAAATGCCAACCTCTCAAACAATTTAGATTCTTGATATTATCTATGCTTAACTCCACTCATGGAAACCTTACAGTTTCTATGTATGGAGGAAACAGAGATTTAGGCTAGAAGGTTTTTGAAAGTTGCTCATAAAATGATGCTAGAACTAAATGTATAGAATTCATATATAGTTGAATAGCCAAAATAGGAAACTACTAATGACAAGCCTATTGAATCTTGTGTCCATGTTCCTGCAAAATGTCTGGAGTTGCTGGAAAAGACACGTTTTTTTTCAATCGATAGATATCAACGCGAATAGGGATAGTGATTTAAGTTTTATTATATTGGCTCATTTAAAAATTTTAGTCATTCAAAATGCACCCCTCATAATTGGTCTCCCCATTTATTTTATATTTGTTACCATAACACACCTAGAACATTTATGAAAGTATTCAAGTTGAAATAGAATGGTCTGTTCACTGTCACCACCCAATGCAGCCTTTTGTCCACACAGGCAACCATTTCAGTCTCTTATTGGTTTGTTCAAATTCATTCCTATTTCAGGTTAGTGAGAGCTCCCTAGAAGGCTCGAAACTTCTTGTGGCTTTGCTTTCTATTTGAATTTTATTATAGTTTACAATTTCAACTTAAGTGGTTTCCCACAAAGTGAAATCTGCACACACACACACATACATACATACACATACATATATACATACAAACAAATATACATACATACACATAAACATACAAAACCACCACCACTAGCAATGCTTCCATTTCACTCTTTTATGGCTTAAGTACAAAGCTACTCATTCTTTCTTTAATGCCATTTCTTCATAGGGATGGTGCTACTATGTGCTTTAGAATCTTGTCCGGGTGCTGGATGCCCCCAAGCAAATCCTCTCACGATCTCCCTCGTGCACACAAAATCTTTGTTGCTATTTATTAGCACCATTTCTGTCTTAATCATTCACTTAATCCATCTGGCTTTTAGGCGGTCTTACAACCATCTCACATTTGTATATTTTCTTCATAAGTCATTCATCCATTCTTTTATATGTATGCCTGTTGTAGCATTTTCAGGCATAATTCATTTATACCTTTCTTCCCACCTCTTAACCACCTGGCCCTGACTGTATTCTCCTTTCTCATACCCAACATCCTTCATAATATGTCAACTTGAACTGCTCCTTTTTTATCTCCTTCCATATTATTAGTCTCCCTCTCATACAGTACCTATTGGAACCAAAAACCCAGCAATTTTTGGCATACTCCCCCTCAACTCTTTCATATTCACTCACTTTCTGATGAGTCCTGAGACTTTCTTCATTCTTAATATCTGCCTCATTCATATTGATGATTCATTCAATGAAACTTTGCACTCAAACATGTTCTTAGACACCTCCATTTTATTTTTGGTTACCCATTCCTGCGGTGGGTGGAGGTGGGCTTTCCCCCCCATGCTGGAGCATGCTTCAATCTTCCTTCCTTTGTTCTCTTTATTAATTTTTTGTTTAGGTTTTGGCTTTGTTTGCATTTGGGTTGATTTTGGGAATTTTAAAGTTGCCTGGTACTGTGCTGAATTTTTAATCACAGTAAAATATGCCCTTGAAGGTAGTTGGCAAATGGTGCTATATATATATGTATATGTATATATGTGTATATATATATATATATATATATATATATATATATATATATATATATATATATATATATATATATATATATATATATATATATATATTAAACCCTCGATATAACAAACTAAATGGGGTAGGGGTTGTTCGTTAAACCCGATGGTCGTTAAAGTGATGGGAATAACGATGGTTTGTTCGTTAATCTGTATACGTAAATATGTATATAAAGACTGTATCGCATGGATATGTAATACCTTTGTAATTACTAATATTACTAATAATTGTAAGTGGACTACATCAGATTTAATGAACTTCGGTTTGTTAAACCTGATGGAGTTCAGCTAGGAAACCTGGTTAGTTATATCCGAAATTTGTTTTATTGAGGTTCATTATATCGAGGGTTTACTGTATATATATATATATATATATATATATATATATATATATATATATATATATATATATATATATATATATATTGCAAAAGTCATGCACTTGACCATGAACTTCATAAAAAAGGTGGTTTATGCAAGGGAACCTGTGGACTACTCCTTAGAAGACTGCTGTCAATGTAGAGCGTGTCATGAAAGAATAGGGTAGGGGGAGTTCCAAACCTACCCCTACCATCTTTGTCTATTATGACAGGCTCCTTGAGTCAGTGTGTATTACTACTGTCTCTAGGCATTCCCTCCACTGCCAATAAGGTACTAATACTGCCACCACTTCTGTGAATTGTTCCATGTTCCAAGACTTTCCTTATTGTGTATGGCCAAGCGTGTTAATTTGGAAGAGTCGCACCTGAATCCTTGAACTAATGTAGGCCATATATCTTGTAGTGTGAGGTCTTAGCCTCTCTTTTTGCAATTCTAAGAGCCTAGTCTTGTCACAATCTGAGACATCCTGTTCCTCTAAACTTATTAAGCATGCATCCTGGTCGCTTCCATGCACATTTTGAACCCTTGATTGAGTTCTTCCTCACCAATTGGGAGAAGATGCAGATTCTTGTCTCTTGGACCACTCTAAGGGGTTGAAAATTTAGGCAATGACTGATTTCTCTCTCCCAGTCAATGAGTTTAGGTCAGTTGTTGAGGCTGTTTAATTCTTCTTCAGCAACCTCATTGCCAGGGGCCTAACATCTATTCATAGCTTAGAAAGTCTGGCCATTTTACACACTGTTGGTTTCTTTGGTAGTTGGCTGACTTAGTCCTCAGATAGAAGAAATACACTTCTGGGTATACCTGCACCACACACCTATTTGATGGAGTGTTTCCCTGTGATGACTGCATTCTCCCACTTACTTCTTGTCACATTCTTGTTTAATGTCCCATCTGGGGAACCTTTGCACTCATTACCTGTTTCATCCCATGCCAATTGGGTTTGCTACTGCTTGTCCCTTGTATATAGTAAATAAGTTCTTACAGACTTTGGACTCTGACTTCTTAGAGGAGCTGGCCTCCCACTTTTTTTAACTCTTTGGAGTTGGTTGCATGGTGGGTCTTTCCTGTGATGAGACAATGTGCTTCCTTTTTTGTTTGCTTTTGGTCCATTCTTTTTGTTGGTTGTTTTGTTAATATAGCCTAGTAATAGACTATAAATGATTATTACAGCCTCTTATGCCCTTTCTGGCAGCTGCCAGTTGGGTGCCAACAACAGCTCTCATCTTGCAATGACCTTTCTCCCCTTGAGAGTTTGACATATCTCTGTTCGGTGTCATTACTGGTTGTGCCCAGGATGGCACCTTTGAACATTTGTTCCAATGTCTTTGCTCCCAAAGCTTCCAGTGACAGTGTGGCACTGTGCACGGCTGGCTCCATATCTGGTGAGGGTATGCTTTTGCACCTTGTCTCCCTGGTTTGAAGCCACTGGTGCTCTTCTCTCCCTTGTTTGAAGCTATTGGTGCTCTTCCTGAAATTGCATTTGTATTCATGACTGAACTGGTTGCAATAAACCCCTTGGTAGTTTATGTACATGTCTGGGTTATGATTTATAGTGACTCAAAGCACACCGAGTTCCCTTGATTCATTTGAATCTCTGCACCTTTGTTTGCAGTATCTGTGATGCCATAACTGCTGCAATCCATGAGGATGTTGAGATTGTCTCATCTAGTTGTTGCAGGACATGTGGGAATTGAGGGTACCAAACAGTCTGCAAACATTGGTTGACCTGACCAGCCTTTTGCCCTTCCGTATCCTGACCAGATGGCAGGAATTAAGTTAGCCCTTTGGTTTACATTGCAAAGAAGATGGAAGACATCTAGTAGAGATGTAAATTTGTGTGCCACAACCTTTCCCATGTACTTACTCCCGCTGCCTTTATGGCCTTGTATCATTGAATTGTATGGCCTTGAATCAAATGTGGTCATGGAATGCAGCAGCATTTAATGGACTGCTCCTCCGTACCATACTGTGACAATTACTGGCATATTCTTGTAGAATTCTTTGGGAATCTTTGCACACCTTACCTCTCCCAGTACTGGGATGTGTAGGATCGCTTGTTCCTTGTATTCAGGATAGGCTTTTGTAGAAACTGGACCTCTACAGTATTTTGTTTTTGTTTAGTTTATTGGCAGTTTTTCTTTTTATTTCTAATTTAGCCTAAGAATAGGTGAGCCACTAATTTTGGCTTCTGTGTCATTGATAGCAGTCACCGGATTGTCACTGACCCCTCCCCCTCCCAAACTTACACAATCAAATTGTTTCCTCCACCTTGTCTCCCAACACTTGAGATGTAATTGCTCTGCAATTCCTAGTATAAATATCTCAAACAGTGAGGGTGAAAAATTGCCCTAGCAATTTGCATATTCACTTCTATAGCACTCTTAAGGTGCCTGGAAGTGTTTTGGTTATGTCAACAAATCCCCACAAGGCAGAATTTCCATATATCTAAACTTTCTTTAAGGATGGTTTAATAGCAATTAAAGGAGCTATAAATAGATTTACATCTATTATTTCTGAACTTTTCCTGACATTTTGCCCATTGATCCCACACTTCCTACAACTGTTTTCGGCTTCAAACTTGTCCCAGTTATGACTATTATGATTCCCATCTCCTTCAAAATCGTATTCTGTGTTTCTAGATTTGTGTTGAGCTTTTTATTAATCTAGGTCCGTTACTGGCACCTATTTTAGTATTGCATCTTCCCATAATTAAGGCCATTTCAGTAGAAATTTCATATTAACTTTTGATAAAGCACACTGTTTCAAAAGATTTTAGAAAATCCTCTCAACTAGATTCATTTTACCCCCAATTTAGCATTCGTTGACTTTATATAGCTGCCAATGAGTAATTGTAATTAAAAGTGATTTTGTCATTTAATTAAGCTAGATTGACTACATGAATATAAAAAGATGCGAGGAGCAGACATTAGAAATAGATAAAAGATAGTGTAACTTGGAGGGTTTGTTTTTATTTTTTGCTAAGTTTGTTTCAACATTTTGCTATTTGTATATAGAGCATAGTTACTTTTTGTTATAGGAACTTTGCCTGACAGATGAAGAATTGGGTAAAATTAATTTAGATAGAGAGGATAGTTTTGAATATCATGGATCAATCTCCGAGTTAATGCAATACTTATTTTTTCTGCAAGGCGATGCAGGTTGTATTTTAGGGTCTGTTTACTATTGTCCAAACATTTTCATTCCTACTTCCCTTCGTAACTATTCCTCTCTTCTGTTTTCTCATTCCTATCTGTCCCTATTTTTTCCATTTCCCAACTGAATTATAATGCCCTCATTTATTTTCATTAGAAAACGATATGTAGACTATCTTTCATTCTTCTCATCTTTGAATGAGAGTTCTATTTTCCCCCAAACTAGGCAAGGGTGGTTGGAGTGGTCTTGTTTCTCTAAAGCAGATGCTGAGCAACCCCTGGTGCAGTGAATAGATGACTACTGTGTTTCAGTAATCTTTATTATCACCTGTGTGGATTAAAAAACATTTGGGTGTCTGTGAAATGGATTAAAAATGTTTCTGAAAATTGAAAACTTTTCATTGTTGTTGTGCTGTTATGGTAACCACATTGGAGAGATGTTACCATGATTGCAGCAATGTCCTCCCACTTGCAATAATTTTCTGCAGTTTTCTCGAAATCCATTCTAGAATAAAGACATTTGTCCACAGTTTTTGAGTTGTAGATGTTCCAAGGAGGAGAGCATTGTTGAGTGTTTAATTGTAAGTCACATATTTTGCTATTTTCATTTCTTCATCAAAAGGTTTCTGGAGATTAGATGTTTCTCACTAGCTTTCCTTATTTTATGGGAGGAGGGGGGGGGGAGATTGTGCTGTAAATTTCAATGTTTACTTCTTGTTTTCTCTTTAATATTAAGGGTGGGGTCTAGGGTGGTGATCTTATAAGCATTATTCATGTTATTTCAAATGTGAAGAATTTGGATGAGAAGTCAAGTTGACAACGGTAAGTGGTGTTCTCTTTGTAGCTTTTCATCTTGGTAACATCTCTGTATATCATGATATTGTAGAATTGTTACTTTGGCAATGCAATTATAACAGCCTTTGGAGATTAGGTGAATGAAGCTATGGCTAAAATATTAAATTTTAGCTGAATGAGGAAGTAATTTGCTTTTTTTTGTGTTTAGTTCTGAGTTAGATTTTGGGGATCTTTCATATACATTGGTATATTTTGGAGTGAACTGTCCACCTTCTCACCAAGATTTTGACTGAATGGGGTTTTCTCTTGCCTATCTTTGTTTTCATCTGCAGATTATTTTAGAAGTGTTAATTTTTTTGTCTTGATAAAGAAATATTTTCTGCTCTTGCTGCTCTTTCACTCCCCTCCAAAAGGCTTTTTTTTCATTGCCAAAGATGATTTTTACTCAGTAGCAGAAATCGGTGACTGGTTTTTGTGCTATGCAAGGGGGAAAAACTTTTGCAGCATTTCCCCCACTTTCATTCCATTGTCTCAGCTGGTTTGTGGCTGTTTGGTAAAAATAGTGCTTGTACGAATTTTGCTGCTGGGTAGGCAGCATGTTTTTTTCAAGGGGGGTGGAGGGATATTGGTATGTTTTAGAAGATATTTTCTGGTATTATTTTTGAATCAAAGATGCCCATTTAACTGTAAAATTTTAATATATCTGCCACACTATGCCTATATAAATCATAAAGATCGTCTCACACGGCCTGTAAACTGTGAGCCTGTGCAAAAATACATAAATTCTTATGAATTGCAATTGTTATTTGCATTCTGCAAAATCATCACTACCTCCACCCATCATCCTTCTGACTTTGATGGAGTGGCAGTCTGTTACCTTGAAACTGGCAATTTTGTGCATCCCCAAACACATATATTCAAAGAAACGCGACTCTAACGGCCCTCATGTATGCTAAGGAGGAGAGTTAAAGGTTATCTTTCATATACCTTGAGCCACGAGCTCAAACTCAACCCCTTGCCATTTCTCTTATATTCTGTGATGCAAAATGTCATTGAAGTGCAACAAGAATACATTCTCTGGACTACTTGTAAAAAAATTATTTTGCCTTACCTCTGTCAGAAATGAGCATAGTTTATTGGACTTTCCCATTGTATTCAATGATGTATGTTTTTTGTTAATTATGAACTCAAAATGATGAATATAATTGTAAATAAAAGCATTTGTAATAATATTAAATTTTGGTAATTTGGCTTGTTTATTGAAAGCTTTCCTCCCTTTTATTTTTCCCTTCCACATGTTTACACAAGTTAATAATTTGGGGCCCCATTACCTTAATTTGGGTGTCAACAATTATCCTGCCAAGAAAATATTATTTAGATATCTATACAATAATTATCCCCATTAATTGTTGCTGTTTGCTTTGAGATCTTAGCACTGATAACTATGTTTATATATGGTCAATTGTTGGCGATAAGTTTTGTAGTGTCATAAGTGAGTTTGTGCTTAGAAGCTTTAAATGTACCACCCAAACCACATAGTTTAGGTTCAGATTCTTTCAGAATTTTTTTTGGGTATATTGTTTTTGCATGTGATTTTCTTTCCTATTTTTATATTTTTGACTATGAGGCAAGTATTAAACAATATTCATCTTAGTGGGTAAATAAAGCAAGCAAGAAATTAATGAATACTTGATTATTTTGAGGGTTGAGATTATGATAATAAATTGATAATTCCTTAGTTTGAATTCAGTCCTCATTGCCACTTTTTCTCTGGGATCTCTTCAGTCAACCTGAATGGTTCCTGGTATCTTCTCTTTCCTATTTGATCCTAGAGAGGTTATATTGAAGGATGCCCCAAAATGAGATATTTTGGGATTGAGGTTACAGTCTGTAGTCTATAGGATTAGGTTTTATTGTAATTTTTGTATTCATTTAGGGAGGAGGGTATATTGGCTGTAGACAGACCAGCAAAACATTGAATAGTTCAGGGCCCAGGCTTAGATTTGGATGAGTCAATCCAAGTTTGGCTGCTTTGGAGTAGTCTGAGTTTGCTAATAACTAGGTAGTGGCATTAATTTATTTTGCTCTATATGGGTGCAAATAGGAAAGGAAAGGGTCTGTACTGGATGAGAGGGGCTGAGCAGTTTGCTGAAAAACTATATCCATCATTGTAGCAGATGGTCCTGGAAACCACCCACCACAAGGGTCTGCTCACTCCTTGTGAGACGCCCATTAGGTCAGAATGAGGCTCACAGAAATGCAAATATTTATTTTTTGTTCTCATTTTTTTTTTATTAATCCCTGCTCTCCTCTCTCCTTGATGATGATACATATCCCCCTTCCCTAGCTCTTATACACACAAAGACATTACTACCTATACACACCTGGCTTTCAGCCCAGCTTTGTTTGTCTCTGTGCATTCAAAACAAAATGTTTTTTGTTTTTTTATTTCACAAATTTTCCCCCTTTACTTTTTAAAAAAAAATTTAATTCCTGACCTGTGGGAGGGAAAGGATCTTACTCTGGTGAAAGATGGGGGCCTGACACTGCTTCCAGGCAGTTTGTCCTCCCTCTTTCCCTGGAACCTGAAATAAAAGGCGAGCATTAGAGTGGGCGTAGGTGAGTTTAGTTGAAAAAAAAAATACATGTTTAGATAGTCCATGATTGAAAGAATCTTGGTTTCAGCCTGAAAGGGGTGTATAGGGGTGCTTTTGTGCTGACAGTTGTGAAGCGGAGGGTAAGGCTCATATGTCAAGCCTATGCTTCAATGAGCCCTTGAAGATGACAGTGAGTGTCTTCTCCCGAAGAGAAATCTGCTGCAGCTTCAAAATAGGTCTGGAGGGGAATTGCAATGGGCTCCAGGATAATTGGGAGGAGCTGCATAGCTTCATTTCATCCCATTTTCCTCTAGCTTTTGACTTCAGGAGACCATGTTGGGTGTCCCTCCCTCCCTACCCTCCTAAGATACCCAGGTTTGTCTCTCTCCTGCCCCATGATGTGAGGGTCCCACTGCTGGATCCATGCTATGCACTGGCTGCATGGTTTTTCTCAGTTCCCTGTGAGGCCTGTAAGAGGCATGGTGATGATTTACCAACTACCACACTGAGGGGACTCGGCACTCTCTCTGGCCCCAGCTTAGCCTCCTTCCTCTAACATGTACTCTCTGTGCCAACTCTCCTTATCTCTCTCACCACAGTCATGCAAGGAGGTTGATGGCGTATCGGGTGAAACCCCCCTTGCTATGACAAATCTTGAGGAGAAACACTAGCTCCTGTTCACAGGGAGAGGTACCCGGCTTTGTACCTTGAGTAGCACCACATCCTCCCTACCTCAGTGTCCATAAGGATAGTTCTAACACTTCCACTCTGGCTCCAGGTCTAGGGAAAGCCCGTCTGTGCCCTGAGTCCTTTTATGCTCCCTTTCCACTACTGCATTTTCATCGCCTTCTACTACCCTCCCTGAAATACGACTCTGGCTCCTCTTGCAATGGAGGTTGGGTGTGATGACTCCAACCTCGTCTCCGAAGCCTGTCACCAACGTCAGATCTGCTGTTCCGACCTGCCTACCACACCATCACTATGTTTTGGTCTTTTGTTTTCAAGAAATGGTGGTGATAGCATATACTGCCCTTCCCAGAGGCAGCAACTGGGACACTCCACTTGCTGATCCTGCGTTGGAGTCAAAGTAGTGCGACTTTATTCCTTTCAATTTCCCAATTAAACTTAACGGAGGGCATCCCCTCTCACCACCTCTTGAACAGAAGTGGCTCCACCTGTTAAGGGACCACTCTAAGGTTCCCCTAACTGTGAGGTTGTTTCCCTCTTCAATAGACATAACAGGTTTGAGGTTGCCCCCTTAACCCCTTGTTCAGAGATGCTTTCACACAACTCTGTTTAGTGATGGGCCCCAAGAGAGGGTGCTTCCCCCCTCTTTTCTTATGACAGGTTTGTAGTTTCCCTTTGAAAACTGACCTTGCACTTGGGGTGGGTTTCCCTTTGCGCTTTCAAGAGTGCCCAAAATACAGCCAGGCCGAGGATATGTAGTCTCTAACCCCTCCCCCCCCCAAAAAAAATAGGGAAAGATGAAACACCTCAACCCCTTTATTAGATTAGGTTAGGTTTAGAGGTGTTTCCCCCAGGGTTTGTCATATTGATGTTGGCTTACATAGCTGCTGCCCCCCCCCCTCCCTTTCTTTTTCTAATGGAGGCCTGCTTGATGGCTCGATTGTAGTTTGTGCAGTATACCACACAATTAGGAGGGGGGCAGTTAGAGGTCCCTCCTGAGGTTGAGATGACTTGGAGCTGCCCCAGACCCAGAGTGCAAGGTCTTCCATGGGTGCAAACATGGGCTTGGTATCAGACACCGAATCTGAGTATGCCCCTGTGCAAGATCCTCCTCGGGTAGCACTAGTGAATGGCCAGTTTCTTGGACAGTAGCCTCCTGGTGAATGCAGCAGACTGAAGATGAGACCATTATTAGTCCTCTTCGGACACTCATTTGCTCATCAGTTTATGTGACAGCACTCTACTTGTGTGATATACACCCTCTCTGGAGAGGGAGGGGCTACATATTTATCTCAAGGGCAGAATCTCGGCCCAAGCTGCTCCAAGAGATACTTTTGTACAAAAACTTTCATTTTCCTGTTTTGATGTATTAATGTTCTATCTAGATTACAACAGAGTACATCAAACCATGCAAAATTTGTGCTCTGTTGCTCCTATACTATGCTCAAAATACCCTCTCCTTGGAGAGAGAGCCATCACTGTTACCCAAATTTATTTTTAGCTGCCACTTGTGAAACCATAATTGGCCTCAGGTCCACAGATCACATTTCTTGCAAATATGGCTAAAATGGGTAAAAACTTTGTGTATCTACAGCAGCGATTCCCAATCTGGGGCCATAGCAAATTTCTGGTGAGCCACAGAAAATTTGGGGGATTGAGGGGACCTCAGGTCCAATGAAGGAGGCCACAGTGCTTCATTTTCTTATAATAAAATTATTATAGTAATTCAAAAATTATATAATTATCGGCCTTTTGACATAGCATATTTGACTATATAGTTTTCCATAATCTGTTAATCTAGTGACAAGCATCTATTTACGGGTTACTAATCATAAAACATTGAGTTTCTTTTTCTTTGATATACAACAACATTGTAATGATTTATTAGTTATACATTTGGCAGCATCGTATTCATGTTCGAAACCCACTGCATCAATACTCGTTGCAGTTGCTAACTCAGTCAGTCTGTATCCATGTTCCAAGTTGTACCATCATTTCTGCTCCGTGATAATCTTGTTTGTGTGCAGTATTTTTTTTTTATTTTTTATTTTGGTGAGTATATTTTTAATCATCATAAAATAACTAATATTATATGGTGCCTCTAAACATAATATTTATAAAATATATGCTAACAATAAGAATATATTTAGGTGCACTCTTTACTGTCATATTTCTAATAGATATAACATCTCTAACAATTAATTTATTTCTCTTTAAACCTAAATTAATTGCTAACGACATCATTGTGCACTTGCATTACAGCTGCGCGGCGTTGCTTATATGAAATGTTTATTGTTTCAATAAATATTACGTTTTCTAGTGGCTATATTTGCTTACATTTATGTTCATATGTGCGTAAATGGTGTCATAAGCATAATGCCAAATGTGAATACCAGCATTCATGAACTCTAAAAGTTATTAACTGTTTCTCAGGGCGAAGTGGAACACCTTCCCTGCCCTGCAGTTTTGCAATCTAAAATTGAGTAGCATCAAATAAGGTAAAATTATTATTAGTAGTTAATCCTTGTTAACTGTTTATCTAGTAAATAAATAATATCATATTTTATATATTCTTCAAAATATATATTCGCACAGTATATACAATTTAGTTCAATATAAATTACATACAAATGTTCAAACATTTACGTTTTCACCTTCTCAATAATTTTGTTTTAGGTTTTCAAGGAAGTTACGAAAATTTTGTTTTATTTACAACTCAATATATACAATATATATATATATATATATATATATATATATATATATATATATATATATATATATGAATTTTAAGGCGCTTGGAGAAGAAATCATAGCTCTGTGACATATTCTACCTTTCAGATATATTTGAAAATTGTTTAACTTCCAAAGAGGCATCAGCTCTTTCCTTGTAAAACTTAATCTGCTTAGGATTAATATTAGGCATAAGAAATTGTTATATTTTCCAACCCTTGCCACTATTGAAAAGGAGCTGCATGAGGATGATATTTTAGTGTCCATTGGTCACTTGAAAAAATTGCACAATGATATGGAAATTAGGTTCAAAGATTTCTTGGAAATGAATATTCCAGGTTGGGTGGTAGACCCATTTAAGACAAATGCCGCTGATATTGACATCATACTGCAAGAAAGCCCCATTCAGTTGCAGATTAATCAAACTGCTCAAGCTAAATTTAAACATGGCCTCAATAACTTATGGACAAGTAGTGAAATTGCCATCAAATTCCCATTGCTTTGGTAGGAAGTAAATTATATTTCATTGCCTTTCCAACATCTTACCTAGTTGAGTCAGGTTTTAGCTGAGTTTCTCACCTATTATCAAACTAGCAACTGCTGAGAAATTGGAACTAGAGGTGATCTTCATCTGTCTCTAAAAACCATGCACCCTGCCATTGAAAAACTTGCGCAACTACATCAGCCACCAGGATCTTACTGAAAAACATACACAAAGAAAGCTAATATGATATATTTGTTTTATTTTGCTAAAGGATTCTATTTTTTGAAGTCAAAAGATAATCATTTTTAAAGGTTACTTATTTTCTCTGTCCATGGAAATTTTTCATTTTGCTGCTATATCAGAGAAATAATGTATAATCTTAAATGGTTCTTGTATTGAACCCACAAAATATTTTTTTCTGTTAGTAAAGCAGAATATATGTACAATTAATGGACAATGATATTTTTATGGAAGTTATTATAATATTCAAGTACTATTTTTCTGCTAATAATACCAAAGTGTCCACAGAAATATTAAAGATCCCAAGGGGGGCCATGAAATAAAAAAGGTCGGGAACCACTGATCTAGAGCACTAAACAACTGCCTTACAGCCTGGAAACCCACAAGGCTACATATGCTTCTATTGGGGTTTGATTTAGTTATAGAGTACTAGGTAAAAACACAAGCTTCTCAAGGTTTTTTTAATGAGCTATACAGTGCTCGACAAAAGTTTAGGACGGGTGAGTGGGGCAGACTAAACTTATGTCTAAAAAAAGAATGGTATAGATGAGGGTGATTTAATTTAGTCAGAAGTTTGGGCCGGCTGCATGACGTCATTACATCCCTCAGTTTCCCGCTCAGCCTGCCAGCACCTGCTCAGTGTCGGCTTGACCGCGGTAGTGAGAGGACTATGCTGTTGTGTTCTCCTGACCGACGCCATTTTGTGACTGGGTTTTTTGTAGTTTAGTAGTGTTTGTGGCTTTATTATGGGGAAAGCAAGGCAGTTATCACCTGAAACTATTGCCCAGATTATCGCTCTCAAGGAGGCTGGTAAGCAAACTAAGGAAATAGCCGAATAACTTAAAATAAGTGATTGTGTTGTGAGGTGTTACGTTGCTAGGTGGAGGGAGGGAGGGTATGACGCCAAACCAACCCTGGAAAGAGCGGTCTGGTAAGCTTTGTAAGACCTCTAGGTGTGTTGATAACATTAAGAGAGACCTAGAGAAGAGTCCTCGTATTTCATCCAGTAAAATTAAGGAAAATAATAGTTGTCTGTTCAGTGAGGTGTCTGTGTGCACTGTTAGTCGACGTGTTCATGAGCTTGGTTACACAAGCCACCGCCCCATCAAGAAACCGATTCTCACCTGTTTGCAGAAGGCTCATAGGGTCACTTATGCTCTGAAATATCTTCAGTGGGATGATGCTGACTGGCTTGATGTGCTTTGGTCTGATGAAGCAACGTTCACAGTGACTGAGGGGAGAGGTGTATCAAAAGCATGTCAGTGACCCCATTGACCCACACTACCTTTGTGGAACTGTGAAACACTCCAGTTCATTAATGGTATGGGGTTGTTTCTCAGGCAGGGGCTTGGGGAAGCTTGCTGTGTTGCCTGCCAACATTAAAGTCAACCAGTACATTTATTATGAGCTGCTAAATGAACATCTGGAGGAGTGCTTTTAATTAACAGGCACAAGCGTGTTCCAACAGGATGGTTATCCCTGCCACACTGCCAAATCTGTTATAACCTGGCTTAAAGACTGTGAGATTAAGTTCATTGAGGATTGGCCTGGTAACAGTCCAGATTTAAACTTGATTGAGAACTTTTGGCAGGTGGTTAAACACAGGTTACAAGGGAAGGACGTCAGCACTCTTCCCAAGTTGGAGAAGGAAATTAGGGCTTGTTGGGATGCTATACCTACCCAGAAGCTACATGATCTTGCTATGTCCATGCCACGATGCCTGAGGGATTTAAAGAAACGCAAAGGATGCCCAACAAAGTATTAAGGGTAAGATTTATTATTTTTGAGACACTTATCATGCTGCAATTTGTCTGACACGCACCTGGCCTAAACTTTTGTTGAGCACTGTAGGGTTAAAATAATGACTGGAAACTGAAAAACTCCCAAACCCAACCATGTTTGAATCTCTAGAGGGCCATAATGGCAGTTAAATATTTTCTTTTAATGAGTTTCACACTGAAATGAGCAAAGGAAACTACTGGAGTAAGCAAAGAAAATTCTTACTGGTGATTAAATCCTGACTAACAAAATAACTTGAACTCTCTCCTCCCTTTACTTAAGTACTGTCAGAAGATATTCTTACCATGCTCTGTGTCATCATCGGTGGCTCCATCCCATGTCCGAACATCTGTTCCATCCTCAGTTATCTGGTGCCCTCAGCTCATTTTTGTGCTGGATATGATTTAGGAAACCCAGGCTGTTGTGGAAGAGCTGCAGGCAGAAGTCACATGGGAGGGCAGGAGGAGGACAAGGTTGTTCCAGTTGCTACTTCTTTCTCCTATTTTTTGTCCTCATGCTGTTCTCCTCAAAGGCTGCAGTGCTGTCATGGACAGATGTCCTCCAGGCTCCTCTGTTCCTGGCAGTTTGCTCTCATGAAAGGTTTAATGTTGTTCTGGGCCAGGGTGCACTTGAGCTAGTCTTTGTAGCGGTGCTTTGGTCCTCCTTGGGGTGTTGTTCCGGTCACAAGTTCCCTGTAGAGCATGATCCTGGGAAGTCTGGAAAGGTCCATTCGTAAAATCTGGCATGCCCAGCAAAGACAATGGTGGATGATGATGGCTTCAATGCTGGGTAGCAAGGCTTGGTTCAGGATCTCAGTATTGCTGATGAAATCTTCCCATCATATTTTGAGGATCTTGCTCAGCTTGTACTGCTGGAATCGCCCAAGGTGTTTGATGTCACGGCGGTAGTGTCCAAGTCTCACAAGAATAGAGAAGGGTGAAGAGGACTATGTAGATCACTTTTCACTATATCTGAGTGGTTCAAATGTCCAAACACAGGTTTTCATTTTCTTTGGCTAAGATCAAAGTCATATATACACTTGTGCTATTGTCATGACTAAGCCCTTTCCACAAATGAGGCTGGCTAAGATGTGGTGTACTTGCACCAATTCTTTAGTTTTGTTTTTGACTGCTGCCTTGCTTGGGAGCACCAGTGCCATGGAAATCCTTTGCTCTGTACTGTTCAGCACATGGGCTCCTGGGAAGGCTGGCTATCCTATTGCTGCCCTATCATTTCTGTTTACTTATAACCAGACCTGTGGAGTTGGTAGGCTAAAACCCAGATTTTCAATAGTTTGACTGTGACTTCAATTCTGGGATTTATCTAATAATCTTAAAAAATTCTTTATTGCATGAAAACTGTGATGATGATTTTTCCTCTTTATTGAGTTTATTATCTGGCTATTTTTCCAACTCATATTTTATAAATTATCAATTTAAGTGGTTGAATAAACTAAAGTATGCCATATAGAAATTTTATTTATAAAAGAAATCCAAATTCAGAGTTTGTGGACCTTTCAAACAAAAAAATTCCTGATATGCATAATTAAACCGAAAATTTAAAAGAGAAAATATATCCTATGATTGTGAAACCACTGTATAGGAGCCGAAAGATTAATTTACAAGACTAGTTTCAAAATGTAATTTATCATACCCTCTTCAGTCGTATACTGAAAATGCGATTGTTACAAAAGTATATAAATATCCTACAGATCAGAAAAAAACACAAAGAAACAGGAAAAAAGGTCATTAATCAGTGGGTTTAAGTCTAAGATTGTTGACTAAGCGGTATACGATGAGGTTGCGAGAATGGGGGCTGCATTTTAATTGCCCATCTGACAAATTAAAATTGGTAATTTCTCCTATTAATATAGATTCTACTATTTTTCTTTTATGGAAATCCTTACAATTATATATGATTTGTGCCTTTGAATAGTCAATTTGCTGGTTGAAATTGCTAATATGATTAAATATACTGGATGTGGTACTGCCTCGTCTGACATCACCTTTATGTTCATAAATTTGTTTTGTTAAGGTTCTCCTATGTAGAATGAGGGACAGTTTGTAGAGCCACACAGAATTAAATATACACCTGCTTCATTTGGCTGATCCACTGGCTTAGTCGTAGTGAAAGATTAATTTAATGATAGAAAAAGGGTATTTAAATAACTTTGTTCACTCCTTTGAGGAGAGGAGAGAAAGGGAGGGATAGGCACTTCATATTACTAAATTTGTTTTTCTCCTTGGGATGGTAATGAGTAAATTTTGCTTTAGATAAACTTTCATTGATCATGTGGAGGGGATAATTTTATTCAATGAACCTGCAAGTTATATATGTAATCTCATCTTCTAGAAAGCAAGGTTCACAGCTCCTAAGTGCTCTCAAAAACATACTTGATGCAATGGCTCGCTTAATGTTAATATCATGATTAGAAAAGAAATGGATATACCAGTTAGAATGGGTAGGTTTTCAGTACACAGTGAAGCTAATTTTTTCAATGACTCTAACAATTTTTACATCAAGAAAGGATGTAAAATTGTTAAATAAGTGTAAACTATTTATAGGCCAAATTGATATGACATCATCTACATATAGCATACAAAATTATGATGGGGAATCACAGAAGGGAGTAATGATACTTTGAAATGTTCCATAAAAAGGTTTTACCCACGCTAAAACCATATTTTTGACGAAAAAAAAACCCATATCGCTGATAAATACATTGTCAGTAACACAAAGTTTAACAAAATTTATGATTTTATTTTTGCCTAGAGGTAAAACTAAAATTAGAAATCTTGTTAACTTGTTGTGAGGTCTACAAATAGGCAGATTTGAGTTTGCTTTGTTTTTTTTTAATTTAGGACTTTCATTTCAGATGCATTTATTCATGCTTAGTGTATCCCCTTTACTGACCTGTGATGGAATGCTTAGCTATATTCACATTCTCACTGTATGCTGCCATTTCTAAATGTTGGTTAATTTAAATATACTGATTTTTCCCTTGCTTGGTGGCTATGACCAGTTGTTTTGTTTTTAAAATTTTTCTCACAAGTGTTCAGAATTTCTTCACTCCCAACAATAGTTGTTTTGTATCTGTAATAGGTATTTTTAAGAGACTCAATTTTTGTGTATTGACGTTGCCTTCTGGATTTTCAATATTTCTATAACTATGTTCTTTCATCCCTTGCTGGGAATGCATCCCTCTGTTGGATTATATTAGTTTACTTTTTCTCATAAATCTTGTCATATTGCTCAAGTAAGATGCTGTAAAACTATTAATTCTTGGTCCTCTTTACTTCACAAATATTTTTGTACCATATTGGGTCATATGCAAAGAGCTATTAATATTAAACATAAGAATAATAGTTTTTTTTAGCATGGCGAGTTTTATTTTCCTTTGAATGTGTCATGATGTACTTGGCCTGATATTAGGAAAACTGTTTTGGGTGGGAGGTAGTTGATGATTTTAAGCGAGTGATCACAAGGGCCTGTATGCCATGCTTGGATTTGGATGCCTTGGTGGCATTTTGTTAGATTTCAACAGGATCTGGAAAAAAGGCCTCATCCCATAATCCTGGCAAAGGGCTACTTGCTTACTTTTTGTAAGCATGGGATAGATCTCTCTCTCTACCCCAGCTGATATCTGCCAAACTTCTCCAACCTGCATGGGCAAATTGATGGAGAAATTGGTAAATATTAGATTAGCTTTCTCCTGGACAGGGTGGAGGCCACCTGTCTTCTGCACTGTCTTGTTCAAGTTCTATTCCCCCATAAGGGGTGCAGCGATTTGCCTTACTGGCCGCCGTGCTGACGGCACTCAGCATCCCGTCCAGCCGCAGCTTAGCCTCTTCTCCTTCTTTCAGACAGCCTGTATTTCTCCCCTACTTCCTCACCACCTACAACCTCTCCCACAACTTTCTCTGGTCGGCCTCTATATTCTCAGGGTAGATGCTGACATTCTTCTCAGCCGACTATCCCGGATCGGGGCTGAGGGGGAAGGGGACAATGTTCCTTAACCCCTGAGCTCCGATTCAGGATGATGGCTTTTTAACAACCTGCTTCATCCTCACCCATACCTTCCTTACACCCCCTTTCCTTCTCACTTCACCACCTTTTTTTTATGCTGTGGCCAAGGTGGAGCCGCAATGCTGAATGGCTGCCAGGCCACCAGGTGGGAGGGGTGGTCCTGAATGGCGGCACCTGGCTCTGCCAACCCCGTACGTACCCCTTGCAGAATGGGCTACTGCCAGGGGTGATGGGTGTTTACTTCACGTAAGAAAAAGAGGGTCACCATGTCTAATGATGAAAAACTAATAATCTTCCCTTAATTTACCTCTGTCCATCGTCGGAGCCGCCCTCGGGCAGCTCCGCAGAAAAAAATGGAGGTCCCCCCCCACCCCCTGTGCTTTCGCAGGGGACCCTCCAAATCTAACTAACCGGAGAGGAGGCTTACTTCTCTCAGGGGCGCGGTGATTTGCCGTGCTGAATGGGCTCAGCACCCCCTCCGACCCTAGTTTAGCCTCTTTCAGACAGCCTGTATTTCTCCCCTACTTCATCGCTTTTCATACAACCTCTCCCACAACTTTCTCTGGTTGGCCTCTAATTTCACAGGGTGGATGCTGACCTTCTCAGCCAACCCTCCCGGATCGGGGCAGAATGGGAAGGGAACAATATTCCCTAATCCCTGAGCTCCGGTCTGGGGTGGTTGGTTTTTAACACCCTGCTTCATCCCCACCCGTACCTTCCTCATATCTCTTTTCCTTTTCTCTTCACACTATCAATTTTATGCCGTGATCAAGGTGGAGCCGCCATGATGAAGG
Source organism: Ceratothoa steindachneri (assembly GCA_963969495.1). Lineage (NCBI taxonomy): Eukaryota > Metazoa > Arthropoda > Malacostraca > Isopoda > Cymothoidae > Ceratothoa > Ceratothoa steindachneri. The sequence goes on along the minus strand of OZ018321.1, from coordinate 147,683,048 downwards.
GCTGCCAGGTCACCAGGCGGGAGAGGTGGCCTTAAATGGCGGCACCTTGCACCAGGCCTGTATGCACCCCTTGCAGAGCGGGCAACTGTGAGGGGTGATGAGCTGTTGCATCCCGTAATAAAAAGAGGGTCACCATGCCCAATAATGAACAAATAAAAAAAAAACCTAACCCTCCGGCAGCTCCACAGAAAAAATGGAGGATCTCCCTTGTGCTTGTGCAGGGGACCCTCGATATTTCTCTAACCGGAGAGGAGGATTACTCCACTGCTACGACTACAGGTATAGGAGACTCCCCCTCACCCCCTTCTCTGGAGGTGCATTCGGGCACCTCCCCTTTTCCAGCGGCAGTCCCTCCTTTTCTTTCCATGGGGACTGCAAAGAAAGACAGCAGGCAGCCCATTGCCGACCGCTCCCCATTGAAGCTGCTCGGTAGGGAAAACCCCCATAGGGGGGAGAGGGAAGCCAGGCCCCTTCGGTCACTTACCTCAAAAGACATGCTGGCAAGAATATTGAACCTTGCCGGGGTCAGGCCCTGTGCCTCCCGACACTTGACTAATGACAATGATGCGAACGGGACCTGAGATATCCTCGGGGGATTGCCAACTTGAGGCCCCTCTTGTGATAGACATGGTCCTTGAGGCAACCCAGCCTCAGACGGTAGGGCCTTCCATGGGGGAGAATCCGGGCTCGGCGCCAAGAACTGAACCAGAATCCGCCCCTATGCAACATCCTCCTCAAAGGGCTTGGCTCTGAGAGGCAGTACAAGGAGGGGAGAGATCTCCTCCAACCGGTGCCGCTGCGACGACCAGGACCTTTCCATTTCGGAGAAGGACCTGGCTGAGGCCGGTCCATCTGGCCTAGGGGCTCTTGTCGGCGGAGGGGAGAAGCGGGTTTATTCCCCGCCCTCTCGAAAAAAGAAAAGGACGAAAAAGACAAAGAAGACTCGGGGCTCCTCTCCATCCGCGGGGGCTGCGGGGACGGATGGGTCTGCTGCCACTCTGGCGAGCGACCAACCAAGATCGGCATATCCAGCCCTTCTGCCCCCCCCCCCCCGGGTGTAGAGCCCGCGAATATGACAAAGACCAAAAGTGCTCAGGGCAGAGCCTCGATAACATCAGGGCCCTTGAGTCAGAGGTTACCTGGCGTTTTCAAGCCCGCTGGCTAAAAACGCTTGCTCGTCATTCGCTCCACTGATAGCAGCATGTTGGCCAAGGAAAACATGAGCTATTAGAGGAGAGGATTAGCTAGTGTAATTGGTAGAGAGCTGAAGGTGACCCTTTTCTCGGACGGGAGCCTTCTGGCGAATCCCACCGAGGCGGCAAAGATAAGTGCTCTTCGGACACTTCATGGCACCCCGGTGAGTGTGACGACGCACTCTACCATGAACTTTGTGAAAGGAGTAGTTTATGCGAGGGAACTCGTTGACTACAAAATAGAGGACATGACCTTAGAGTTGGCCGACCATGGGGCGGTCAAGGTTGAACGTGTGATTAGAAAACAGGGAGGGGCCTCGAGACCCACTCCTACACTCTTCGTCACGTTCGACTGTGACAAGCTCCCTGAGTCGGTGCGTGCCGGTTGGTACCGCTACCGCGTGAAGGCATTCGTGCTATTGCCGCGGCGGTGCTATTACTGTCGGCGCATCGGCCATACGAATCGTTCTTGTAGACGTGCAAAGCCGGGGTGACCCGAAGTTTGCGTAAATTGCTCCAAGGCCGCACACGATAAGTCCAAAGCTTGTGTGGCCAAGTTTGTCAATTGCGGAGAGCCGAAGTATTGTGGTGCATATCCTTGAGAAAAATCCTGGCCGTTCAGGCCCAGGATCGACTCTCATTCCGCAAGGCTAAGGACTTGGTCCTGGCGTGCCCGGCTCTGCCTGTGACGTCATATGCGAGGCCAACGAGCACGGTTTTTTCGGCGCCCATTCGGAGCCCTCCTGCGGGCTCTACTCAACCCGGGCGCTCCCCTGGTAAAGCTGGCGGCAAAAAGGGTTCACGCCAGGCCCCGGTTAAAACCAGGGCTCCCCCCTCTTCCCCCAGCGTGACCATTTCCCGTAAGGCGAAACGGCCACGCGCCTCCACCTAGTCGTTAGACTCACAAGAGGCAACACCCCTGAAGATGGTATCTAGGTCATCTTCCGGGGTTCCTAAAGCTGTTCGCCGAAAGGAGTACAGCAACAAAAAAGCTTCGGCTCCTCAGCCCACGCCTAGAGGTGGAGCGAGAGGCTCGGAGACGGTGGTTCCTAGAAAAGAGGCCGTCCCCCCGCCTCCGAAGCCGCAACGCCCGCCTAAGGTTTCGAGGCGGAGGGAGGAAAAGACTCGCATGGCGAGCCCAACCTCCCCCAATAAGTCCTCGAAGGCGACAGCGCCTTCAGCCCTTCTTCCATCCAACAGCGCCCGGTGTTCTGCCTCCGGGAAGCGTACGGCCATTCCCGTGAGGGTCTTCTGTTCGAGGAGGGCCCCCGCGTCTCCTCCGAGCTAGGCCTGGAGGGCATATTCCTTCAATGGAATTGCTGTGGACTCCGGGCGAACTGGGAGGCGCTGCGGAGGCTCGTCTCTATTCCTTTCCCCGTTGGCTATTTTTCTGCAGGAGACCATGCTAGGTGCGTGCCTCCTGTCCGCCCTCATGGGGTATAAGGGTCTTGCGACCCACCACCGCGGGCTGGCCGGGCTGGGGGATGCGCGGTTTACACCCGGCATGCTGTCTCCCTTCTTCCTTTCTCTTTAGATACCTCCTTTCAGGCAGTGGCTGTGCAGCTGCACCTGGATAGGAGGTATACTATCATTTCTGCGTACATTCCACCGTCAGCTGACTTCGACGCGGGGGACACCCGCCGCGTCGTGGCACGGTTGCCGAGGCCCTATCTCTTGCTTGGAGATCTGAACGGCAAGCATCCTCTCTGGGGAGATTACTCCATAAATTCTAGGGGACAAGTCCTTGCCGATCTGATCGAAGAACTTGAGATGGGTGTCCTAAACGTGGATGAGTTTACGCATCGCTGTCCGAGAACCGCTTTATTTTCCTGCCTTGACGTATCTTTGTGCTCTTCGGATGCACAGCCTGGTTTGGTTGGGGGGTGGTCGATGACCTCCATGGTAGTGATCACTTTCCCATTCAAATATCATTTTCAGGGCAACTACCGCTTGAGAGCCCACCTCGGTGGTGCTTCGCGCGGGCGCGGTGGCCTGCATTTCAGGAAATGACTGAATTTTCTATCTCAGTCGAGGAGTTTAGGTCGGTAGAGGCCAGTTTTAATACGGCGACTAATGCCCAAGTAGGCAGTCGCCAGATGAGCTCTTAAAAAAAAAAAAAAAAAAATAGGTCGGTAGATGAGGCCGTTGTTCTTCTCCGGCAACCTCATCGCCGCGGGCCTGACTACTATTCGTAGGACGTCTGGCCGTTTTGCACGCTGACCACTCCCATGGTGGTCGGCCGAGTGTGAGAAGGACCTCAAACTGATGCGCTATGCCTACATGCGCTATAAGCGCCGCCGAACGATTTCATTGTCGCTGAATTTCGTCGGGCTAGGGCTAGGTTCCGGTATATTTCGAAGCATGCCCGCTGCTCTTCTTGGCGGGCATACGTGTCTTCTTAATGGGAAGACCCCTTTAGCTGAGGTGTGGAAGCGAGTCAAAAGGATTCGGGGCAAGTTCTCGCAGGACCCCCCTCCCGTTCTCCAGGAGAATGGGACCGCAATCTCAGACCCCGCGTCCGTGGCGGAATCCTTAGCGACCGCTTTTTCCGCATTCTCTAGCCGTGATGCTGCTCCGCCAGCATTCAATGCACGTCGTGATGTCGCGGAAGGCCGCCGGCTGGACTTTACCTCCAGAGGCGGAGAACCCTTCAACGACAAGTTTACTGTGAGTGAGTTGCGTTCCGCTCTCGCTTCGTGCGCGGACACCGCCCATGGTCCGGACGATGTCCCGTACGCCATGCTTCGACACCTGGGTGAGCGAGGCATGGCCTTTCTATTAGATTTGTTCAACAGGATCTGGGTGGAAGGTCTCCTCCCAGACTCCTGGCGAATCGCTACTGTGCTCGCCTTTCGCAAGCCGGGGAGAGATCACTCTACTCCGACCGGTTTCCGCCCAATCTCTCTAACCTCTTGCGTGTGCAAGTTGATGGAGAAATTGGTAAATGTTAGATTAGCCTATTTCCTGGACAGCGGAGGCCATCTGTCTTCTGCACAGTGCGGCTTCCGTAAGTTCCACTCCACGTCGGATGCTCTGCTCCGACTGGAAAATGCCGTCTGCGAGGCTTTCCTTCGTAGACAGCACTACGCCACGGTGTTTTTTGATCTGGAGAAAGCCTATGATACCGCATGGCGATACGGTATCATGGAGACTCTCCACACGATGGGGGCGAGGGGACGCCTCCCAATGTTTATATCTGAATTTTTGCGAGATCGTCGATTCCGCGTACGGGTGGGGGGAGCCCTCTCCGGCCCAAAGGAGCAGGAAGAGGGTGTCCCGCAGGGAAGTGTCCTCAGTGTCACACTCTTTGCCCTGAGCATCAACGGCATCACCTCGGTGCTGCCGGAAGATGTTCTCGCTACGCTCTACGTGGACGACCTTTCGATCTCTTTTGGCGCGGCCCAGATGCCAACTCTGGAGCGCCGACTCCAACAGGCATTGAACCGCGTCTCTCGCTATGCCGAAGCGCACAGGTTTCGGTTTTCTTTGGCCAAGACTAAGGTGGTGCACTTTTGCCGCCATCCATGGCTTCACCCCGACCCAGATTTGTTTCTTAATGGGGTGCGCCTGGATGTGGTTGAGTCGCACCGTTTCCTTGGTCTTGTATTCGACCGACGCCTCACCTGGGAGGCTCACATTCGCAGCCTTAGGGTCTCTTGTACCCGCGCCATGGACATTCTCCGTTACGTGACGTTCAGCGCTTGGGGCGCTGATAGGGCTACCGCCTTACTTTTTTATCGATCCTTTGTTCGCTCGAAGCTCGACTACGGATGCGAGTTTTATGCATCCGCAGCCGAGCGTTTATTGCGGAAGGTGGATTCGATCCACCACACCGGCCTTCGCCTTGCGACCGGTGCCTTCCGCACTTCCCCCATTGAGAGCCTGTTGGTCGATGCTGGGGAGATGCCACTCGCTCTGCGCCGCGTGCAGTGCATCACTCGCCTGTACGCGCGAGCCCGGCGCCTCCCCCAGTCGCCAACAGCTCTCACTGCATCCGCAGCTGATCTCGATGGTGCCTATGCCGACGAGAGACGCCAGTCATACCCTAAGCCCTTTGGGTTTAGGGCCAGGAAACTCCTTCGAGAGGTAGATATAGCTCTCGGGCCGGTGGCGCCCCTGGTTCTGCCCAGGACGCCACCCTGGAGGGTACCACATTTGGCCATTTGTCGCCACGCCTCTGCTCCCAAAGCTTGTACTGCGCCGGGAGTATTGCGTTCGATCTTTTTGGAGCACACATCGTGTCACGCTGGTACCGTGCCAGTGTATACGGATGGCTCCAAGTCCCAAGAGGGGGTCGGCTTCCACGCCGTATCCCCTCTGTTTGAAGTCAGCGGGGCTCCACCAGGCGCTGCGTCTGTCTTCACGGCCGAGCTGGTGGCAATACACCACTCGGTACGGGAGATTACGCGACGTGCCCGGTTCGGAGACCGGATTGTGATTTATAGCGACTCACAAAGCGCCCTGAGTGCTCTCGGGGCATTGGAATCTCCGCATCCCCTGGTTCGCGAAATCCGTGACGCCACGGTTTTGGCGAGCCGGGCAGATGTCGAGATTATCTTCTGCTGGGTTCCTGGACATGTAGGAATTGCGGGGAATGAGCGCGCCGATGAGGGCGCCAAAGAGTCCGCGAGGACTCTGCGACCGGACCAGCGTTTCGCTCTTCCTCACACCGACTACATGGCAGGAATACGGGCAGCTCTTCGGACTGCTTGGCAAAGAAGATGGGAGACGGTCGAGGGGAACTTAAAGTTGCGTGCCATTGCGCCGCGACTGTTCCCATGGACCTATCCCCCAATGCCGCGGCGGCTTCAGGTTGCTTTCTGTCGTCTTCGAATCGGACACACTCGTGTGACGCATCGTTACTTGGTGGAGCGCTCGCATGTGCCCTATTGCAACGACTGCGTCGTCCCCCAGACTGTTCGGCATATTCTTGTCGAATGTCCCAGTCTGGGTGATCTTCGCGCACGATACCTGTCTCGGTACCGGGATGGGCGGGGTCGCTACCGCCTGTCCCTTGTACTCGGGACGAGTGCGTGCACCATGACTGGTGGACTTATTGACTTTTTGGGGGAGGCCGGCCTTCTCCCCTTTATTTAAGGTTCCTTTTTTTGTTATTGTTTTGTTTTAGATTGCACTCTCGTGCACCGGGGTGAGGGGGACCTCCCCCCGCTGCCGGAGATTGCTTCGATTGTTAAGTTTTTCAAATTTATATTGATTGTTAAGTTTTCATATTTTAACTTTAAAGTAGCCTAATTCTAGGCTGTCGTGTTTTTCGGCGACTTATGCCCAAGTGGGTAGTTGCCAGATGGGCTCTATAAAAAAAAAAAAAAAAAAAAAAAATGCTCCGCCAGCATTCAATGCACGTCGTGATGTCGCGGAAGGCCGCCGGCTGGACTTTACCTCCAGTGGCGGAGAACCCTTCAACGACAAGTTTACTGTGAGTGAGTTGCGTTCCGCTCTCGCTTCGTGCGCGGACACCGCCCATGGTCCGGACGATGTCCCGTACGCCATGCTTCGACACCTGGGTGAGCGAGGCATGGCCTTTCTGTTAGATCTGTTCAACAGGATCTGGGTGGAAGGTCTTCTCCCAGACTCCTGGCGAATCGCTACTGTGCTCGCCTTTCGCAAACCGGGGAGAGATCACTCTACTCCGACCGGTTTCCGCCCAATCTCTCTAACCTCTTGCGTGTGCAAGTTGATGGAGAAATTGGTAAACGTTATATTAGCTTTTTTCCTGGACAGCGGAGGCCATCTGTCTTCCGCACAGTGCGGCTTCCGCAAGTTCCACTCCACGTCGGATGCTCTGCTCCGACTGGAAAATGCCGTCTGCGAGGCTTTCCTTCGTAGACAGCACTACGTCACAGTGTTTTTCGATCTGGAGAAGGCCTATGATACCGCATGGCGATACGGTATCATGGAGACTCTCTACACGATGGGGGCGAGGGGACGCCTACCAATGTTTATATCTGAATTTTTGCGAGATCGTCGATTCCGCGTACGGGTGGGGGGAGCTCTCTCCGGCCCAAATGAGCAGGAAGAGGGTGTCCCGCAGGGAAGTGTCCTCAGTGTCACACTCTTTGCCCTGAGCATCAACGGCATCACCTCGGTGCTGCCGGAAGATGTTCTCGCTACGCTCTACGTGGACGACCTTTCGATCTCTTTTGGCGCGGCCCAGATGCCAACTCTGGAGCGTCGACTCCAACAGGCATTGAACCGCGTCTCTCGCTATGCCGAAGCGCACAGGTTTCGGTTTTCTTTGGCCAAGACTAAGGTGGTGCACTTCTGCCGCCATCCACGGCTTCACCCCGACCCAGATTTGTTTCTTAATGGGGTGCGCCTGGATGTGGTTGAGTCGCACCGTTTCCTTGGTCTTGTATTCGACCGACGCCTCACCTGGGAGGCTCATATTCGCAGCCTTAGGGTCTCTTGTACCCGCGCCATGGACATTCTCCGTTCCGTGACGTTCAGCGCTTGGGGCGCTGATAGGGCTACCGCCTTACTTTTTTATCGATCCTTTGTTCGCTCGAAGCTCGACTACGGATGCGAGTTTTATGCATCCGCAGCCGAGCGTTTATTGCGGAAGGTGGATTCGATCCACCACACCGGCCTTCGCCTTGCGACCGGTGCCTTCCGCACTTTCCCCATTGAGAGCCTGTTGGTCGATGCTGGGGAGATGCCACTCGCTCTGCGCCGCCCCGTAAGGGGCGCGGCGATTTGCCATCCTGGCCGCCGTGCTGACGGGATCCAGCGCCCCGTCTGGCCCCACCTTAGCCTCTCTTCCTTCCTTCAGATAGCCTGTATTCCTATCCTACCTCGTCGCTTTTCATACAACCTCTCCCACAACTTTCTCTGGTCAGCCTCTAATTTCACAGGGTAGAAGCTGACCTTCTTCTCAGCCAATCGTCCCGGATCGGGGCTGAGGGGGGAGGGGACAATGTCCCCTAACCCCTGAGCTCCGGTCTGGGGTGGTTGGCTTTTAACAACCTGCTTCATCCCCACCCATACCTTCCTCACATCCCTTTTCCTCTCGTCTTCAAAATCTATCCGTTTTACGCCGTGTTCAAGGTGGAGCCGCCATGCCGAAGGACTGCCAGGCCACCAGGCGGAGGGGTGTTCCCAAATGGCGGAGCCTGGCTCTGCCGGGCCTGTAAGCACCTGTTGCAGTGCGGGCTACTGCAAGAGGTGGTGAGCGATTGCGTCCCGTAAAACAAAGAGGGTCACCATGCCCAATGATGAAACAAAAAAACATCTCCCCTTAATTCCCCCTATAACAACAACGGAGCCGCCCTCGTGCAGCTCCACAGAAAAGATGGAGGTCCCCCCCCTGTGCTTGCGCAGGGGACCCTCCATTCCTCTTTAACCGGAGAGGAGGCTTACTCCCCCTCACTCCCTTCTCTGGAGGTGCTTTCGGGCACCTCCCTATCTCCAGCGGCAGTCCCTCCTATGCTTTCTAAGGGGACTGCCAAGAAAGCCAGCAGGCAGCCCATTGCCGACCGCCCCTCGTACAAGCGGCTCGGTAGGGCAAACCCCCTAAGGGGGGGGAGGGAAGCCAGGCCCCTTCGGTCGCTTCCCTCAAAAGACCTGCTGGCAAAAATATTAAACCTTGCCGGGGTCAAGGCCTGTGCCTCCCCACTAAAGACTTATGACGCTGCCAAGGGGACCTGCGATGTCCTGGGAGGGGATGGCCAACTGGAGGCCCCTCCTGTGATAGACATGGTCCTTGAGGAAAACCAGCCTCAGACGGTAGGGCCTTCCATGGGGGGGAATCCGGGCTTGGCGCCAAGCACCGAACCCGAATCCGCCCCTATGCAAGGTCCTCATCAAACGGCTGTGGATTCTCAGGCAGGACAAGGAGGGGAGGGATCTCCTCCGGATGAATCCCCTGCGCCCACCGGTACCTTCTCCATTTCAGAGAAGGACCTGGCTGAGGCCGGTCCATCTGGCCTGGGGGCTTCTACCGTCGGGGGTGAGAAGCGGGTTCATTCCCCGCCCTCCTCTCCTAAAAAGAAGAAAAAGACAAGAAAGACGAAAAAGACTCGGGGCTCCTCTCCATCCGCGGGGGCTGCGGGGACGGATGGGTCTGCTGCCACTTTGGTAGGCGACCAAGCCAAGATCGGCAAATCCGGCCCCTCTACCCCCTCGTGTGGGGAGCTCCTGACCAAGACTAAGACGAAGAATGCACAGGGCGGAGCCTCGATGACATCGGGGCCCCTCATTCAGAGGTTGCCTGGCATTTTCGAGCCCGCTGGCTTCAAACGCTTCCTCGTTATTCGCTCCACTGATGGCACCATGTTGTCTAAGGGCAACATGATCCATCAGAGGAGAGGATTAGCTAGTGCAATTGGCAGAGAGCCGAAGGTGACCCGTTTCTCGGACGGCAGCCTTCTGGCGAATGCGGCGAATCCCGCCGAGGCGGCCAAGATAAGTGCTCTTCGGACACTTCATGGCACCCCGGTGAGTGTGACGCCGCACTCTACCATGAAGTTTGTGAAAGGAGTAGTTTATGCGAGGGAACTCGTTGACTACTCCATTGAGGACATCACCCTAGAGCTGGCCGACCATGGGGCGGTCAAGGTCGAAGGTGTGATGAGAAAACAGGGAGGGGCTTCGAGACCCACCCCTACACTCTTCGTCACGTTCGACTGTGACAAGCTCCCTGAGTCGGTGCGTGCCGGTTGGTACCGCTACCGCGTGAAGGCATTCGTGCCACTGCCGCGGCGGTGCTATTACTGTCACCGCTTCGGCCATACGAATCGCTCATGTAGACGTGCAAAGTCGGGGTCACCCGAAGTCTGTGTAAATTGCTCCAAGGTCGCACACGATAAGTCCAAATCGTGTGTGGCCAAGTGTGTCAATTGCGGAGAGCCGCACCCTGCTTCTTCGAAGCAATGTGGTGCATATCTCCTGGAGAAAGAAATCCTGGCCGTTCAGGCCCAGGATAGACTCTCATTCCGCGAGGCTAAGGACTTGGTCCTGGCGCGCCCAGCTCTGCCTGGGACGTCATATGCCTCAGTAGTTCGAAAGGCACCCTCTGCTCCTGGCCCATCCAGGCCAACGAGCACGGTTGTTTCCGCGCCCATTCGGAGCCCTTCTGCGGGCTCTACTACACCCGGGCGCTCCCCTGGTAGAGCTGGCGGCAAAAAGGGTTCACACCCAGCCCCGGCTAAAACCAGGGCTTCCCCCAGCGTGACCGTTTCCCGTAAGGCGAAACGGCCACGCGCCTCCACCGAGTCGTTAGACTCACAGGAGGCAACACCCCTGAAGATGGTCGCTAGGCCATCTTCGGGGGTTCCTAAAGCTGTCCCCCGAAAGGAGGACAGCAACAAAGGAGCTTCGGCTCCTTCGCCCACGCCACGAGGTGGAGCGAGTGGCTCGGAGACGGTGGTTCCTCGAAAAGAGGGCCCCCCGCCTCCGAAGCCGCAGCGCCCGCCTAAGGTTTCGAGGCGGAGGGAGGAAAAGACTCGCATGGCGAGGTCAACCTCCCCCAATAAGTCCTCGAAGGCGACAGCGCCTCCAGCGCTTTGTCCGGCCAACAGCGCCCGGGGTTCTGCCCCCGGGAAGCGTACGGCCATTCCCGTGAGTGTCTTCAATTCGAGGAGGGCCCCCGCGTCTCCTCCGAGCTAGGCCTGGAGGGCATATTCCTTCAATGGAATTGCCGTGGACTCCGGGCCAACTGGGAGGAGCTGCGGAGGCTCGCCTCGTCCCGTTCCCCGTTAGCTATTTTTTTGCAGCAGACCATGCTAGGCGCGTGCCCACTGCCTGCCCTCCCGGGGTATAAGGGTCTTGCGACCCCACCACCGCGGGACGGCCGGGCTGGGGGATGCGCGGTTTACACCCGGCATGATGTCTCCGTTCTTTCTTTCTCTTTAGATACCTCCTTACAGGCAGTGGCTGTGCAGCTGCACCTGGATAGGAGGTATACTATCATTTTTGCGTACATTCCACCGTCAGCTGACTTCGACGCGGGGGACTTCCGCCGTGTCGTGGCACGGTTGCCGAGGCCCTATCTCTTGCTTGGAGATCTGAACGGCAGGCATCCTCTCTGGGGAGATTACACCATAAATCCCAGGGGACAAGTCCTTGCCGATCTGATCGAAGAGCTTGAGATGGGTGTCCTAAACGTGGATGAGTTTACGCATCACTGTCCCAGAACCGCTTCATTTTCTTGCCTTGACCTATCTTTGTGCTCTTCGGATGCACAGCTTGATTTTGATTGGGGGGTGGTCGATGACCTCCATGGTAGTGATCACTTTCCCATTCAAATATCATTTTCAGGGCAACTGCCCCTGAGAGACCACCTCGGTGGTGCTTGGCACGGGCGCGGTGGCCTGCATTTCAGGAAATGACTGAATTCTCTATCTCAGTCGAGGAGTTTAGGTCGGTAGATGAGGCCGTTGAGTTCTTCTCCGGCAACCTTATCGCCGTGGGCCTGACTACTATTCCTAGGACGTCTGGCTGTTTTGCACGCCGACCACTCCCATGGTGGTCGGCCGAGTGTGAGACGGCCCTCAAACAGAAGCGTTATGCCTACATGCGCTATAAGCGCCGCCCGAACGATTTCACTGTCGCTGAATTTCGTCGGGCTAGGGATAGGTTCCGGTATATTTCGAAGCACGCCCGCCGCTCTTCTTGGCGGGCATACGTGTCTTCACTTAACGGGAAGACCCCTTTAGCTGAGGTGTGGAAGCGAGTCAAAAGGATTCGGGGCAAGTTCTCGCAGGACCCCCCTCCCGTTCTCCAGGAGAATGGGACCGCAATCTCGGACCCCGCGTCCGTGGCGGAATCCTTAGCGACCGCTTTCTCTGCATTCTCTAGCTGTGATGCTGCTCCGCCAGCATTCAATGCACGTCGTGATGTCGCGGAAGGCCGCCGGCTGGACTTTACCTCCAGAGGCGGAGAACCCTTCAACGACAAGTTTACTGTGAGTGAGTTGCGTTCCGCTCTCGCTTCGTGCGCGGACACCGCCCATGGTCCGGACGATGTCCCGTACGCCATGCTTCGACACCTGGGTGAGCGAGGCATGGCCTTTCTGTTAGATCTGTTCAACAGTATCTGGGTGGAAGGTCTTCTCCCAGACTCCTGGCGAATCGCTACTGTGCTCGCCTTTCGCAAGCCGGGGAGAGATCACTCTACTCCGACTGGTTTCCGCCCAATCTCTCTAACCTCTTGCGTGTGCAAGTTGATGGAGAAATTGGTAAATGTTAGATTAGCCCATTTCCTGGACAGCGGAGGCCATCTGTCTTCTGCACAGTGCGGCTTCCGTAAGTTTCACTCCACGTCGGATGCTCTGCTCCGACTGGAAAATGCCGTCTGCGAGGCTTTCCTTCGTAGACAGCACTACGCCACGGTGTTTTTTGATCTGGAGAAGGCCTATGATACCGCATGGCGATACGGTATCATGGAGACTCTCCACACGATGGGGGCGAGGGGACGCCTCCCAATGTTTATATCTGAATTTTTGCGAGCCCGTCGATTCCGCGTACGGGTGGGGGGAGCCCTCTCTGCCCCAAAGGAGCAGGAAGAGGGTGTCCCGCAGGGAAGTGTCCTCAGTGTCACACTCTTTGCCCTGAGCATCAACGGCATCACCTCGGTGCTGCCAGAAGATGTTCTCGCTACGCTCTACGTGGACGACCTTTCGATCTCTTTTGGCGCGGCCCAGATGCCAACTCTGGAGCGTCGACTCCAACAGGCATTGAACCGCGTCTATCGCTATGCCGAAGCGCACAGGTTTCGGTTTTCTTTGGCCAAGACTAAGGTGGTGCACTTCTGCCGCCATCCACGTCTTCACCCTGACCCAGATTTGTTTCTTAATGGGGAACGCCTGGATGTGGTTGAGTCGCACCGTTTCCTTGGTCTTGTATTCGACCGACGCCTCACCTGGGAGGCTCATATTCGCAGCCTTAGGGTCTCTTGTACCCGCGCCATGGACATTCTCCGTTCCGTGACGTTCAGCGCTTGGGGCGCTGATAGGGCTACCGCCTTACTTTTTTATCGATCCTTTGTTCGCTCGAAGCTCGACTACGGATGCGAGTTTTATGCATCCGCAGCCGAGCGTTTATTGCGGAAGGTGGATTCAATCCACCACACCGGCCTTCGCCTTGCGACCGGTGCCTTCCGCACTTCTCCCATTGAGAGCCTGTTGGTCGATGCTGGGGAGATGCCACTCGCTCTGCGCCGCGTGCAGTGCATCACTCGCCTGTATGCGCGAGCCCGGCGCCTCCCTCAGTCCCCAACAGCTCTCACTGCATCCGCAGCTGATCTCGATGGTGCCTATGCCGCCGAGAGACGCCAGTCATACCCTAAGCCCTTTGGGTTTAGGGCCAGGAAACTCCTTCGAGAGGTAGATATAGCTCTCGGGCCGGTGGCGCCCCTGGTTCTGCCCAGGACGCCACCCTGGAGGGTACCACATTTGGCTATTTGTCGCCACGCCTCTGCTCCCAAAGCTTGTACTGCGCCGGGAGTATTGCGTTCGACCTTTTTGGAGCACACATCGTGTCACGCTGGTACCGTGCCAGTGTATACGGATGGCTCCAAGTCCCAAGAGGGGGTCGGCTTCCACGCCGTATCCCCTCTGTTTGAAGTCAGCGGGGCTCTGCCAGGCGCTGCGTCTGTTTTCACGGCCGAGCTGGAGGCAATACACCACTCGGTATGGGAGGTTACGTGACGTGCCCGGCTCGGAGACCGGATTGTGATCTATAGCGACTCATAAAGCGCCCTGAGTGCTCTCGGGGCATTGGAATCTCCTCATCATCTGGTTAGCGATATCCGTGACGCCACGGTTTTGGCGAGCCCGGCGGATGTTGAGATTATCTTCTGCTGAGTTCCTGGACATGTAGGAATTGCGGGGAATGAGGACGCCAAAGAGTCCGCGAGGACTCTTCGACCGGACCAGTGTTTCGCTCTTCCTCACACCGACTACATGGCAGGAATACGGGCAGCTCTTCGGTCTGCTTGGCAAAGCTGATGGAAGACGGTCGAAGGGAACTTAAAGTTGCGTGCCATTGCGCCGCGACTGTTCCCATGGACCTATTCCCTAATTCCGCGACGGCTTCAGGTCGTGTGACGCATCGCTATTTGATGGAGCGCTCGCCTGCGCCCTATTGCGACGACTGCGTCGTCTCCCAGACTGTTCGGCACATTCTTGTCGAATGTGCCAGTCTGGGTGATCTTCGCGCACGTTACCTGTCCCGGTACCGGGATAGGCGGGGTGGCTACCGCCTGTCCCTTTTATCGGGACGAGTGCGTGCTCATGGATTGGTGGACTTGTCAACTTCTGGGGGGGGGGATGCCGGCCTTCTCCCTATTATTTAACCAGGTTTTTTTTGTTTTGTTTTATTCCCATATAGGTTGCACGCTCCTCGCCTGGGGGACCCCCCCCCCCGACGCCGGAGCTTGCTTACTACTCGCTACCTTTCCCTTTTTTCAATTTTGGTGTTGTTTAGGTTGTTTTTGTTAACATTGCATTAGATTTTAAAGTATCCTAGTACTTGTCAGTTTTTTAATACGGCGACTAATGCCCAAGTAGGCAGTGGCCAGATGAGCTCTTAAAAAAAAATAATTCATGGACCTATCCCCCAATGCCACGACGGCTTCACGTCTCTTTCTGTCGTCTTCGAATCGTGCACACTCGTGTGACGCATCGCTATCTATTGGAGTGCTCGCCAGCGCCCTATTGTGACTACTGCGTCGTCCCCCAGACTGTTCGGCACATTCTTGTCGAATGTCCCAGTCTGGGTGATCTTCGGGCACGATACCTGTCCCGGTACCGGATGGGCGTGGTTGCCACCGCCTGTCCCTTGTGCTCGGGACGAGTTCGTGCACATTCACCTGTCTACTTATAGACTTTTGGGGAAGGGGCCTTCTCCCCTTTATTTAATTACGTTTTATTTTTTTTATTGTTTTCTTTGTAGGTCGCACGCTCCTGCGCCGGCGTGAGGGGGTCCGACGCCGGAGATTGCTTCCTAATTGTTACGATCTTCCGTTTTTATCATTGTTGTTTTTTTCATATTCCTTTTTTAAAGTAGCCAGTGCTAAGCTGTTGTGATTCCGTCGAGCTATTTTCAAGTTGGCAGTCGCCAGATATGCTCCTTGAATTACCCCCTTCCCCATCCCCCCCGCCATCCCATTCGTCGAAGGATTCACTTTTGCTCATCACGGTCCCGTTGCTTAAATCATCCGACTAAGACAATGTGTTTAACGCCATACGTCGCCCTCACCGAAGTTACCTGTTGCTTCAAGTCCGTCTCTTTGCCAGACAAACGGCTACGCGCCTGCCAACACGCCCATGTCCTAACCACCGACCATTTATTTTCCCATCCACATAAGGTCCAAAGTCAAAGTATTCTTTAGCCGGATTCACGTTTTTTTAAAGGTAAAGAAATTCAATTATTTTTGTGTCAATTTGAGTCCAGTATTAAAGTGTGTTTCGGGGTCAACCATTTGGTTTAAATTAGCAATTCTAACATAGACTCGTTTATTTATAGATGTATAGTTTGTTTGTAATATTTCACTTTTATATGTTGTACTTAAAGATATATTTTGGTTAGAATATTTAATTCAATCCTCGAAACGCTTCACTAGAAATCCTCAAAGATTATATATCATTAAGTAATACATATAGCACTCGTAGAGAAAACGAAATCACGGAGTTATTGAAGTACGTAACAAACCTACGTACCACCACTCGGCCCTTACAATTCCACGACGATGATTTTTAATTATATATTTGTTACTTAATGGATAATCATTTTGATTTTCCAGGTTCAAATGAAAATGTTTTTCTTAAAAAAATGATCAAGTGAAGGCAAGACAAAATTTTTAATAATTTTGGGCTTGACCTAATCATTTTTTTGTTCTTTTAATGGTTAATAAAGGCAACTAGCAATCTGAAAAGGAAAGCAACTGCTATTCAAACTGAATAAGACATACCTTCTACTAGTTTTGTATCTTTAGTAGAATAAAGATTTTGGTTGTAATGAGTATTTAACAAGTTACTTATACAAGGATGATGTTTGTTAAGCTAACTTACGATGTTGTTTACAGATTATTGACTTGTTTACTGACAGCTCTTATTGCATTAAAACCACATAATTATTGCATTATTGTATATAGTTATGCATTAGCTCTGTAAGAGAAGGGGATAATTAAACCATGGTTTATAATAGATCCGCACTTTGTAGTCCCTATCTGAAAAAATGGGCCCCATAAAAATGTGGATATGCAGTGTTCTTCCCTGGAGACGACCCTCCACTCTTATCTCTGGGCTTCCTGGGGATCATGGTTGCATCTAGAGTGGCCTCCATTCGTCTCATGGGTTCCGCCCGAGGAAAATTTCCACGGTGGGCATGCCGGCCCCTAAGAGCATCACGAGATTCCTGTTGGAAACTGGGGTAGGTGTTGCCCATTGAATCCCACCCTCCCTTGTCCCCCTAAGTGGGTTTGCCCCATCGAATCGCTTCTAAAGAGGTAGTGATCACTTTTGGTCCACCTGCTAAATTCTAGAGGACAAGGGGCCTCCTTAGAAGATAGACAAAAAAGCTGGCTCACCATATTCGGTTGTGGTGGGCTCTGTGAGTCGGTGCATGCTAGTTGGTATCGTTACCACGTCTTGGCAGTCATGCAGCTGACCCTGCTTCCCCCATAGAAATCCAACTTGCAGATGTGCTTAGTTGGGTTAGCCCGAAATCTGAACGCCTGGGACATCCTTTGCTTAAAAAAAATAATCAAGACACCCTCTGCTCTTGCCCCCTTCAGGCCTACGACTCTGGTGTCTTCCCTGCCCATTCCTAATCTTTCTGTGGATTATACTCTACTCTTGGCGTTCCCCTGGTAAAGCTAGCGGCACTTGGGGACAAGGTTTCATACCCAGTCTCGGCTAAAGCCAGGACTCTCTTCCTTACCCTGCGCCACAGTTTCCCCAAGGTAAAACGGCTGCGCTCCAACACCGAGTCGTTGGCTTCACAAGAGCTAAATCCCGCGAAGGTGGTCGTGAGACTGACTTCTGAGATTACTAAGGCTGTACCCTAAAAGAAGGACGGCACCAAAGGAGTTTCAGCTCCTATGCCCCCACCCAAGGCTTTTGTAAACAGAGGGATGACTGCCTCCTTTCCTCAGCACACGAAAGGTGACGAGGTGGAGGTAGGTAAAGACTCGCATAGTGAGCCCAATCTCCCCTGATAGCCTCTCGAAGGCGACAGTGCCTTGAGGTCCTTTTTCGTCATCAGCGATTGGAATTCTTCCTCAGGGATTCCTACGGCCTGTCCCGCGATTGGTCTTTCCGAAGAGATACCACGGATCTCTTCCGAGCGAGGTCTCGAGGGTGTATTTCTACAATAGAATTACCGCTGATTCCGGGCCAACTGGGAGCAGTTGCGGAGGCTCGTTTCCCTCGTTCCCTATTAGCTATTTTTTTGCAGGTGACCATGCTAGGCGGGGGCGCCCTTGCCCTTGCCCCCTGGGTATAAAGTTTTTGCGACCACACCACCACGGATTTGAAGCTGGGCAGAGGGATACACAGTTTACACCCGGCATGATGTCTCTTTGCCTGTATCTGCTATAAATATCTTCTTTCAAGCAGTACACCTCGATTGGAGGTATTGTGTTATTTCTGTACATTCCACAGTCAGCCGCGTTGATATCCCCTTCTCGGGGAGTTCAACAGTAGGCAGCCCTGCTGGGGCGACTAGACACTCAGATCAAGAGTCAGGTCCTTGCCGAGCTGGAGATAGAGAATCGCTTCATTATCTTAACTCGACCTGCCTCTGTGCTCTCCAAATACACAGCCTTATTTTGGCTGGGAGGTGGTCGATGAATTTGTTGGTAATGACCACTTTCCCATTCAACTATCGTTTTCCGTCCGCTACAACCTTAAAAACCGCGGATGGCAGCAGAACTGCACCAATTTAGTTTTAACTAAGGAAAATCAAAACGTCTTCGGCATCGCGAGAGATGCGGTTAAATGCCTGTTGGACTAGTCTGTCCAGAATGCGCATCTAGGTCATACTCCTTTCTTTTTTCTTATTATTCTTTATTTTTTTCACGCTCATTTGGCAACTGCCTTCAAGGGCATAAATTGCGGTGGTCTGCATTTTAATAAATGGTTGATTTCACTGTCGAGTAGTTTATGCGGAGGATGAGGCCGTTGAGTTCTCCGTTAACCTCATCGCCGTGGGATTAACTTAATATTCCTAGAACGCCTCGCCGTTTTGCACTCTGACCGCTTTCGTAGTGGTCAGCCGAGTGTGAGACGGCCCTCAAACAGAAGCGTTATGCCTACATGCGCTATAAGCGCCGCCCGAACCATTTCACTGTCGGCAAATTTCGTCGACCTCGGGTTAGGTTCCGGTATGTGTCGAAGCAATCCCGCCGCTCTTCCCTACTGGCATACGTGTCTTCACTTAACGGGAAGACCCCTTTAGCAGAGGTGTGGAAGCGAGTCTTAAGGATTTGGAGCAAGTTCTTGCTCGATCCCCCTCCCGTTCTCCAGGAGAATGGGAACGCAATCTCAGACCCCGCGTCCCTGGTGGTATCCTTCGCGACCGCCTTCTCCGCATCCTATAGCCGGGATGCCTCTCCGCAGCATTCAACGACAGGTTTACACTGAGCGAGTTACGTTCCGCTCTCACTTCGTGCGCGGACACCATCCCTTGTCCAGACGA
Source organism: Ceratothoa steindachneri (assembly GCA_963969495.1). Taxonomy (NCBI): domain Eukaryota; kingdom Metazoa; phylum Arthropoda; class Malacostraca; order Isopoda; family Cymothoidae; genus Ceratothoa; species Ceratothoa steindachneri. The sequence continues at coordinate 147,664,198 of OZ018321.1, read as the reverse complement.
TGTCTCGTACCACCCCTTGTCCAGACGATGTCTCGTACGTTATGCTTCGACGCCTGGGTGACCGAGGCATGGCCTTTCTGTTAGATTTGTAAAACAGGATCTGGGTAGAGGGTATCCCAAATTCCTGGAGAATCGCTACTGTGCTCGCTTTTCGCAAACCGGGGAGAGATCACTCTACCCTGGCCCCTTTCCCCCACTCTATAAACTCCTGCGTGTGCAAGATCTTAGATTAGAGCCCTTTTTTTCTGGACAACGGAGGCTATCTGTTTTCTGCACAGTGCAGCTTCCGCAAACTCACTCCACATCGGTTTTTTTGCTCCGCCTGGAAAATCCTTAAATGTCGTCTGCGAGGCCATCCCTCGTAGATAGCACTACGCCACGGTGTTTTTCGATCTGGAGAAGGCCTATGATACCGCATAGCGATACGGTATCATGGAGACTTTGTTTTAGGTTGCATGTTCCTGCGGCCCTACGAGGGAGCGTACTGTTTTCTTATGCTTTTTTGTTTCTTGTCTTTTTTTTCTTTTGTATGTTTTTTAATCTAGCCTAGTATGCCCTAGTAGGCAATCACAAGATGGGCCTACCGTCCCCCCCCCCCCATCCCAGGTGATTTTATGTGAAGCACTACCACTACCACTACGCTACCGCTTACATCCCCGCGATTGTGTGCCCAATGTCCGTAGACCCAGAACTAATTCTTTCCTTAGAACATTTGATACTGTTAGACATAGCCGTCCTTTCGTCTCCTGTAACTGTCAGCTTCACCACTTTACATATCTCACCTTAGAAACTTTCTAGGCGATTCACCCTTGCTGTAAATTAAGGGGAAAGAGTTGTTTTTCAACCTGCCATTTAAGATTTATAGTTTTCAATCTTTTTGTTTATTGGTTTCTGTCTAGTGTTTGCTTTCTTCTTAAATCACATGACTGTTAGTTTTCTATTCCATATTTTTAGCCATTTTTTTAATCAGATTGGCCCCTCTATTGCAATTATTGTGATTTTCATCCACAATGGAATATCCAAACTCCTCGCCCCTTTCCATTGTGCCATGCATACGAAATATGCCTGAAAAATATTATCGGCAATATCTTTCCTCCAGGTGTTTGCGGGTGCTACACAACTTGAAGCTTGTGAGATTCGAAGAGATCTGAGGCAATCTTCCATTTCAATCGCCTCCCTGGTTCAGGGGCGCACATACCACCGGTGTCTTTTTTGCGCTTATGGAAGTTCTTTCAAGTCCAACGTTAGGACACACGTCATTCTGAAGCATACGAATGAAAAGCCATTTTCATGTAAATTTTGTCAAAAGAGATTTTCTCTCAAACATCACTTGCAACGCCATCTACTTAGTCACCGTGCCAAGATCCCTTTGTCATTTGCAAAAACGGATTAACTTATCACGGGTGGACAATCACCACAGCTCTGATAGTCACGCTCTCTATAACTAGACTCACATTTCAATTGTGTGTAACTCCATCCCCCAACTAGAGAATCTTTTTTTTTTTTTTCTTAGGTTCATGGTTCTATTAAACATGTTATCTCAATCATTTGAGTGTTCTATTTGGAGCTTTGACGTTAGTTTCCAAGGAAAAATTTACCTATGCCAACATAAAGCTTTATTGTTAGGGTGTTCAGGAAGTAATTGTTTCACCTCTTTTGATTATAATACAATCAACTAGGGAATGGCCATGCATAAATGGTAGAAAATGACTTCTTGATCTAGTTCATCTCCTACCCTATAGAAAATAAAGAATTTCGAGCGCACCATATTTGTTTTGCTTTTTGTACTAGTTTCGAAGGTTAAAACTGCTATTCAGTCAATGCAAAGGATTTGTGATATATATCTCGTGCAGTGCAAAGACCACCTACGATTTAAAGAAACACCAATGTAAACTGCAATTATTACCTCCGATATGGAATAGCTCTGGAAGATGAACCTTATTGGATGAGGTTCTTTCGAAACGCACTTGAATCAGATCCTCACCAAAGCGCCAGTGATTTGGTGCTAAAACTGAGTGTCTTTTGTTCATCTGTTTGCGGATACTATTGCAGACGTCTATTGCCAATAACTTCGTTCTTCTAAACTAAGATTTGTATTGACAGTGTCGAGCTTTTGTAAACAGAAAAATGTGGTGTTCACCAGCATGATTATGCAAGGGCTCACTAACTGTGAGAGACGAAAGAAAAGATAGGATTTGTTAGGATTGGGTATTCTTCCACATCCCATTTACTCACTGGATTAGTTACGAGTATACTTACCGAATATCGTAGCTCTGGGTGTAGCCATGACGCCATCCTGGAGGGTACCAATGTTGACTATTTGTCGACACGCTTCTGCTCACAAACCTCTACAGCGCCTGGACTATTGCGTTCGAGTTTTGGAGCACATTTCGGTTTCCCCCACCTTATATACTAGGTGTTGCCTTTGTTCACGACTGAGCTGGTTGAAATTCACAGCTCGTTAGGAGACCGGATTTTGATTTTTATCGACTCAATTGCTTTGGGATCCCGGTGTAGCTCTTGGGCCGGTGGCGCCTCCGGCTCTGCCCTGGAAGCTACCCTGGAACGTCCTTTGACTATTTGTCACCACGCATCTGCTCACAAGCATCCACAGCACCGGGACTGTTGCCTTTGACATTTTTAGAGCAAACTTAGTGTGACGCTTTATCCGTGCCAGTATGCACTTATAGCTCCCAGTCCGAAGAGGGGTTCAAGTTCCGCGTTTTATCCTAACTTTTTTTTATGTCATTGGGGCTCTACCAGCCAGTGTGTATTTTCACGGCAGAGCTTATTGCAATACCATGCACGGTATGGGAGGTAACACGTTGTGCCCGGAGCTCAGACCGGATTGTGATCTATAGAGACTCACAGAACGCCCTGAATGATCTCGCGGCATTGGAATCTTCACGCTCCCTGGTTCGCAGTATCTGTGAAGCCACGGTTGCCTCAAGCTGGGTGGATGTCAAGATGATTTTCTACTGAGTTCATGGCGTAGGCCTACCTGTTTAATAATAATTTATCTTTCATTATAAATCATCACACTGAAATTTCTTTTTAATAATTTTTCAATAATGCGATTGCATTTTCTCCCAATTTAATTTTAGGCCATTTTGTTTAAAAGGGTGGTTATCACTTTAAAAAAATATGAATAAACAATACGCACACTTATCTAAGCACTGCCTCGCAGCTACTGATCTCAAAGATACGAAGGTTGACTATGGTAGGCCCTCGAGAATCCCGGAAATATTAACGAAATGCTTACGATATAAGAGCTTAACCATACTAGAGTTTTTACTATTTAGCTGCTTTCTTTCTCAGAACCAGTATAGAAATATGACCTATAAATTTGTTTAAGCTTCAGAGTAGAATAATAGTTACGTCAATATCTCTTAGACATTTTGTTGCCTTTTCTAGATTCTGGCCATACCGCAGCGTTGCCAGATGCAAGCTGATGACTGCAAACCCCAGCTTAGCGTCTTCTCCTTCTTTCAGACAGCCTGTATTTCTCTCTTACTTCGTCGCTTTTCATACAACCTCTCCCACATCTTTCTCTGGTCAGCCTCTAATTTCACAGGGTAGATGCTGACCCTCTTCTCAGCCAACCGTCCCGGATCGGGGCTGAGGGGGGAGCGGACAATGTTCTTTAACCACTGAGCTCCGGTTCAGGATGGTGGGTTTTTAACAACCTGCTTAATCACCACCCATACCTTCCTCACATCCCCTTTCCTTTTCACTTCACACTCTTAATTTTTTACGCGGTGTCCAAGCTGGAGCCGCATGCTGAGGGACTGCCAGGCCACCAGGTGGGAAGGGTGGTCCGAAATGACGCCACCTGGCTCTGCCAAGTCCTGTACGCACCCCTTGCAGAGCGCGTGACTGCGAGGGGTGATGAGCGATTGCTTCATGTGGAAGAAATAGGGTCACCATGCCCTTGAATGAAAAAAATAAAAAATCCAAAATCTCCCCATTTCCCCTTGTTCATCAACGGAGCCGCCTTCGGGCAGCTCCACCGAAAAAATGGAGGTACCCTCTCCCCTGTGCTTGCGCAGGGGACCCTCCATATTTCTCTAACCGGAGAAGAAGCTTCCTCCTCTAATTCGCCTACGGGTGTAGGGGGACTCCCCCTCACCCCCTTCTCTGGAGGTGCTTTCGGGCACCTCCCTTTTTCCAGCGGGAGTCCCCCCCCTTTTCTTTCCAAGGGGACTGCCAAGAAAGCCAGCAGCCAGCTCATAGCCGACCGCTCCCCAGTGAAGCACCTCGGTAGGGCAAACCCCCTTACGGGGGAGAGAGAGGCCAGGCCCCTTCGGGGGCTTCCCTCAAAAGACCTGCTGGCAAGAATATTGTACCTTGCCGGAAACAAGGCCAGTAACAATGCCGCCAACGGGAGCTGCGATGTCCTAGGGGGGGGGGCAACTGGGGGCCCTCCTTCCATGGGGGTAATCTGGGCTCGGCGCCAAGCACCGAACCCGAATCTGCCCCTATGCAAGGTCCTCCTCAAAGGGCTAGGGTTTCCAAGGCAGTACAAGGAGGGAAGGGATCTCCTCCAACCGGTGCCCATGCGACTACCAGGACCTTCTCCATATCGGAGAAAGACCTAGCTGAGGCCGGTCCATCTGGCTTATGGGCTTCTATCGGCAGAGGGGAGACGCGGGTTCATACCCCGCTCTCTTCTAAAAAAAAGAAAAAATAAGAAAAAGACCAAGAAGACTCGGGGCTCCTCTCCATCTGCGGGGGCTGCGTTGACGGATGGGTCTGCTGCCGCTTTAGTAAGCGACCAAGGCAAGATCGGAACATCCGGCCTCTCTGCCCCTCCGGGTGCGGAGCCCCTGACTATGACTAAGACCAAAAGGGCACAGGGCGGTGCCTCGATAACATAAGGGCCCCTCATTCAGAGGTTACCTGGCGTTTTCGAGCCCGCTGGCTTCAAACGCTTCCTCGTTATTCGCTCCACTGATGGCACCATGTTGGCCAAGGGCAACATGATGCATCAGAGGAGAGCATTACCTAGTGCAATTGGTAGAGAGCCGAAGGTAACGCGTTTCTCGGACGGGAGCCTTCTGGCGAATCCTGGTGAGGCGGCCAAGATAAGTGCCCTTCGGACACTTCATGGCACTCCGGTGAGTGTGACGCCGCACTCTACCATGAACTTTGTAAAAGGAGTAGTTTATGCGAGGGAACTCGTTGACTACTCCATAGAGGACATCACCTTAGAGCTGGCCGACCATGGTGTGGTCAAGGTCGAACGTGTGATGTGAAAACCGGGATGAGCCTCGAGACTCAACCCTACACTCTTCGTCACGTTTGACTGTGATAAGCTCCCTGAATCGGCGCGTGCCGGTTGGTACCGCTACCGCGTGAAGGCATTCGTGCCATTGCCGCGGCGGTGCTATTACTGTCACCGCTTCGGCCATACGAATCGTTCTTGTAGACGTGCAAAGTCGGGGTGACCCGAAGTTTGTGTAAATTGCTCCAAGGCCTCACACGATAAGTCCAAATCGTGTGTTGACAAGTGTGTAAATTGCGGAGAGCCGCACCCCGGTTCTTCGAAGCAATGTGGTGCATATCTCCTTGAGAAAGAAATCCTGGCCTTTCTGGCCCAGGATCGATTCTCATTCCGCGAGGCAAAGGACTTGGTCCTGGCGCGCCCGGCTCTGCCTGGGACGTCATATGCCTCAATAGTTAGAAAGGCACCTTCTGCTCCTGGCCCATCCAGGCCAACGAGCACGGTTGTTTCCGCGCCCATTCGGAGCCCTTCTGCGTGCTCTATTCAACCCGGGATCCCCTGGTAAAGCTGGTGGCAAAAAGGGTTCACACGCAGCCCCGGATAAACCATGGGCTCCCCCATCTTCCCCCAGCGTGATCGTTTCCCGTAAGGAGAAACGACCACGCGCCTCCACCGAGTCGTTAGACTCAGTGGAGGCAACACCCCTGAAGATGGTCGCTAGGCCATCTTCCGGGGTTCCTAAAGCTGTCCCCCGAAAGGAGGACAGCAACAAAGGAGCTTAGGCTCCTTCGCCTAATGGTGTAGCGAGAGGCTCGGAGACGGTGGTTCCTCGAAAAGAGGCCCCTCCCCTCCGATGCCGCAACGCCCGCCTGAGGTTTCGAGGCGGAGGGAGCAAAAGACTCGCATGGCGAGCCCAACCTCCCCCAATAAGTCCTCGAAGGCGACAGCGCCTTAATCCCTTTGTCCGGCCAACAGCGCCCGGGGTTGTGCCCCCGGGAAGCGTACGTCCATTCCCGTTAGGTTCTTTTGTTCATGGAGGGACCCCTCGTCTCCTCCGAGCTAGGGCTGGAGGGCATATACCTTCAATGGAATTGCCGTGGACTCCGGGCCAACTGTGAGGAGCTGCGGAGGCTCGTATCGTCCCGTTTCCCGTTAGCTATCTTTTTACAGGAGACCATGCTAGGTGCGTGCCTCCTGCCCGCCCTCCCGGGGTATAAGGGTCTTGCGACCCCACCACCGTGGGATGGCCGGGCTGGGGCATGCGAGGTTTACACCCGGCATGATGTCTCCGTTCTTTCTTTCACTTTAGATACCTCTCTTCAGGCAGTGGCTGTGCAGCTGCACCTGGATAGGAGGTATACTATCATTTCTGCGTACATTCCACCGTCAGCTGACTTCGACGCGGGGGACTTCCGCCGCATTGTGGCACGGTTGCCGAGGCCCTTTCTCCTGCTTGGAGATCTGAACGGCAGGCATCCTCTCTGGGGAGATTATTCATATTCAATAATTTCCTAGGGACAAGTCCTTTCCGATCTGATCGAAGAGCTTGAGATGGGTGTCCTTAACGTGGATGAGTTTACGCATAAGTGTCCGAGAGCCGCTTCATTTTATTGCCTTGATCTATCTTTGTGCTCTTCGGATGCACAGCCTGATTTTGATTGGTGGGGTGGTCGATGACCTCCATGGTAGTGATCACTTTTCCATTCAAATATCATTTTCAGGGCAACTGCCGCTTCAGAGCCCACCTCGGTGGTGCTTCGCGCGGGCGCGGTGGCCTGCATTTCAGGAAATGACTGAATTCTCTCTCTCAGTCGAGGAGTTTAGGTCGGTAGATGAGGCCGTTGAGTTCTCCGGCAACGTCATCGCCGCGGGCCTGACTACTATTCTTGTGACGTCTGTCCGTTTTGCACGCCGACCACTCCCGTGTTGGTCGCCTGAGTGTGAGACGGCCCTCAAACAGAAGCGTTATGCCTACATGCGCTATAAGCGCCGCCCGAACGATTTCACTGTCGCTGGATTTCGTCGGGCTAGGGCTAGGTTCCGGTATATTTCGAAGCACGCCGTCCGCTCTTCTTGGCGGGCATACGTGTCTTTACTTAACGGGAAGACCCCTTTAGCTGAGGTGTGGAAGCGAGTCAAAAGGATTTGGGGCAAGTTCTCGCACGAACCCCCTCCCGTTCTCCAGGAGAATGAGACCGCAATCTCAGGCCCCGCGTCCGTGGCGGAATCCTTAGCGACTGCTTTTTCCGCATTTTCTAGCCGGGATGCTGCTCCGCCAGCATTCAATGCACGTCGTGATGTCGCGGAAGGCCGCCGGCTGGACTTTACCTCGAGAGGCGGAGAACCCTTCAACGACAAGTTTACTGTGAGTGAGTTGCGCTCCGCTCTCGCTTCGTGCGCGGACACCGCTTATGGTCCGGACGATGTGTCGTTCGCCATGCTTCGACACCTGGGTGAGCGAGGCATGGCCTTTCTGTTAGATTTGTTCAACACGATCTGGGTGGAGGGTCTTCTCCCAGACTTCTTGCGAATCGCTACTGTGCTCGCCTTTCGCAAGCCGGGGAGAGATCACTCTACTCCGACCGGTTTCCGCCAAATCTCTCTAACCTCTTGCGTGTGCAAGTTGATGGAGAAATTGGTAAATGTTAGATTAGCCTTTTTCCTGGACAGCGGAGGCCATCTGTCTTTTACACAGTGCGGCTTCCGCAAGTTCCACTCCACGTCAGATTCTCTGCTCTTACTGGAAAATGCCGTCGTCAAGGCTTTCCTTCGTAGACAGCACTACGCCACGGTGTTTTTCGATCTGGAGAAAGCCTATGATACCGCATGCGATACGGTATCATGGAGACTCTCCACACGATGGGGGCGAGGGGACGCCTCCCAGTCTTTATATCTGAATTTTTGCGAGATCGTCGATCCGCGTACGGTTGGGGGGAGTTCTCTCCGGCCCAAAGGAGCAGGAAGAGGGTATCCCGCATAGAATTTTCATGAGTGTCACACTCTTTACCCTGAGCATCAACGGCATCACCTCGGTGCTGCCGAAAGATGTTCTTGCTACGCTCTACGTGGACGACCTTTCGATCTCCTTTTGCGCGGCCCAGATGCCAACTCTGGAGCGTCGACTCCAACAAGCATTGAACCGCGTCTCTCGCTATGCCGAAGCGCACAGGTTTCGGTTTTCTTTGGCCAAGACTAAGGTGGTGCACTTCTGCCGCCATCTATGGCTTCACCCCGATCCAGATTTGTTTCTTAATGGGGTTCGCATGGATGTAGTTGAATCGCACCGTTTCCTTGGTCTTGTATTCCACCGACGCCTCACCTAGGAGGCTCATATTCGCCGCCTTAGGGTCTCTTGTACCCTCGCCATGGATATTCTCCGTCCCGTGACGTTCAGCTCTTGGGGCGCCGATAGGGCTACTGCCCTACTTTTTTATCGATCCTTTGTTCGTTCGAAGCTCGACTACGGATGCGAGTTTTATGCATCCGCAGCCGAGCGTTTATTGCGGAAGGTGGATTCGATCCACCACACCGGCCTCCGCCTTTCGACCGGTGCCTTCCGCACTTCCCCCATTGAGAGCCTGTTGGTCGATAATGGGGAGGTGCTACTCGCTCTGCGCCGCGTGCAGTGCATCACTCGCCTGTACGCGCGAGCACGGGGCCTTCCTCAGTCCCCAACAGCTTTCGCTGCATCCGCAGCTGATCTCGACGGTGCCTATGCCGGCGAGAGACGCCAGTCATACCCTAAGCCCTTTGGGTTTAGGGCCAGGAAACTCCATCGAGAGGTAGATATAGCTCTCGCGCCGGTGGCGCCCCAGGTTCTGCCCAGTACGCCACCCTGGTGCGTACCACATTTGGCTACTTGTCGCCACGTCTCTGCTCCCAAAGCTTGTACGGCGCCGGGAGTATTGCGTTCGACCTTTTTGGAGCACACCTCGTGTCATGCTGGAACCGTGCCAGTGTATACGGATGGCTCCAAGTCCCAAGAGGGGGTCGTCTTCCACACCGTATTCCCTACGTTTGAAGTCTTTGGGGCTCTGCCAGGCGCTGCGTCTGTCTTCACGGCCGAGCTGGTGGCAATTCACAACTCGGTACGGGAGATTACCCGGCGTGCCCTTTTCGGAGACCGGATTGTGATCTATAGCGACTCCCCAAGCGCCCTGAGTGCTCTCGGGGCATTGGAATCTCCGCATCCCCTGATTCGCGATATCCTTGACGCCACGGTTATGGCGAGCCGAGCAGCTGTCGAGATTATCTTCTGCTGGGTTCCTGGACATGTCGGAATTGCGGGGAATGAAGGCGCCAAAGAGTCCGCGAGGACTCTGCGACCGAACCAGCGTTTCGCTCTTCTTCACACCGACTATATGGTAGCTCTTCGGACTGCTTGGCAAAGAAGATGGGAGACGGGCGAAGGGAACTTAAAGTTGCGTGCCATTGCGCCGCAACTGTTCCCATGGACCTATCCCCCCAATGCCGCGGTGGCTTCAGGTTGCTTTCTGTCGTCTCCGAATCGGGCCTACTCGTGTGACGCATCGCTATCTATTGGAGCGCTCGCCTGTGCCCTATTGCGACGACTTCGTCGTCCCCCAGACTGTTCGGCACATTCTTGTCGAATGTCCCAGTCTGGGTGATCTTCGCGCACGATACCTGTCCCGGTACTGGGATAGGCGGGGTCGCTACCGCCTGTCCCTTGTACTCGGGACAGATTCGTGCACATGGACTTGTGGACTTGTTGACTTTTGGGGGAAGGCTTGGCTTCTTCCCTTTATTTAAGGTTCTTTTCTGTTTTTTTTCGTTTGTTATTGTTTTGTTTGTAGGTTGCACTCTCCTGCACCGGGGTGAGGGTACCTCTCCCCGCTGCCGGAGATTGTTTCCTAATTGTTAAGTTTTTCACATTTTTATCATTGTTATGTTTTCTTCTTTTCATTTTAAAGTAGCCTAGTTCTAGGCTGTCGTGTTTTCCGGCGACCTATGCCCAAATGGGCAGTTGCCAGATGGGCTATATAAAAAAAAAAAAAAATCTCCCAATGCCGCGACGGCTTCAGGTCGCTGTCTCTCGTCTCGGAATCAGACACACTCGTGTGACGCATCGCTATTTGATGGAGCGCTCGTCTGCGCCCTATTGTGACGACTCCGTCATCCCCCCACACTGTTCGGCGCATTCGACCGTGAGATTTTCCCGCACGTTACCTGTCCCGGTTCCGGAATGGGCGGGGTCGCTACCGCCTGTCCCTTGTATTCGGCACGAGTGCCTTCACGTTGACTGGTCGACTTGTTGTATTTTGAGGGGAGGCCGGCCTTCTCCCTATTATTTAACCAGTTTTTTTTTGTTTTGTTTTTTTTTTTCTTATACGAATAGTTCGCACGCTCCTGCGCCAAGGGGACCTTCCCCTGACGTAGGAACTTGCTTACTGCTCGCTTCCTTTTCCCTCTTCTTAAAAAAAATTTTGCTCCTGGGTTTGGGTTTTTTTTTTATTTGACTTTAAAGTAGCCTAGTACTACGCAGTTTTTTTAATACGGCGACTAATGCCCAAGAATGCAGTCGCCAGATGAGCTCTTTAAAAATAAATGATGACTGTAAAGCTAAATTTGCTTCCTTTTCCGTATACAAATGTTTTTTTTTCTTAATTCTATACGGCGTTGAAATATCTTGATAAAAATCATAAAACCTTAATACTGTATATTATTGCTAAGAAAAGCAAAACATCTTTTAAACTATGCATTCCAAAACATCAAAAAGCAGAACTATTATTGAAATTAAGAAATAAAAGAGTATAAAACTCGACGAATTTGGATGCATTTCTTTAATTGTAGTCTTGCTCATCGGGATCTAACGCCAATTCGATTGTTGTATACAAGTATTGGCCTAATTGTTTGAATAAGATTAATTCTGCTGTCATTAATTGTGATGTAATTTTTTTTCTTTTCTTCTTAAATAGGGAAAGCATTGCTCCCCTTTGCTTCCATTGTCTGCACGTCACTGTTTGTCAAAGATGGGAGACGGCCGAGGTGATGTTAAACTTTTGTGCCATTATGCCGCGACTGCTTCCATGGACCTACTCCCCAATATGACAATTGCTTCATGTCGCTTTCTGTCGTCTTCGAATTGCGTCTCATCACAGTCGCTGGACGCAGCGCCATTTTATGGAGCGTACCCCCTTCTCCTTACCGCTACAACTGCGTCGTCCTCCAGACTGTTCCGCGCATTCTTGGGCCAGGTCATGGTGATCTTCGCACATGTTATCTATCCCTATACTGCGACCAACCAGCTCGCTACCGATCGTCCCTTGTACTCGTGACGAGTCCGTGTACATAGATAGACTTGTGGACTACTAACATTTTATTTGAATGTTGGTCGCATGTTCGTTTGCTTGTTTTTGTTTTTCCCTTGTTTTTTTGTTGTTTTTTTGTTGTTTTTTTTTACTTATTTTTGTTTTAACGTAGCCGATATTATGCTTGAGTGAGTACGGCAAGTTATGCCCTTGCAGCCCCTATCAGATAGGGGCTAACTTTTAAAAAAGAGGGGGTCTTAAGGAACCTATAACTTCAGATTCCTTACCGAGGAAATCTTCTGATATTAAATTGGCTTCGCCTTCTATTTACTCGCGTTTGTCATCTTCATCCTGTCTTTTATCCTGCCCAACGAAACGCCCTGAGATTTATAAATTAAGTGAGGCAACATCTCCTTACCTCCCAGAAAATTTTCATCGATATCACCCCAAATCAGCAATTTTCCTCCTACATTTGCTGCTAAATATTGATTTCATTTACCCCCAAGGATCTTGTCCGGGGCATTTTTTCCACTTTAGTAAAGTCAAACTATCTCTCCCGCAGGTTGCGTTGGGGAGCGGGAGCTCGATGGCTCCCAGTAGCGATTGCGACCGTGGGTATTCGTTTGAAGCGCATTCTATCCCCGGGTCTCATGGACCCGTTCAAAGGAAAGACGGCATTCTTCTCCACTTGTGCCCGCAATGTGACTACCAGAGCCACAGTCGTAGCAGCGTTAGGAGACACGTCATGTACAAGCACACGGGGGAGAAACCCCACCGGTGTCACTTGTGTCCCCGGCGATTTACTGCTCGCGCGAACCTCCAAGTTCACCTGAGGGTTCATACTGGCGAGAGGCCTTTTGGGTGTTCTCCCTGTGGGCAGAGATTTCGCCACAAACATCACCTTCGCAGTCACCTGATGAAGAAGCATTGCCTTCCAACCTCACGACGTGACCACATCGGTAGTCTCACATCACATTAGCTCTTATACGAGGGGCGGTCAATATGTTTTGCAATTCGGATATAAGGAAACGAGATATGATGAAAAGTGTTTTATTATTTTTGAATATAACTACCCTCGACTTCAATGCACTTGCGCCACTTGTCCCTGAGGCTTCGAATTCCCGACAACCAGAAATCTCCCGACTGCTGTTCAATCCACTCCTGGACGGCGAGCTGGACATCTTCATCGTCCCCAAACCGGCGTCCACGTAGTGCAGCCTTGAGCTGACGGAATAAAAAGTAGTCGCTAGGGGCCAGATCTGGAATTTATGGGGATGGTTGAGCTCCTCTAATCCGCACTCGCGCAGGGCAGCTTGTGCAACTCTGGCCTTGTGGACTGACGACCTTGAAGTGGATCATGGTGCGTGAGTTTTCTAGGGACTCAAGGGGCAGAGACCTTGGTCATGGCCAAATTGTCGTGGATGATTTTGATAACACTTCCATGTGATATTCCAAGTTCTCGCTCGATTTCTTCGACCTTCACCCGTCGATTTTCGAGGATCCTCCTCTGCACACGGGCCACATTGTCCTCGTCGGTCACGTCTGACGGGCGTCCTGGACGGAGGTCATCTTCAAGGGACTCACGACCATGGCGTAACTTTCTATTCCAGCGAGCAATGGTTGCATAGGAAGGGGCGGTGTCGGTGTACACTGCAACCATGCGTTCATGGATCTCTCTTGCATTCCCTGCCTTCCTTGGCTAAAAGTTTGATCAGTGCGCGCTGCTCAACCTTCTCCATCGTTGAAAAATTTGTGACTGACGATCTTCGATCAGCTACTGCATCTTAAATAGACGAGGCAGGAGCGTGCGGCTGCAGGTCTTGACTTGTCATAACTTGTCCTAACACCCCCAAACATTCATTCCCCTTCCTCTGTTTTGCCCTACCGATTCGCAAAACTTATTGACCGCCCCTCGTATTTAATTCTTTGAACAGCATCAAGTACAACATTTAAATTTCGTTTTCGTAGTTTTAAAGGAACTTAATCCACGCGATTTGGTTGCTCGAGAAAATGCATGTGTGGCGCTTCTTGGCATGCCTCACGACACACTTGTTTTCTTCAGTGATGAGGCTCACTTCCATCTTTTGGGATGTGTAAATAAGCAGAACATGCGCTATTGGAGCTCTGATAACCCCATACAACTTCATCAGCGTCCCCTACATTCACAACGTCTAACTGTTTGGTGTGCTCTATCGCGAGTTGGAATAATTGGTCCCTGGTTTTTGAAGAAAATGAACGGGCAGTTTCGGTGACTTCTGACCGTTATGTCCACATGATTCAGGAGTTTTTCCTGCCAAGACTCAACCAGATGGATGTGGGAGATATATGGTTCCAGCAGGACGGTGCTACGGCACACGCAGCGCGTCTGTCAATGACGTTTTTGCGGCAACACTTCCCAGGACGCCTCATCTCTTTGAGGGGCGATCTTCAGTGGCCAGCACGGTCGCCTGATTTAGCACCCTGCGATTATTTTTTGGGGGGCTATCTAAAATCACTTGTTTACAACGATCGTCCTAGGACCCTGGCTCACCTGAAGAACAACATTCGTCAAGCTGTCGCCAACATACCCGTCGATATGCTGGGAAGAGTTGAACGAAACTTCCGAATTCGATTAACGCAGTGTATTGAGAATAATAGACGCTATCTGCCTGATATCATCTTTAAAACCGAGTAAACATAAAATTTAAATGTTTTACTTGACGCTGCATTACTTTTGTTTTAATTGAATTTCTAAATAAGCAAGTTGCTCTGCCCCACCATGTATAATGTAACTTAAAATTTAGTGGTCCTATTGGTTTATACCAAACCATGATTTTTTCCTTTGACAGACAAGAGTCTTAGGTTATATAGTAAAAATATTGAGCAGATCGTTTGTCATTTATAACTACCACGGCAGTTAGATTTTATATATTTTTGACTATAGCAGATAAAATCTACAAGACAGACATCTTTTGGAATATGACACATAAATTCTCCAACGACATCCGACTTAACAGATAAAACTAAGTTTGATTTTATGTATTAATAACCCTTATTCTGTAATCGGATTCTCAAAAATATGAAAGTAATTACCACGGAATTTTCGTTAGTAATAAGATGAACTTAATAACATGACAAGAGTACACGAATCTGTAGATTGCTGTCTTTGGTTTGGTAAAACCTTTTGCCAGAAGCTACTCCTCTCGAAGCTGGCCAACAAGTTTTAAAGGGTCGTTCCCTTTAATGATTGAGGCAGATACGGGCCCCTGAAATTACACTGATTACATGCGTATATATTAGGGAAAGGATCGAATAGGCTGAGCCGCGAGGCGAACCATCATTGGACCTATCAAGTTAGGAAGTATAGATTAGTAGAGCAAAAGTAAGAGAGTATAGTGGTGAAGGGTTTTGAAAAAAGATAGTAAAGGTAAGTTTAGTATAAGTTTGGAGGGTTTTTTTTTCCTGTTCGAAGGGTATCTTCAGCAATAGTACGCGAGAGCAGGGATGAATAGATCCCTGGCAAGCGAACCAAATGAACGTAAATGAGAGGCAATTGAATGTAATCAAAGATGACAAGGGTCTTGTAAATAAGAGGGATAATGTCCTAGAAATGTATAGGGATTCAAAATTACGAACGCACGCACGCATGAGAGGAATCGTAGGCTTCGATTCTATTTCCAAGTTTCCGGACTGAGGAAGACATTCGGCTGAAATTGATCATCAATCGCAGCCGCACTAAACTCGGTCAACGCTCTCAAACATTCACTTTGGTGGGACTAAGAAATGGGTACATTTATTCTCTCGGGCAGTTATTGTTTGGCGCTGGCGTCTAACTGCATACCCTCGTGCCCAGCACTACACATTTTTTAGTGCTACTTTGGTATGCTATCTCAGTGGTGGTGTGATCTCGAGCGGTTTGATTCTACTTTATGCGATCAACATTTTTTTAAAATTTGATTTGCATATTTAAGGTAAATAAAATATCACAAAAAATGATATTATTTATTTATCGATTAATGGAATAAGTATCAGATAAGATTTCAAGAAAAAGATCATTAGCCGATTTCCTCATTGGTCACCAACAAAAATAATCCAGATGTGATTGGAAGGTACTTGCATTGACGCCTCTCATTTTTTTTAGTGTTCTAATTTTAGAATCCAATCATGTTCTTTCAGTGAGCTCCAGTAGCTGGGACTACATAATTTACTTGGTGATTAACTGTTTGGTGAATGCAATTCAAACGATTTAAGTCTTGAGTACGCGCGCCATTCATCCGAGTGAATGACTGAATTTTCCTCAACTTCTGAATTTTGGATATTAGCTTTGCTCTATTTCTCTTCTCTACATAAAAATATCTGCAGTCATTCCCTTTCTTTAGTCCGAACACCCATGGACCGTCAATGCGTATTCCTTGGTTTCAGTTGTTTTGCACTTCGGCCTCACCGAGATCACAGTTATCAAGTGAGATCGCATACCAAAGTAGCTTTGAGACGCTGAGATCGCATACCAAAGTAGCTTTGAGACTCTGAGATCGCATACCAAAGTAGCTTTGAGACTCTGAGATCGCATACCAAAGTAGCACCCATTTTTTTAATGTTCCCGGTCTCTCTTTCTCGGTAGTGGTTGCATCTCTGAGTTTATTCATGGCTCGCGATCCCCTTTGTCATCCTTGAAGATCCAAATTCGTTCTTTAGTCAAGTACTCATGTCACTTCTATACTTTTTGTGTCAAAGTTTTTTTCCACAAAGTAGCAGGTGGCATTCTAATGATAGGGCAGTGAATTAATATAAAAATGAAGTATGAAAAAATAGCGATGCTGTATAACGAAATGCAGTCTCATTCGTATCGTTTTCCCTCTCGGGTATTGCAAATTATCTTTGTGCGAGTTTCTCTTTGTGAAGTAGCTGGGTGGTGTAGAGTAGCCATCGGTTTTCGAACGGTGTCTCACGATCTCATTTCGGCACTTCTCTCCCGTAGGTGGCGGGCAGAAGCGCGAGATCAGAGCCACCTACTAGTGACTGGAGACCCTTAGAAATTTCGTCACGACTCGAAAGACACGAGGGTATTCCTCCAGGGCGAGACGTCCCTTCTCAGACGAAAAACGCTCTATTCCACCATTGTCCCTCTCGGGTATTGCAAATTATCTTTGTGCGAGTTTCTCTTTGTGAAGTAGCTGGGTGGTGTAGAGTAGCCATCGGTTTTCGAACGGTGTCTCACGATCTCATTTCGGCACTTCTCTCCCGTAGGTGGCGGGCAGAAGCGCGAGATCAGAGCCACCTACTAGTGACTGGAGACCCTTAGAAATTTCGTCACGACTCGAAAGACACGAGGGTATTCCTCCAGGGCGAGACGTCCCTTCTCAGACGAAAAACGCTCTATTCCACCATTGTCCCCACTGCGACTACAAGAGCTACAACGTTGGCCTCGTCAAGAGACACGTTATGTACAAACACACGGGGGAAAAGCCGTATCCCTGCCACATGTGTCACCGACGGTTCACTGCCAAGGCGAACCTCCAGGTCCACCTGCGGATTCATACGGGCGAGAAACCCTTTAAATGCCCCTTTTGCCCACAGTCCTTTACGCAGAAAGGCCACGTATTGTCCCACATCCATCGCAAACACAAGTGACTTCAAAGGTGAAGCGCCGATATCCATTCGAGCTTAATCGACTTTCACTCGGGTACGATGAATGGATGGATCATCATAATTTGCGATATGGTCGTTTATTTTTCTCGAAGGAAGAGTAATTATTTCTTTTCGTCCACTTGGAGGCGATAATTGCATCAACTATTGCTTATCCTAAGCATTTCACGTCTTTGCTTTTGTTTTTATTTTTCTTTCCTCCTATCGTAAGTATGCAACTGATCTTGGTCGTAGTGTGCTGTTAACATAAAAAGAACCGTTCCTACTTTCGCCTTCAAAGTGTATGGTTCAAAATGAAGAATCTTAAACCACTCACTTGAAGAAGAATTGTGCTTTCATTTTTTTTGTGTGTGTTTAGCGTTCTAGTACATTTGCGCTTCCGGGTCCCCATCACTCCGTAATTAGATGGTTATTGCATTTCATCAAATTCATTCATCTGCCGCCCTCGCACCAGTCTTTTTTCTCTTATTCTTTGGCGTGTTTTCGGCTGTCGCCAGCCTCTCTCATCTCCGCTGGACTTTGCTTTTCCAAACTTCACCAGTTACTACCACCCGCTGTCAGTCTAGTCGTTGGCCTTTTACCTAAAGATGTCTCGCTAACAATGGTCGAAGTGTCCTAAAATACGACCCCTGGACTCGAAGCCACCGCATTGTACCTCTTTTAAAGTTCCGAGGGAAATCTATGGAAGATGTTGATCCCAATGCCTATTAATGCCTGATGCTTAATTTTGATTGCCACTCCCTCCTCCAAATAATAAAATTTTACCCGCAAAATCTGATCGCTGGTATCGTTAATGATCCCGATAACTTTTGTATTGCCTAAAGTTCTCACTGCCCTATTATGGATTCGATTGGGCTATTCTTTTGCCAACGCGCTTATTAAAACTTTTTGGTCGAATTGGTCATATCATGGTTATCGACCATCCTGACTCATCTTTTTCTAATGCAAGAGTTGTCCTGAAATAGTGAATATTTTGATTATTATTATTATTATTTGATGCGAAACAAAGGAGAACCATTTTGTGTGTAAGAATTTGAAAGAAAATTATTTGTGGAGGGGAATTGTCGTGACTGGTGTGTGTGTGTGTGTGTAAGTAATGTTATTTCGAGTGAAGACGGGTCGTATTTAACCGTGGTTCATTGGATTCGGTGATGCCGGTTGAGTGGTGGCGGTGGCCAGTGTCTCTTTCGCGCGTGAGCGAGTCGTGCTTGACCCCGTTTGTTCATGTGAGCAACTTTTATTCCCCAGATGACTCGTCAGGTGCTCGAGCGCTTCAGGCGAGCTAGGGAAGAGGGGTCCTCCCTGCCTGCCCCACTGCCCCTCGTTGTTGGCCGTCCCCTCCCAGGACGCACCCGCCTCCACCAGTGCCCCTTTTGCCCCTACAAGAGTTACTGGACCACGAACGTAAAGAAGCACGTGCGCAAACATACCGGGGAAAAGCCGTTCTCGTGCGATCGCTGCCCTCGCCGCTTTACTGCCAAGGATGACCTGCGAGTCCACATGCACGTCCACACCGGGATGAAGCCTTTCTCCTGCTCCATCTGCAGTCGCCAGTTCACCTATAAACGAAGCCTCCTCCTCCATATGGCCAAAGGCCATTGATGCATGACGGTGTGCGCATATAACTCATCTCGGCCCCTTCCCTTCACTGTCCTTCTCTACGCACCAGTATTTATGCGTGACGACGGAGTTTGCAATTTGTTACTTCTCGTTTAACCTTTATACCTACTACCTCTCTTCTTTTTATACCCCCCCCCCCCACATCTCTCAGTCTGAGCTTCCTCCATTTTGTTCCACTGTCTAAAACGTTCGTTACCTTTGCGCACACTAGTTTACTGTCCTGCTTACCTTATTTTTTCCATTTTAATATTATTGGCCCTCTTCATGCTAGCCATAAATTCTTTGATGTTGCCTGTGGAAGCTGGTGCACTACTTCTCCCGCAGGAATCTATCAGGATGGTATAACGTGGGCTATACCTCTTACAATTGAAGACCAGTACGGCCTTCCCTTTCCGAATGCCTGTGTATATTACTACTAGTTGTGTCCAGATGTAGTGCACGTCCTCACGGCTCTAGTGAAAATAGGGAAGAAAGACGCCGTCACCTCGTTAATTTGAACTCTAATGTGGCCTAGCGGAGCTTCTGAGTTTTCCCCTTTCTCAGAAACCACTTTTCTCTCTCTACGACTAACCAATCAAATGTTCCCCTTCAAAAAGTTGAATTGTTTAGCTCGGGGTGAACCATCCTGGTTCAATTAAAACCTGGAAGAAAAACACGGATCTCCAGTGTGCGCCGCAGGGAGGTACCCTGTGAAGACCATTGCGCTTTGTACCTGTAGAGCAGCACGTGATCCCAGCTCCAGTGTTCCATGTTACGACCCAACCATATGGGAACATAAATTCTCGGTCCAGGTTTCTGGTAGCTGGTGCTTACCTTCGCTTCCATTGTCCATTTCACTCGAATGTCCCTTTCTTTACCCCTTTGATTGGCCCACATCTAATACTGCCCTCTTTTGGATTGGTCTTAATCTCCTCTTTCATTGTATGTCGGAAGTGGTGAACCAAATATCTTCGAACACTGTTATCAAGCCTTATCTGCGACTCCGACTTGTCTACCCTGCCATCGTTAGTTTTTGGTATCGTCTCCCAATTTGTGGCGGAGATGGCGTATACTGTTCGTCCTAGCGCTATCGGCCGCTTCACGAAAGAATCCCCACTAAGCCATTCCCGTATAGTGGGACATTTACAGTGAAACGAAAACTTAGGCAATGAGTTACACCCGCTTTACTACCTACCTAACTTTTGTAGAGTTGTAAGATCTCCGGGCTGCCTGGCAAAGAAGATGGGAGACGGCCGAGGGGAACTTAAAGTTTCGTGCCATTGCACCCAGACTCTTCCTATGGACAGATGTGATTTAGTATTAGTTGGTTCTTTGATCTATGTAGTTGGTTGGTCGAAACCCCCCCAAAAAATGTTAGCTAGTTGGTTGTTTAAGTGGTAATTAATTAATGGTAACTAGTTAAAATAATTCCAACTAAATTAATCATGCAAATATATAACGGTGTGGAAGTAGTCCTTATTTAACTGAAGCTGATTGTATTTAGTTAAAAGGTACTCAATTATGAGGTCAGATTTAAAGTTTGACGCAGATAATATTTTAAATTGAAGATAATCTATAGATATTTTACATGAATAGGAATGAGATCGGACAACAGAGTTTTCTTTTACGGAGAGATCCATTCCTATTCTGTGAGCATCAATCCGAAATATAACGTACATCCAATGTACATTCCCAAAGAACATTTAGGACAGTATATTTATATACTATTCTGGAACGTATAATGTCAGGAATGGGGCCCTTTACAGTGAACAAAGAACTAATTTTTAAGGAGTTTACAAAAAAATGGCGTTAAAGTAAAATGCGGATAGAATTTTTTCAAAATATTCGACAATTCCTTCCTAAAAGTATTAGTTTGGTATCCCATAAAGGGAAAGGAAATGTATATTTTTTTGCGGGGAACATTATAATTATTCATAGGTTTAAAGACATTATTTAACAAGTTCCTAATGCAATTTATAAATACATGCGGTAGGTAGTTGTTTAATTTTAAAAAGTTTTAAGTTTGATAATTTCTAAATGGATGTAAAACTAGAAAAGAATCAGGGTTGCTTTGTATTTTCTGTTTTCCGAAAGCCAACGTTTAGTAACCTTGGTTTAAACTTTTACAGCTTCTGCAACTATCAATTCAAAGTTAATGCTTTTAGAACTTTAATTCACCGTGCTTTCAATATCTGTGATTTACACTTATACTGTAAATTACTTTCACGAATCGTCCCCCAAATATAGTCTCCCATCAGATTTTCATTATACGATCCTTGATAGCCGCGTTCAAAGTCTAGTATATCTTGGTGAAAGCGCTCGCCATGCTTCTCGGAGTACGGTCCCATGTTCTCCTTAAATTTATTAAGATGAGCGTCAAGAATATGGACTTTCAGGGACATCCTGCCACCCATCTTGCCCTAGTTTCTCACCAAGTTTTCAACAAGCTCTACATAGTTTTTGGCTTTGTGGTTACCTAGGAAGCCCAGAACATCTGTGATAAACCTGTCCCACGCTGCTTTTTCAGTCCTAGTGAGCTTCTCGGAAAACTCCTTGTACTCCATGATCTTTTTTTATTTGTGGACCAAGGAAGACCCCGGCTTCCACCTTTGACACAGATAACTTAGGAAATAAATCTTGGAGATACTTGAAAGATGCAGACTCCTTATCTAGAGTTCTGACGAATTGTTTCATAAGGCTCAATTTTAAGTGTAGAGGAAAGAGGAAAGAGTACTTTTCTGGGGTCCAACAAAGGCTCCCATTTGACGTTGTTTCTCCCCACACTAAACTCGGTCCGTTGTGGCCAATCCCGTTGATGGCAGTGTGCCACGGTGTCCCTGCTGTCCCAAAAAGCAAATATAACAAGGAAACATGGTAAAGACGCCTTGGAGACCCTTCAAGAAGGCCACCATTTTGAAGTCTCTGATAGCCTCCCAACCATACTCTTCATATTTGAATGCATCTAGCAAGATGTTGACACTGCTGTATTCCTGTTTAAGCTGGACCGAGTGAGCAATGGTAAGAGTTGGATACATGTGCCCGTTATGAACAGCACTGCTTTGACGCTCCTGGATCAGCTGTCAATGAATAGGTGCCACTCGTTGGGGTTACAGGTGATTCCGATTGCCTCAAACAGACCGGTCACATTGTGACAAAAGCAAGGCTTATCTTGATGTGACAAAAGCAAAGCTCATTTTGATGTGTAAAAAAAGCTTGAAAAACTGTGGTGACACTTTCTCTGACCTGATATCTGCACGCTGAAATCTAACAAATCCCACTGCTTGAGTCTCGAAATTAAAAGCTCGGCATTGGACTTTGTGAGATCTTTTTGGTTGGGGTAGTATGAGTTTCTCTTCTCAATTGCACCTCTGTAATCTGGATCAATGACTTCAACCTCTTCTTTATTGCTTTTCCTTCCTGAAAACTGCTGATCTCATTTTGGAGGAGTAGGTACGGGGAGCTCAGAGCAGTGTGGCAGTGGCGCAATAGATGGCTGAAGGTCTGGATACATGATAACAGGCGCATTTTTGCCTGCTCTACGTTTGGAAGGGTTCAGCATGCAGAAGAAACAATTGCTTGAGTGGTCAGTTGGTTCCCTCCAAATTCGTGGGATTGCGAGATTTATAGTTCTCTTTTATTCCTCTGTACTACCCTCTAAAAAAAACAAAATGAAAACATAATTATAAATATTCAAATAGTTTTCACTTATTGTTTTTAGAAATGTTAAAAAAAATAAACACACTATAATATATATATATATATATATATATATATATATATATATATATATATATATATATATATATTACCTTCCACAGTTCTTTTGCAGAGTTTGCAGGCAGTTTGCAGGGGAAATGAGGTGCCCAAGGTTTGTCTTGATCTCAGATTGGCATGCCGAAATATGCCTTGTAGGCCTCGCACATTTTAGCAGATCTCTCTACAGAGTACTTTTTCGCTCTCGTCATAATAAATTCGCCGTAGCCATAGCAAAATAAGTCTGTCTGATGTTTACAACCTCTTGATGCCATGTATGACTAATGCTTCTATCAATGACGAGTAGCGATGTGTGTTATGTGACGGCTAGAGTTAAACTGATCTGTTCAGTAGACATTCTTTGTATTTATACAGTCATCTACTTTGATAGAATGTTCTAGATTTTCTTCAAACATATAAAAAATTCTCGAAAAAAAACAAAAGATAAGGGAAATAATAGGTATTACTACTGTATTACTGTTTCTATAACTTTTTAAATACAGTATATCATGTTTATACCATTATTGAAAAAAAACAACTTTTGATATATTTTTACTATTTCCATCAAAGTAATATTACCATAAATGGGCTAATTTAAAAATTCAATGTCCTAGCCACAAAAGCAAAGTTTGGTGATTAAAATTGACCTTTTCTATTTAATAGAGCCACAAACAATTGGGAAATAGCACTTTTACCCAAAGACAAGACAAAGTGGAAATTTTGTTACACAGTGTTATTATTATCTTTAGATTTAAGACAGATTAAAGAGAGCTGTGCACTTTCCTTATCATATAATATACTTAAAATGAGTAAACGCTTCACCGGGCATGCTCGGCAGTTTACGCTCATGCGTGACTCACCATTAGTTATGAGCGAACAACCTTGTGACCACAGAAACAGATCGAGCGTCATATCTATAAATATCTATTTTAAGAACGGGATATTTAAAAAAAAAAATCTCTTGATTTGGAGATCCTTTTTTAGGGGAGAAAGGGGAGAAGAGATTTTTTCTCGTTTTAGATATCCTTTTATAATGGTGGAAGAAAGGGGAGATGGGAGAGATAGAGAGAGAGACGGAGTGATAGATATAGGTGGAAAGAAGGGAGGGAGAGGGTAAAGAATGCACTGGAAATTCATACCAGTTTACTTGTTACTTGTCTACTTAAAAAAAACTATAAAAAAAATCACGTTCTAAAAATATATATATATATATATATATATATATATATATATATATATATATATATATATATATATATACATACATACATACATACATACATACATACATACATACATACATATATATATATATATATATATATATATATATATATATATATATATATATATATATATATATATATATATATATATATATATATATATATATGGGAAATATCGCGAAAGTAAACACGTGATAACTATAAACATGAATGAATATATACCACGGAAGGAAACTGAATAAAAAGCGGATTGGAGTTTGTGCTTTCGTCTATTCGGCATTTTCAAACTCAATGGTAAGAAAAATAAGACACCCAGTATTTATACAAAGCACGTTTACCTATGAGTTCAACATTTTAATGCTATCAGATAAGTCGGATTTTAGAAAAACTAATAACATTGGATCTAGCGAAAACAGCCCTGGGCTAATGTTAAGATTACTCTTCTTTGTGTGAGAGATTAAAAATGATTCCAGGATATTTCTCTTTATAAAATCATTACTATGGATTATAGTATCAGTTTTTGACCAGTTAATTCCGTGTCCCATCTTGGAATTGTGGACAGCTAAGGCATTATTCAGATAACCCTTAATTACTGCAGAGTTACTTAAATAATTCCGAATTCCTCGAGGGCCTCTTATGTAGACAATTTTCGAAGAGATTGTATGCACACATTGGGGAAGATTGTTGGTCAGTGTGGGGCAGAAGTGAATTAATTCAATTGTGTTGAACACGCTACAGCTGTTTAGAGTCTCTTCTCGTCCCATGAGAACAATCAGTATATCGAGATGGCAAAAGCCGATAACTAGCCTCGAAAACGGCATCTCTGCCCTACCAGTAGAGATGGTTGCTTGGTATCCTGCGTGAGGAAAATGGCCAGTCCTCTCAAGGGTGTCACGTACATTAGAGAAGTTTTTAATACCTCATATATGTACATATGTATGTGGAAAATCCAATTATTCCACTGTATTGGAAGGAAATGCCCTCCTATAACAGGTTACTTGTGCTTATTTAGTAGGATCCTTGAAAGTGAAGGCTGACAGTTTCGGTTCTATTCCTCAGGTATCGCGAAGAGGACTTTTTCCAGTTTCAAACATGGCCCCGAACTTCGCGAGTACCTCGGGTTTCCAAGTGTCACCATCTACGTGTTTACTCCCTACCCCTTTCGCAGAATCGCAACTAAGCGGTGCTGGTGGTATTGGGAGAAATGATGGTACTGTTTTCTCCTCTCTGCCCCGACTCCACCAGTGTACTCTTTGCTCGTATGCGAGCCCATGGATGTCGCACGTTAAAGACCATACCCTTGCCAAACACACGACCGAGAGGCCCTTCAGCTGCTCTGTTTGCTCCCAAACTTTTGTTCTTCGCAAGACGCTCCGCATTCATATGCGTCGCCATACTGGGGAGAAGCCCTATCAATGCCCGATCTGCTTCATGCGCTTCCGTCACCGGACTTCCCTCACCCACCATCTGTCTAGGAAGAACTGCCATAACTCCAATTGATTTGCCAGCGAAGTCCTGGTTACATCTCCTCCTAAAACGTAGGACATGGATCAGCCCCTTAATATTGGATGAGGTATGCCTCCCCTCCACTGCTCTTCCCTAATCGAATGTTTGGCCTATTCATTATCTTCATTATTTGTCCGCAGATATAAACAAGTTTTTATTGTTTCAGGTATTTGAATCATCCATATTCTGACTTCCATTGTAGGTTTTTCCTATTTCTTCCTTTCTCGTCTATTATTTACTAAAGTGCGATCCTGTCATATTTCTGCTTTATTCTTTAGCAAGTTAAAGCCCGCATTAAGTTTCACTGTAGTTTCTTTGTTCTTAGCATGCACAACGATACATATGTCTAATTTAGGATACACATACTTTGTTCCTTTGTGTCCTGTTTACACCGTTCCAACAGTGTTGTAGTTATTTTTCTCTTTTCATCTTGGCACTTGACGAGTGGGTTCGCTATCTCTTCTCCCTGGAGGTAGGAGCTGGCTCTTTCGGTCTAGCCCCGTAGGTGAGTACACTGTAGCCCTTTACACTTGGTACCTGGATGATCAGTACACCCTCCCGGCCGAGTATAAATACGGAAGGTCTCGCTCACTCTGTTGACTCGAACAATGCTGGTGCGTGCTGAAGCTGGTGCACTTCCTTCTCTGCCATTTCAAACCCCTTTTCTTATATGACCATCCCCTCGATCCTATCTCTACCCACAGTGAGGTAGGTGGTGTAGCCGGGCTGCCTACAACCTTTGCTGCAACTGAAACATCGCTCACCAGTACGGCTTCCCAGTCAGAGTGCCTGTAGTCGGCCATTTTGGAGGACATGGCTGAAGGTCGGACACGTTACCGGTTTGGATAGAAGCGGGTTCACTCTCCGCCCATTCCTAAAATTGAACTAAAGAAAAGAAGAATACTAATAAAACTAGTGGTAACTCTACTTCCGGGAGAGTTCCGGGGATGATCAGGTCCACTGTTGGTTCAGCAAGTTACCAAGCCTAGCCCGCGCGTCCGAACCAGAAGCGGCCTCGGGGTGGGTCCCAGCCCAAGACCAAGAAGACCAACTTTGTTATTGTTGTAATCGGAGCCTTTATGACGTCGGGGCCCCTCATTAAAATCCGTTGGCTTTAAGCTCTTCTTGGTTATTCACTCAACTGATGGCAGTATGTTGGTCAAAGTCTAAATGTTACATTATTGAGTAATACTAGCTGGAAGAGACCCGAAGGTGCCTAATTTCTCTGAAGGCACCTTTCTGGCGGACCCGACCCAGCCGTCATTATTGGTGCGCTCTTTGGACCATCATTGGAATGTTTGCATCCCGTAGCAAATTTAGGGTCACCATGCCCAATGATGAGAAAAATAAAAATCTCCCTTTAATTTCCCCTTGTACATCCACGGAGCCGCCGTCGGGCAGCTCCAAAGAAAAAATGGAGGTCCCCCCCCCCCTCTGAGCTTGCGCAGGGGCCCCTCCAAACTTCTCTAACCGTAGAGGAGGCTTACTCCTCTCCTACGCCTACGGGTGTAGGGGACTCCCCCTCACTCCCTTCTCTAGAGGTGCTTTCTGGTACCTCTCTGTTTTCAGCAGCAGTCCCCCCATTTTCTTTCCAAGGGGACTGCCAAGAAAGCCAGCAGGTAGCCAATAGCCGACCGCTCCCCATTGAAGCGGCTTGGTAGGGCAAACCCCCCTTAGGAGGGAGAGGAAAGCCAAGCTCCTTCGGTCGATCCCCTTAAAAGACCTGCTGGCAAGAACATTGAACCTTGCAGGGGTCAAGGCCTGTGCCTCCCTGCACCTGACTAGTGACAATGATGCGAACGGGTCCTGCGATGTCTTGGGGGGGATGGTCGTCGAGGCAACCCAGCCTCAGATGGTAGGGCTTTCTATGGGGGGAAATCTGGGCTCGGCGCCAAGCACCGTACCCGAATCCGCCCCTATGCAAGATCCTCCTCAAACGGCTTGGCTCTCAGAGGCAGTACAAGGAGGGGAGGGACCTCCTCCGAACGGTGCCCCTACGTCTGCCAGGACCTTCTCCATTTTGGAGAAGGACCTGGCTGAGGCCGGTTTATCTAGCCTGGGGTCTCCTGCCGGCGGAGGGGAGAAGCGAGTTCATTCCCCGCCCTCCTCTCCTAAAAAGAAAAAAGACTAAAAAGACTCGGGGCTCTTCCATCCGCGGGGTCTGCGGACACGGATGGGTCTGCAGCCACTTTGGTAAGCGACCAAGCCAAGATCGGCACATCTGGCCCCTCTGCCCCCCGGGTGCGGAGCCCCCGACTATGACTAAGACCAAAAGAGCGCAAGGCGGAGCATCGATAACATCGGGGCCCCTCATTCAGAGGTTACCTGTCGTTTTCGAGCCCGCTGGTTTCAAACGCTTCCTCGTTATTCGCTCCACTGGTGGCACCATGTTGGCCAAGGGCAACATGATCCATCAGAGGAGAGCATTATCTAGTGTAATTGGACGGGGGCCTTCTGGCGAATGCGGCGGAGCGCTCCGAGGCGGCCAAGATACGTGCTCTTCGGACACTTGATGACAC
Source organism: Ceratothoa steindachneri (assembly GCA_963969495.1). Taxonomy (NCBI): domain Eukaryota; kingdom Metazoa; phylum Arthropoda; class Malacostraca; order Isopoda; family Cymothoidae; genus Ceratothoa; species Ceratothoa steindachneri. Next base: position 147,636,477 of record OZ018321.1, on the reverse strand, counting down.
CCCGGTGAGTGTGACGCCACACTCTACCATGAACTTTGTGAAAGGAGTAGTTTATGCGAGGGAACTCGTTGACTACTCCATAGAGGACATCACCTTAGAGTTGGCCGACCATGGGGGGGTCAAAGTCGAACGTGTGCCATCACTTTCGGGACTTCCGCCACGTCGTGGCATGGTTGCCGAGGCCATTTCTCTTGCTTGGAGATCTGAACGGCAGGCATCCTCTCTTGGGAGATTACTCAATAAATCCCAGGGGACAAGTCCTTGCCGCTTTGATCGAAGAGCTTGAGATGGGTGTCCTAAACGTGGATGAGTTTACGCATCACTGTCCGAGAACCGCTTCATTTTCTTGCCTTGACCTATCTTTGTGCTCTTCGGATGCACAAATATCATTTTCCGGGCAACTGCCGCCTGAGAGCCCACCTCGGTGTTGCTTGGTGCGGGTGCGGGCGCGGTAGACCTGCATTTCAGGAAATGACTGAATTCTCTATCTCAGTCGAGGAGTTTAGGTCGGTAGATGAGGCCGTTGAGTTCTTCTCCGGCAACCTCATCGCTGCTGGCCTGACTATATTTCCAGAACGCCTGGCCGTTTTGCACGCCGACCAGTCCCATGGTGGTCGGCTGAGTGTGAGATGGCCCTCAAACACAAGCGTTATGCCTACATGCGCTATAAGCGCCGCCCGAACGATTTCACTGTCGCTGAATTTCGTCGGGCTAGGGCTAGGTTCCGGTATATTTCGAAGCACGCCCGCTGCTCTTCTTGGCGGGCATACGTGTTTTCACATAACGGGAAGACCCCTCTAGCAGAGGTGTGGAAGCGGGTCAAGTTCTCGCAGGACCCTCCCTCCCGTTCTCTATGAGAATGGGACCGCAATCTCGGACCCCGCATCCGTGGCGGAATCCTTCGCGACCGCTTCTCCGCATTCTCTAGCTGGGTTGCTGCTCCGCCAGCATTCAATGCACGCCGTGATGTCGCGGAAGGCCGCCGGCTGGACTTTACCTCCAGAGGCGGGGAACCCTTCAACGACAGGTTTACTGTGAGTGAGTTGCGCTCCGCTCTCGCTTCGTGCGCGGACACCGCCCATGGTCCGGACGATGTCCCGTACGCCATGCTTCGACACCTGGGTGAGCGAGGCATAGCCTTTCTCTTAGATTTGTTGAACAGGATCTGGGTGGAGGGTTCTCTCCAAGATTCCTGGCGAATCGCTTCTCTGCTCGCCTTTCGCAAATTGGGGAGAGATCACTCTCCTCCGTCCGGTTTCCACCCGATCTCTCTAACCTCTTGCGTGTGCAAATTGATGGAGAAATTGGTAAATGTTAGATTAGCCTTTTTTCTGGACAGCGGAGGCCATTTCTTCTGCACAGTGCGGCTTCCGCAAGTTCCACTCCACGTCGGATGCTCTGCTCCGACTGAAAAATGCCGTCGTCAAGGCCTTCCTTCTTAGACAGCACTACGCCACGGTCTTTTTCGACTAAGGTGGTGCACTTCTACCGCCATCCACGGCTCCACCCCGACCCAGATTTGTTTCTTAATGGGGTTCTCCTGGAAGTGGTTGAATCGCACCGTTTCCTTGGTCTTGTATTTGACCGACGCCTCACCTGGGAGGCTCATATTCGCAGCATTAGGTTCTCTTGTACCCGCGCCCCGGATATTCTTCGTTCCGTGACTTTTTTATCGATCCTCTGTTCATTCCATACTCGACTACGGATGCGAGTTTTATGCATCCGCAGCCGAGCATTTATTGCGGAAGGTGGACTCGATCCACCACACCGGCCTTCGCTTTGCGACCGGCACCTTCCGCACTTGCCCCATTGAGAGCCTGTTGATCGATTCTGGGGAGATGCCACTCGCTCTACGCCGCGTGCAGTGCATCACTCGCCTGTACGCGCGTTCCCGGCGCCTCCCTCTGTTTGAAGTCAGTGGGGCTCTGCCAGGTGCTGCTTCTTTCCTCACGGCCGAGCTGGTGGCAATACACCACTCGGTACGGGAGATTACGCGACGTGCCCGGCTAGGAGACCGGATTGTGATCTATAGCGACTCACAAAGCGCCCCGAGTGCTCTTCGGGCATTGGAATCTCCGCCTCCCCTGGTTCGCGATATCCGTGACGCCACGGTTTTGGCGAGCGGGGTGGATGTCGAGATTATCATCTGCTGGGTTCCTTGACAGAATTTCGGTGAATGAGTGCGCCGATGAGGGCGCCTAAAAAGTCCGCGAGGACTCTGTGACGGGACCACCGTTTCGCTCTTCCTCACACCGACTACATGGCAGGAATACGGGCAGCTCTTCGGGCTGCTTGTCAAAGAAGATGGGTGACGATCGAAGGGAGGGAACTTAAAGTTCCGTGCCACTGTTCCGCGACTGTTCTCATAGACCTACCCCTCAATGCCGAGAAGGCTTCAGGTTGCTTTCTGTCGTTTCCGAATTGGGCACACTCGCGGGACGCACCGTCATTTGATGGAGCGCTCGCTAGCGCCCTACTGTGAAGACTGCGTTTTCCCCCAGACTGTTCGGCATTTTCTTTGAATGTTCCAGTCTTGGCGATCTCCACGCACGTTACCTGTCCCGGTACTGGGATGGGCGGCGTCGCTACCACCTGTCCCTTGTACTTGGGACGAGTTCGTGCGCTTTGATTGGTGGACTTATAGAAACTTTGGGGGAGGTCGGCCCCTTCCCCTTTATTTAACTTCTTTTTTTTTTGTTGTTTTCTTTGTAGGTCTCACGTTCCTGCGCCGGAGGTGCGAGGTATACCTGCCCCCGACGCCGGAGCTTGCTTCCTCCTTGTTGCCATTTTCCCTTTTTTCTTGTTGTTTTTTGCATATTCTTATTTTAAAGTAGCCTAGTTCAAGGCTTTTCTGAGTGCGGTGACTTGTGACCAAGTGGGTAGTCGTCAGAGAGGCTCCTCCTTCCGACATCGGAGCACGTCTTCTGCTTTTGGGTTGCTTCTTTTGTTATTGAGTTGTTTTTAGAAGTGTTTTTAACATCCTATTAATTGCTTACGACAACCTATGCCGCCTTCTCTACATAGCTCTTTAGAGGGGGAAAAACAGGTTTGGCTTCTAAGGGATTGGTGTACCACGGCCCTTTCCCCCTAGCGAAGTAAAAGGGTGATTTCTTGTAATTTTGGGACTTTTACTCTAGGTTTCATCGTATCGAGAATCGTTTTCAACCGAATGGACTGACGAGACCGACCCGAGATTAACCACGAATACCGATGAGGGCGTTCCCATTCCTAGGGGTCCATTTACCTCTATGAGTGATGAAGAGACGGTACCCCAGGCCAAGCTTCCTCGCTGTCCCTTCTGTCCTTACAAGTCTCATTGGGTCTCTCACGTGAAGGAGCCCATCATGTTTAAACACACCGGCGAGAAACCATTTTCTTGATCTGTCTGTCCAAATGAGTTCGCTACGAATCGGCCCATGCGTTCTCACCTTCGCACTCACTTCCCTAAAGAACAATTAAATTAGTTTATTTAAAGGCTTTGTGACGGCGAATTTCTCGTTTGTAAGGTTGACAGAAAGGCTTCAACCCCGTGAATACCCATCTGGTTTTCGTGTTGGTGGACGAGGTCACCAAATCAATCGTTAGTGTCACTAATTTGTTGGTTTCTTTTATCAGAATGGGTCATTAAAAATCTGGCAGACTATTTATACCACCCACAAACAGGACCATGATTTATTTCGGGGTTCACACTTAATGCAGCGCATCTGTTCAAACTTCATTTAGCAGCTGGGACTTGAATTCTGGGGAAATTTACACCATAAGTACTATGGATAGATTTTGCTGCAGCACTTGCGTTGACCCCTCAATGAATTAAAAAAAGAAGAAAAAACCAACAAGTGCACCCGCTGCAGAAATTGGGGAAGATGGAGGGAGTGGAAAATCAATAGCCGATTGTTCGGTTCAGCTTCGTCACCGGTGCCGAGAGGAGAGACAATCCTCGAAATGTCAGATACCCTTCAAAGAAACTCGAAAAGCTATGATAATATGTTGAATGTGTTCTTTAGTTGAAGGCATTTTCGTGAATAATCTTCTTATAATAATCTGAAAGATAAATTATGTGTGGCTAAACATCAGAATTTTAAATATATTTCATTCGGATTTAAAATCCAACCGAACTTTCGTTCCAACTTGAGACAAATCAGAAGGAATAATTTGGTCATTTTTCCTCGTGTATTTTTGTGTGCGATCTGGCATTCATGTCAGTTACAGTTTCCCTCTTGGCATGTTATGTGGTGTATGTAAGTGAGATCGAATGCAGTTTTCCAACACGCCGTGTCTCTCCTCGTGGTAGATGATGAGGCGGTGGATGCGGTTAATGCCACCGCGAGAAAGTGGCTTAGTGATCTCTTGGATATTGCTAGGGACTATACGGTGACGTTCCTCCTCTCCCTCTCCTTGACTCGAGCCAACACCCCAAATTTGGAAAAACCTTGATTGATTAAATTAAAGTTTCGTCATATATAAGTGGAACTGCGAATTTTAGGGGGGGGGGGGCGTAGCGAGGCACAAGATAAAAAAACAACAAAATACTATCCAATTGTACTGTCAACTTTTCGCCACCTTCAACTAAATCTTTATTTTCCAACCCCCCTCTCAGTTTGTTCCTTTGTTCCCTCTTCCTACTACACAACAGCACAAAATTTGTGGAAATCTTCCCTCGCCCCCTCTTCCAAATATCATCTAGTAATGCATTTGAGGTCTTTGCCACAGCCTTTTTAATGTAATTTTCAAAATGTGTAATTTATCAAAATGATTTTTTTAATATTTTTTCCCATAAACTGTAATCTCAAAGCAGTATTCGAGCTGTAAATTGTAAAACTTATCTAAGTGTAATTTTGTTAAATTTATAATCGGCCATTGTTTCCCTTTTGTATAGTTTTTTTAAAAACTAGTTGAATTGTCTGTTTAGGACGAACTCTATTTTAGAGATAAATTAGACATCTTCCTCACCTATGTGTGATTTCCTGTAGGAAATAAATCTAGCTTACTGGACAAGTTAACTTAAAGCCTCCAAACAAATTTACCATACCTTAGATGAATAGTTCGAAACATCAGTCATGTTGTTATAATTCCCTTTTTTATGTCTGCGAAATTTTGTTTTCACTATTTTTCTTATTCTTATTTTATTCAATTGATGCCATTATCGACTGAATTTTATTCTTCAGATCGTCGAATCAAGTCACGTCATTTCCGCGCCATCCTGGATCAGCGCTAGTTCAGATCAGCCCTCTTCTCCTTTAGTCCAGAACGTGTCTGCCGTGGATCAAAGGAGCTCATCCGTGGAGCTTCAATTGGGCCCGCCTCACCGGTGTCCCCATTGCGCCTACGCGAGCAATTACAAGGCACACGTCAAGAGGCATATCATGTTCAAACACACGAGAGCATGGCCCTTCCCTTGTGGCGTTTGTGGCAAACGCTTCACTTTGAAAGAAACCTTGCTAGTTCATATGAGGATTCATACTCTGCAATTTGAAAAATCATATTTCTAACAAACACGCTCAGTTTTCGAGTTTTGAACTGTAACGCCCTACTTGATGTCTTCTCTTTTTAAACATCCCCACAAAGTTGAAGTAGCAACGAATCTTTTAACTTTACCCATAGAACTCGTTGAACATCTGATTAATGGGGCTGTGGAACGAAGAAAAACTACCGCAAGATTTAGGTGATAGCAAGTGTTCATTTCTTTAGTCGGATGTATGCTATTTAACCTGGTATTACAACTCGTCTCTAGAGTAAAGTTCAACAAACTTTGTTTATTCTTAGTTTTTTTTTAATTATAGAAGATGTGCACTCCGTTATTTCGAATGGATATAATTGGCTCCCATGTCCCATGACCCGAAACGCTTTTGATTAAAGTAATTCTCAATCCTAAGAAGTATCGACATTCACTTGAAATTTTATTCCTCAGATTTCATATGCGAATCGAGAATCGTCCTGGGTAGGACTCAACCAAGCCAGGATGTGGAAGTTTGAATGCAGCCCCACTATGGACACAGTCTGGAATGAAACAATACCGTGTCGTGATCAGTCGGGTTCTGAACAGCCCTTCGAAACCCCCCTGTTTCACTGCCCTCATTGCACTTACACTAGTTGGCGCAAGGACAACGTCAAGCGACACATTAAATTCAAACACACCGGAGAGAGACCTTTCGAATGTGCCATGTGCCCAAAGCGGTTCACTTTAAAGCAAACTCTACATGACCACTTGCGTGTCCACACCGGGGAGAAACCATTCCCATGCCACATCTGCGCTAAAAAATTCTCAAGAAAAACACTCGTAAAATTGCACATGCGTAGAATTCACAAACTATTTTAGAGATTTTATTAGCATAGTAATAATGCGGTTTCTGTATGCAGCTCTTGAGTGCTGCAACGAGCTCTAAGAGCGCTTCAGATTAATAACTAGAAAGACAAGAATCAAGAAAAGAGGAGATAAATCACTGGCTTTTCCTAAAAGATAGGTTTTTTATATCCTGCTTGAAAGGATAGATAGGGAGGAATCGAGATTCGTAGGCAGGCAATCCCAGTCTGCATATGAACGGAAAAAGCCCTATGGTAGCGAGTATATGAGGAGCGGTGAGTGTGAGAGGGGCAGAAATGATGTTAAGAAGAAAGATATTCGGTAGAGGACTTTGAAATTAAGGACCAGCATCTTGAAATTGACACGTGTCCTTATAGGCAAACTGAATAAACAGGAAAAGACCATCTATGGCGTTAAACGGAAATGTTGTAGAAGGAAGCGCGCTGCATAGTTTTCTATGTTTAAAGAGGGCACATAAGGAGTTATAATAATAGTCAAGGAGAAATGGGAGAAAAGCTTAGATAGCATCTCAAATTTCCTATGCTCAAAGTGGGATCTAATCCAACTATTATTGCGAAGGGAGTTAAAAATGACATTTTGCCTGTATTCGTTTGACCTGTAGGACTTAAATTCCGAGCCCAGTCAAATACGAAACAGTAATCACTAACAGTTCACACCACAGCGCCGCTCTTTCGCTTGCTCCTTTAAACCTGAGGTGTAAAGTTGGTTCTGTGTACGCGGATACGAAGTTGGCAAGCAATCGTGAGAGAAAAGGTAGGAATGAAAGGTAAAAAAAAATGCGTAAAAGTATGATGAGCTTCCAAGATATGTAAAAGGATTGGGTCGAGCACAAATCCGTGTGGGACACTTATAACATATAGGAACACGTTGTTGACGAAACACCAGTAATGTGGACATATAGTGTTCGAGAGTCAATAACAATATCCCTAGCACCGATATAGAGTTTAAGATGGGATGCAGAAATGTTTTATCGTCAAGGATGTGAAAGGCGGCCGAAATGTTAAGAAGCACCAAAATTGAGAGCATGGCGAGTGATTCAATTGGGTTCATCGAGATGAACTTGAAAGATATGCGGGTGTGGAGACGAGGTGTAACCGATGCGGCAGAGATGCCCCGTTGGTTCCCCGTTTTTATTGAAGCGGGTTTCCTCTTAAATTGAATCGTTTCCTTCGAGCGACTAACTTTACTTTTTGCCCTGCCTCCGTTCGTCTTTTTGGGGAGCGGGTTGCTTCTTTTAAGTTTCAAGTTGCTAATAATAATTGTTGTGTCAACGACGAATGAGGGTTGTGATAGACATTTGCTAATGAGACAAAGCGAATCCCTTGGGTAAAAGGTTCTGATTCTGACGGTCAACGACAGAACTGAGTTTTATTTAAGGAGAGGAACAAATTCTAGATTAAAAATCTAGAAGTAGTTTCGACCGAGTTGATCTTCCCCGTGCCCCCTAGCCTTTTTTTTTATATAGCGGGGGTGCCTTGAGGGTCGAAAGGGATTTCCGGGGTTCTTTCCCGGGTGTAGAAAGTAAAAGGCCTTTAAGCTGAGGCACTGAAACCATCTTCTTTGTAGTGAATACAAAACCGGAATGCATTTATTATTATTATGGTTGATGCTGCCCCAAGTTCCTTTCCTCCCCTTCTTAACTGTCGAAAACGGGAATGTCGCTTTATGTTCGGCGCGTCCCGCCTTCATGCACCATTAAAGGGACATCTTCATTAAGCCAACCCACCACCTTTCGTGTTTCCCTTACGTAAACTCGGGTATCAAATCTTGTGCGAAGTCGAGTGGTCTCCGGCTCGGTCCATATCTCGGGGTTTGTACCCCGATTCGTAGCCGGACGCATCATTCGGCCAGCCTTTGACAGGTGGCGCAAGTCTTGTCAAATGCCTTAAATCTCAATTACCTCCCGCCATGAATATTCTCGTTAGGTCCTCTATCTTTAGGATCCACATGTTCCCTGCGTTGGGGTTGAGATGGACCTTGCCACTAGGTCTGTGGTGTCCAGCTCCTCGTATTTTTATCCTTGCCCGCCAGATTCGAACCAGTACTGTTCGGTCTTTTTATGAGGCCCTTCCCATGAATGCGCATATGTCCTGAAGGTCGTTTGATAAATACAAATTCATTCACACACCTTGGCCCCTCCACTTCCCTTTCTTGTTAAATCTATTCGTTCCCGCAATTCCAGGGGATTGCGTTGCCTCCTCTCCTCCACCGTTGAAAGTCCTTGAATTGCACCTTTCGGTTCGTGTGTGTGTTTGTTTCTTTATCACCGCCTCGATTGCATTTCTTTGTTTTCCATCCTGACTTCCATTAACACGCATTTTCCTCTCGCCACCTTTCCCCTCTTCAACGCCAAGCAAATCAACTCGCTTTATTTCTCTCAGATATTACGAAATCGGCGCGACGGGGGAGCGCGCCAATTACCATTACCCTCCGAAGGAAACCTAGACCCTCACTGCAGCCGTCGCCGCCGCCGTCGCTTCGGCCAAAGTGTCACTGCCATTCGCGATGGACGCTGTAGTGACGACGACCGCAGCCGCCGCGGTCTGCGATGGAGGCAGTGCCCGTTCTGCAATTACACGAGCTACCTGGTCACCAACGTTCATAGACACATTCGTTTCAAACACACTCGAGAAAAGCCGTTCCAGTGTACAGTTTGTGGCAAACGTTTTACCACCAAACCAGACTTGAAAGGACACACACGAGTGCACACTGGGGAAAAGCCTTTCGCGTGCGCATTTTGTTCACTCAGTTTCCGTTTTAGTGGGAATTTAAATCGCCATGTAGCCAGATTGCACTCTGATGCACACACTGCCCCTTTACCCACAGAGCCGCTCGGTGGAAATTAAGGTCGTGAGTGATTAACGAGCAAGTGATCATTGCTTAAAGCCCATCCATACATTTCCTAATCCCAAAACAAAAGTATTGTTGAATACGTCCTGCTTAAGGAGGCGAGTGAGTGTCCGCCTTTTTTAAAATTCTTTGCCTCCCGTTCTTGTTTTCTTCTTTGGGCTACTTTAGGTATTTAAGGGTTGAGCGAAAAAGTGTTACCTTTCAATTCTATTAAACACTGGCCACATTTTTTTTTAATTCTGCTTCACACGGCTCCTTCGCTTTCTCACCCATCTCCCCCGTTTTCATTTCACTGTATATTTGATGCCATCTGTTCACGTGATCGCCGGCATTGTGGTTATTATCAATGGTAGTTTGTGTTGTCCGTTTGATTTGGTGTTTGTTCTCTAGTAGGCCGGGGTCTATTTTCAAGATGGCTGTAGACATATTCCGAGAATTATTTTTCGATTATAAATTCTCTGGACTCTCGAGCGTGAATGATAAATAAATGGGCTGCAAATCTCTGTTAAAGGTTTGCGGGGAAAGGTTAACACCTCTCAGTGTTATCATAATGTAATAAAACGCATTTATACGGGATAAGAAACATTGCGAATAGCCGAAATCAAACTGGGAGACAGGTCTCTGCTCTTCCACCACCACCACCACCAACACCTTCAACATTGATCGTCTTTGTCTCTTAAAAGGGTTTTTCAGGGCTCCCCCGACGTTGAAACCTCAGCCCGTTAACACCACCGCGTAGTTCTAAGAACGAACACGGGAGTTTGGAGTCACCGATGAAACTCCGTTAGAGATTCCAGTGGACGGCTCTTCCCACCTAGTTATTACTACTACTAACTACCATACGAGATTTACCTCTTACGGAAACAACTGTGTTCAAAGTTATTGATTGCCAAAATGAACCATGTTTACGAACCCTATCAGTTAAAGCGTCAAGCTATGTAACATTTCGCTTTTATTTCTCAGATAATTCTACGGAATCTCGGAGACGTCTCGAAGGAATCGGGATCTAACGAGATATTTCGGGCAGCGACTGAATTAGGTGTCCACAAAGGCCAAAAGAAACCGGCACTTCGAGCCCATTTGTCGCCGAGATCCGATGAAGGTGTCGCGTCGAGCAAGAGGCAGTGCCCATTCTGTAATTATAAGAGCGTCTACGGTAACGTGCGAAGGCACATCAAGTTTAAACATACGGGCGAAAGGCCCTTTTCTTGTCCATTCTGCTCAAAAAGATTCACTCTGAAGGAAAATTTGGTCGTTCATATTCGGAGTCACACCGGGGAAAAGCCATTCGAGTGCAGTTATTGTTCAATGAAATTCAGTTTGAAAGGTAACCTTAAGAAACACGCGATCAATATCCATTCTTCTCATATTCATATGAGTAACCTATAATATACTCAAGGATTAAGCTATATTTATTTTTATTTTTTTTTTCTAAAAGTGTTGATGCTGCTGATGATTGTTCCTGTATTTTTACGCTAACTTCATCTTCATTGAAATGGCGCATCTTCCTCTCGTGTTGGGTCCCACAGAACCAACAATGTAATTTTTAGGTGATATCAGTTTGACGTAGACATACTTGCCGGCTGTGCTCTTGCTGACTACCGCCAGAAGTGAGTATTAATTAAAAAAAAACAACAAAAACTGGCATTTGTGGATACTCAGGATGGTTCGATTTTTCCTGTCAAAATGTAGGAAGCTTAAAGGACGAATTGTTCGTGATCTTAAACGAGACTCAATTCAACACTGGCAAGTTTCCTCAAAAGGAAAACTCATTAGGTATCTTGTCTGAAGATGACTCAGTCTCGCCATAAATGGCACTTATATTTCATTAAGCTTTTAAATTTAAAGAAAACTGGATCGTGCCGTGTGGGGGTCGAATTTGTAACTAATCTTTGTTTTCCCTACACGTGAATTTCGGGATAATTGACAGTCCACGTGGTTTGGTTTTCTCCCACCTTTGTCAAGATTAAGCAAAAAGCTATTATTTGGCTGGCCTCGGTCACATTTTATAAAGGTATTTATCGTTTGTGACTATTTTTTACTGTTTTCCCGCTTCAAAATAAATAGTGATGATTCTGATGTATACTTAGGATCAGCTTAGCATGCTAATATTCATACCACAATAAACAAAGATGCAAAAAAAGATTAGAAGCAATGGAAATGTGGTGCTGGAGAATATCCATTAGAGTGCCATGGATGGAAAGAAAACTAATCAAAAAGACTTACTGGGGATCAAGAAGGCACCTAATGAGAAAAAAATCCGATTTAACCTTTGTTCCTGAGACACATTATAACAATGGAAATAATAGGAAATATTAACCTGATACGTAGAATAGTATGACAGGAACACATCTGTAAAGCAAGGTGTATCGGCGAAGTCGAAAATGTTCAAGTTTGTCACGTTTAGGAAATTTGGGTTTCACTGAGTTTATAATAATAAAAAAATAACGCAAACCTTTAAAAAACATTTTAACTCCGTATATTTTTAACCTTCCTGAATATTTGAATCATTTTGAATATCGAGAGTTGGAATTCTCGAAACTTATTCTTGGACATGTGCTGAGGAGGAGTTTTATGTGCCACGAAGAGAAATAGGTCATTTTGGTTGGACGAAAATTACAGGTTTACTCATTTAATTGTTGGTGCGGTGCACCTTTAATTCACAGCTCTCTCCCGTTTCAATATAGCTCGGTTATTTAGGACGTGGGCGATGTCGAACTTGAGACGTCATAATTGCGTCATCATTCATTCCAACTTCAAATTCGCAACGTCAAAATTAAATGATTCTTTTCGTCAGGTTGCAATTAATGTTGAGCAGCAATTTAATTTACATAGTTCAATAGCTTATAGCTGTTTTAGTCCATTTACTTGCGAAAAGTGTAAACTAAATCCGACACGTATAACAGCTTATTTTATATTTGCCTCTTTTAATAACATGGCTTAATTGTATTAAAACATGAAAATCGCATTTTTTATTTCTAACCTGATTTCATTCATAGTAGGTGTAAGCCAAAGATTAGTTAAGAAGTTACAATTTTGACTGGGCAATAGAAGCTGCGAGGATGACTGGCCTCAATTTACTTCTAAATATATTTGGTGAAAACGCTCCACCGAAAATTCAGTCTTGTACAGTTCTTCAATTATTTGTAACCTTTTCAAATTCCAAATATTCTGAAGTTTTCATCCTCCAAATGCAGAATATAATTTGGCGGAAAAATAAATGTCAGATCCTCTAATATGCGAGTTAGGTGGCGTACCTATCCTGCATCCGGCTTAAGCATTGCATCTCCATCTGATGGCTTCATGTTGTCTTTCCGAGTTGTATAACAGGAATTAATCACTTTCATCCTCATCCCCGCCCCACCTGCTCTCTCGCTCTACTTCTTGTTGCCCATCATGAGTAAACTTTGCCCTCGGATTTCCTCGAGAGAGAAAGAGTGGGTCCCGCCTCTCTAATTCGATTGTGTAACGGTTCACTTTTATTTCTCAGATGTTTCGACGAAATCGGACCCGTGGAAGGAACGAGTCGACATCCACGCGAATTTTTCCTTCATCCTCGGGACTGAGTGTTGGAAGAATTCGAGACGCGTCGCTTTCAGCCAATTTCACCCCTGAAATAGAGACTAACGTTATGCTAAACAAGAAGGGCCTTTGTCCTTATTGCACTTACCAAAGTTATTCGAGGGCCAACGTGCGAAGACATATCAAGTTCAAACACACCGGGGAACGACCCTTTCAGTGTGCCTCATGCCCGAAAGCATTCGCGGTCAAGGCGAATCTGAATGCCCACAATCGCATTCACACCGGCGAAAAACCTTTCCAGTGCGTCGTATGTACGCTGAAATTCAGTTTGAAGGGCAACTTGAATAGGCATTTATTAAACGTACATATGCTTTCAAGCAGCCGCCCTTGATGCCGCATTAGACTCCGAGGTGTTTCCCTCATCAAGAATGAAGTGGCAGCTATGATCCCGGTTCTTTGTTCACAGATAATTTTGAATGGTGCAATCTTAGGTTTCCTTTCGATTTTGTGTCTATCGCCCCATTTCTACACCATATATTCGCCTGTTTCTTACCATTGACGACCTTTTTCCTCATTAGTGGGCGGTTCGTCGTGGCTTTTAAGTGAGATGAAGAAGTGTGTTTGATCCTCATATTTCTTGTCCATCGTGAGTAAACTTTGCTCTCCGGTTTCCTCGAGAGAGAGAGAGAGAGAGATTGTGTAACGAGATCTTTGCATTGATATAATATGTACGAGTATTTGCTAGATTTTATTTTGGTTCCCTTATTTTTTTATTCGTTGTCTCCCGTCTCTGCGGCCGTCATCCGTTTTCATGAAAAGTAGCTTCTTCCCGAGTCAACATTAGCTTGATTGGCGGGTAATTCGACGGAGCAGATTACACGGAAACTTGGGCATTGTGGTTTCTTGTTTATCCCGGATTTTCATTATATTTCCTCTTATGTATCCATGTCTTCTCTTGTTTGTATTCACTTCATTGCCCAATTTCTATTACATGAAATAAACAATTCCCCCACGACTTCAGTATTTTTTTTTTATTGTTACTTGTAGTGCCCCTTCTTGATCTTGCCAAATACGATAATAAACTCAAAAACGCTAAATGAGTTTTCCTGATTCCCCCTCCCAATATTTATGAAGATGTATCCAGAACGAACGGAACTCGTTGGATTGTCTTCTCTTCGAATGTATACATAACACTCATTTCCCTTAAGCGAGCGATGTTTTCATCGCCGCTTTCCGGTGACTCGCTCAAATCAATATGTGATGTAAGAAATGATATTTGAGTGTATAATAAACATATGTGAACTATTGCTGAAAACAAGTATCTATCGTTCTTTGAAATGATGATTCCGAAATTATTGTCCGAATTTAGCGGGTGATATCCGTTTAGGGCTATGGACGGTTATTATTTGAATGAAACTGATTATACTACGATACTCTTACTGATCTTCAACTCTCCCTACCCCCCCTTCTCAATTTTGGGTAAGTCAAAGACCTCTATACTGCTAGCTATAGCCTTAGGAAGATGAAGTTGCCCTTGTTTTTAAGAGATTTTGATAGATCGCAGTGTAAGGATATAACAATTTGGGATATCTTCTGATCGCAATGATCAAAGATCCGATTAAGAGTATATTTTTATGCCGGCGGAATGAACCATAGTTTTTGGCTACCAAGAACCGAACCACTCAATTAAGTTCTTATCCTTTGCTTGATGAGTGCAAAGAAATACGTCTTCTGTAGGTAGTAGCATGGGACCATGGCCATCTTATTAAATCAAATTTAATAAAAATGGCACCTGGGCAGTTGAAAAGTTAGTCCGGCCTCAGCTTAGCCTCTCTTCCTTCCTTCAAAACACTTGTTTCCTCTCTTTTCATACCTCTCCCACAACTTTCTCTGGTCAGCCTCTAATTTCACAGGGTAGATGCTGACCTTCTTCTCGGCCAACCGTCCTGGATCGGGGCTGAGTGGGGAGGGGACAATGTTCCCTAACCCCTGAGCTCCGTTCTGGGGTGGTTGGTTTTTAACAACCTGCTTCATCCCCACCCATACCTTCCTCACATCCCTTTTCCTCTCGTCTTCAAAATCTATTTTTTTACGACGTGTCTAAGGTGGAGCCGCCATGCCGATGGACTGCCAGGCCACCAGGCGGGAGGGGTGGTCCCAAATGGCGGCGCCTGGCTCTGCCGGGCCTGCAAGCACCTCTTGCAGTGCAGGCAACTGTGAGAGGTGGTGAGCTGTTGCGTCCCGTGTAAATAAGAGGGTCACCATGCCCAATGATGAGTATAAAAAAAAACAACCCCCAACTTCCCCAAGAACATCAAAGGAGCCGCCCTCGGGCAGCTCCAACAAAAAAATGGAGGTCCCCCCCCCCTTGTGCTTGCGCAGAGGACCCTCCATACTTTAACCGGAGAGGAGGCTTACTCCTCTCCTACGCCTACGGGTGTAGGGGACTCCCCCTCACTCCCTTCTCTGGAGGTGCTTTCGGGCACCTCCCTATTTCCAGCGGCAGTCCCTCCTTTTCTTTCTAAGGGGACTGCCAAGAAAGCCAGCAGGCAGCCCATTGCCGACCACCCCTCGTGTAAGCGGCTCGGTAGGGCAAACCCCCTTAGGGGGGAGAGGGAAGCCAGGCCCCTTCGGTCGCTTCCCTCAAAAGACCTGCTGGCAAGGATATTAAACCTTGCCGGGGTTAAGGCTTGTGCCTCCCCACAAATGACTCTTGACGATGGCCAACTGGAGGCCCCTCCTGTGATAGACATGGTCCTTGAGGAGACCCAGCCTCAGAGGGTAGGGCCTTCAATGGGGGGGAATCCAGGCTTGGCGCCAAGCTCCGAACCCGAGTCCGCCCCTATGCAAGGTCCCCCTCAAACGGCTGAGGGCTCCGAGGCAATACAAGGAGGGGAGGGATCTCTTCCGACAGGTGCCCCCACGACTAAAAGGAACTTCTCCATTTCGGAGAGGGACCTGGCTGAGGCCGGCCCATCTGGCATGGGGGCTTCTGCCGGCGGAGGTGAGAAGCGGGTTCATTCCCCGCCCTCTCCAAAAAAGAAAAGGACGAAAAGGACCAAAAAGACGAAGAAGACTCGGGGCTCCTCTCCATCCGCGGGGGCTACGGGGACGGATGGGTCTGCTGCCACTTTGGCAAGCGACCAAGCCAAGATCGGCACATCCGGCCCCTCTGCCCCCCTGGGTACGGAGCTCCTGACGATGACAAAGACCAAAAGTGCACAGGGCGGAGCCTCGATGACATCGGGGCCCCTCATTCAGAGGTTACCTGGCGTTTTCGAGCCCGCTGGCTTCAAACGCTTCCTCGTTATTCGCTCTACTGATGGCAGCATGTTGTCCAAGGGCAACATGATCCATCAGAAGAGAGGATTAGCTAGTACAATTGGTAGAGAGCCGAAGGTAACCCGTTTCTCGGACGGGAGCCTTCTGGCGAATGCGGCGAATCCCGCCGAGGCGGCCAAGATAAGTGCTCTTCGGACACTTCAGGGCACCCCGGTGAGTGTGATGCCGCACTCTACCATGAACTTTGTGAAAGGAGTAGTTTATGCCAGGGAACTCGTTGACTACTCCATTGAGGACATCACCCTAGAGCTGGCCGACCATGGGGCGGTCAAGGTCGAATGTGTGATGAGAAAACAGGGAGGGGCCTCGAGACCCACCCCTACACTCTTCGTCACGTTCGACTGTGACAAGCTCCCTGAGTCGGTGCGTGCCGGTTGGTACCGCTACCGCGTGAAGGCATTCGTGCCACTGCCGCGGCGGTGCTATTACTGTCACCGCTTCGGCCATACGAATCGCTCATGTAGACGTGCAAAGTCGGGGTCACCCGAAGTATGTGTAAATTGCTCCAAGGTCGCACACGATAAGTCCAAATCGTGTGTGGCCAAGTGTGTCAATTGCGGAGAGCCGCACCCTGCTTCTTCGAAGCAATGTGGTGCATATCTCCTTGAGAAAGAAATCCTGGCCGTTCAGGCCCAGGATCGACTCTCATTCTGCGAGGCAAAGGACTTGGTCCTGGCGCGCCCGGCTCTGCCTGGGACGTCATATGCCTCAATAGTTAGAAAGGCACCCACTGCTCCTGGCCCATCCAGGCCAACGAGCACGGTTGTTTCCGCGCCCATTCGGAGCCCTTCTGCGGGCTCTACCCAACCGGGGCGCTCCCCTGGTAAAGCTGGCGGCAAAAAGGGTTCATACCCTGCCCCGGCTAAAACCAGGGCTCCCCCCCTCTTCCCCCAGCGTGACCGTTTCCCGTAAGGCGAAACGGCCACGCGCCTCCACCGAGTCAGACTCACAGGAGGCAACACCCCTGAAGATGGTCGCTAGGCCGGCCTTCTCCCTTTCATTTAACCCGGTTTAATTGTTGTTGTTTTTGTTATTGTTTTTGTTATTGCTTTGTTAATGTTATTTCTTTTTATTGTTTCCTGTTCAATTTTTTAAAGTAGCCTAGAACTAGGCTGTTTGTTTACGGCAACTTATGCCTTAGTCGGCAGTCGCCAGATAGCCCCTTAATTAAAAAAAAAAAAAAGTTGAAAAGTTAACCGCATCTGTGTTGAGCAAAGGGTTTACTCTCGTTTTCTTGTGGACTCCTTGGGTTACACTTGAGAGTTGGCACGTTAACATACATATTCAGTGAGCGGGGTTACGTGAGCGATAAGTATATCAGCTGGGGCATTTTTTTTTAAGGGCGTTCATCTGGCGAGTGCCTTCAAAGGGCATAAACGCCGATATCAGTAGGTACAGTGGAGATCCGCTTAGATGGATGGAAGCTATAACAATGATCGGATAAGAAAACCTAAACAATAGCAATAAGAGTGGTAAAGCATTTCTTATAAAAATGTATAAGATTCGTGCACGTTTCTGGAGGGATTTTATTCCACTCTTCTGCAGCAAATCTTTCCAATTCACCAATGTTGCGAGAGCCTCTTGTGCGCACGCTTCTTCATCTCCTTCCACAGATGTTCGGTAGAGTTCAAATCTTGGCTTTAGGAATGTGACTTGAGTACAGTCATGTGGTGTTTTGCTAAGATATCTGAGTAGATTTGCTGGTATGTTTGGACTCGTGTCTTTTGAAAGGTGAAATCCCTTCCAAGTATTTTTGTTTCTTTTGACGATAGTATCTTATCGATTTAGCTTGGTTATCTCCCAGATGCTCTTTAGCGAACATAAAACGGGCCTCTGAACTTTCTTCAACAGAGGTTTACTTTTAAGGACACGTCCATAGAATCCTTTCCGGTATAAATAACACTTTTAAAGTTTATATATCTTGACTGTGTGATAGATAGACCGAACATCTTAATGACTGACTTTCTTTGATCGACCTTCATGCTAACTATTTACAGAGGTCATTAGATTTCTACCTCACAATAATGTTCCTTACAGAAGAAATTGGAAGGTTCTTGACCGGCCTTGTAGAGTTTAACAATATAGTTCCTTACCCATTCTTCGGCGAAATCGTGACAACCAATGACAAATCGTGTACGTAATTTAGAAGCTAACTTCCTATCCTTCTCGAACGTTCTAGTTTACTCTAGAATCGTTTCGAAAAAGTTTTAAAAACTTCCGGAGAGTCGGTTTATATGAAAAAAAAAATGCATATGCAATGATAAAATAAAAGCTATCCATGATGGCTATACATTTGACCTCGTTAATACTGACCCTATACAAACTCAGCATTTATTTCTCTTAAATGTTATTAATTACCAAGCAAGTCTGCGTTGCTTAGACTTATGCACGCATGTGTATTTTGGATGATTATACGTCCCCCCCCCAACATTTGAATTACTGAATTTATACCCCCTCCCCCATCAAGGAATTTAACCCTCCTCAATCATTAGTGAATGTAAGGCAAGAACAGCTCAAAGTAGACTTCGATACCTAACTTTAACACCCTGCTTTGTTTCTCTCGTCAGATCTTTGACGGACGCACGGAGACACCTTTGGATTTGAGGTTCAGCAGGATGTTTCCACACCTGCCGTTCACTCCCCCCATTGGATGTGCTAGAGCCGACCCTCAGCCTCCCACCCGCGCAAATAATCCCCCTTCTCGCTTGCATAAATATTCGCAATATAATTATCAAAGCCTTTCCATAAACGACGTCAAGAGACGCATGGAAGGTCACACGGGCGAGAAGATTTTCCAGTGCACCCGTTGCTCAAAGAAGTTTAGGCGAGAATCTCACTTGAATACCCACTTCCGCGTCCACACGGGAGAAAGGCCCTTCGCATGCCTATTTTGCGCCTCTCGCTTCCAGACCGCCGGAAACCTAAAGCGACATAACGTGAAAGTGCACAAGCAACCTACATGAATGATTTGGCAAACTCCGGTACGTGGATGGAAAAAATGGTGCAATCTAACAGTCACGACGCCCACGCATATAGTTTTTTCAGTTGTCCTCATCCCCGTAGAAGGTGTTGGCCTTGAAAAATTGAATATGTGATTTGTTTGTTTGTTCCTGAATTTATGCTCCCCTCCTCCCTCACACGTATATATATATATATATATATATATATATATATATATATATATATATATATATATATATATATATATATATATATATTTATATTTATATAGTACTGACGGAATTATTATTTTTTTTTAAATTGAACTTTTTTTACAAAAATGCTAATAAAACTAATTTTATCGATTGCAAAAAAATTATTTTGACACATTGGCACAGTGTTAAGTCTTCTACGTTTATTAGTAAGCAGTTTGGACACCCTTAGCATCCATGAGTGCTTTACCACATCCTGACATGGCATTGATCAATGTTTGGCACATTTCCTGGATTCGCTTAGATCTGAACCAAACTTCAATGAGACGGCAAATAAGTTGCTGTTTAGTCGTAATGGGCTCTCTGTGTATTTCATCTTTCTCAACACACCATAAACTCAATAAGGTTTACTGTTTTCCTCAGACATTCAGCCTTAAAGTCTTCTCTAGACTGCCTTCTTACACTTTTCAGGCGGTCATCTAGCACTGCAATGGTTGATTCGTCAGAGAAAACTACCTGCAACATAAGTAGTTAAACAGCAATAGAAGTATTGGAAAAGCCATTGAAGTAATGAATCATCAAATCAACTGTTTTGAAAAGAGCCATTACAAAAAATTAGGCACTGTTAAAGTTAGTAGATATTAATGCTTTATGAATTACAGTTAACTGGTTAGCTAGATGTCATTCTTACCTTTCCCCATTGTTCTCGAGACCACTCAAGGTGATGCTTTACCCAGGAATAGCGCGCCTTCATCATTGTTTCCGTGAGTCGAGGCTTCTTTCTCGGGCGATATGATTTCAATCCAGCTTCCAAAAGCCTGTCATTCACTGTTGTTCGGGCAAGGTTACCCTCTGCTGCCAGCTCAATCGAAATCTTCCTACAAGATGATTTTCTGTTCTTAAGAGCTGTTGTATTAATTTTATAACTGTTCTTGGAGTTGTTTTTCGTTTTCGACCACAATTTCCAACCCCTTTTTTAATTAAATCTTGACCGTTATCATTTTTTTTTTTTTTTACTAACTGACTATTTGAGTTGAAACACCTAGTTTTTTGCTATTTCTTTGTTTTAATTAGTTTCTTTGAGTAAACCTCAAAAGACCTGCTGGCAAGAATATTAAACCTTGCCGGGGTCAAGGCCTTTGCCTCCCCAGACATGACTAATGACGCTGCCAACGGGACTTGCAATGTCCAGGGGGGGGGGACTGGAGGCCCCTCTGAGATAGACATAGTCCTTGAGGCAACCCAGCCTCAGATGGTAGGTCCTTCCATGGGAGCGAACCCAGGCTCGGCGCGAAGTACCAAACCCGAATCCGCCCTTATGCAAGTTCCTCCTCAAACGGCCTGGGTTTCCAAGGCAGTACAAGGAGGGGAGGGATCTCCGATCTCCTCCGACCGGTGCTGCTGCGACTGTCAGGACCTTATCCATCTCGGAGAAGGACCTTGCCGAGGCCGGTCCATTTGGCCTCGGGACTCCTGCCGGTGGAGGAGAGAAGCGAGTTCATTCCCCACCCTTCTCTGATAAAAGAAAAAAAACAAAAAAAAGATGGGGGGGAGGCTCCTCTCCATCCGCGGTAAACGACCAAGCCAAGATCGGCACATCCGGCCCCTTTGCCCCCAAGGGTGCGGAGCCCCTGACTAAGACCAAAAGGGCACCGTGCGGAGCCTCGATGGCATCGGGGCCCCTCATTCAGAGTTACCTGGCGCTTTCGAGCCCGCTAGCTTCAAACGCTTCCTCGTTATTCGCTCCACTGATGGCACCATGTTTGCCAAGGGCAACATGATCCATCAGAGGAGAGCATTAGCTAGTGTAATCGTTAGAGAGCCGAAAGTGACCGGTTTTTCGGATGGGAGCCTTCTGGCGAATGTGGCGGGTGCCTCCGACGCGGCCAAAATAAGTGCTCTTCGGACACTTGATGGCATCCCGGTGAGTGTGACGCCGCACTCGTTGACGACTCCATAGAGGGAGGATATCATCTTAAAGTTGGCCGACCATGGGGCGGTGAAGGTCGAACGTGTGATGAGAAAACAGGGAGGGGCCTCGAGACAGCCCTACACTCTTCGTCACGGGCAACTGTGACAAGCTCCACGCTTCTTCGAAGCAATGTGGTGCTTATCTCCTTGAGAAAGAAATCCTGGCCGTTCAGGCACAGGATTGACTCTCATTCCGCGAGTCTAAGGACTTGGTCCTTGCGCGCCCGGCTCTGCTTGGGACGTCTTACGCCTCAATGGTTAGAAAGACGCCCTCTGCTCCTGGCCCATCCAGGCCAACTAGCAAGATTGTTTCCGCGTCCATTCGGAGCCCTTATGCGGGTTCTCCTCAACCCGGGCGCTCCCCTGGTAAAGCTGGTGGCACAAAGGGTTCACACCCAGCCCCGGTTAAAACCAGGGCTCCCCCTCTCCCTTCCCCCAGAGTGACCGTTTCCCGTAAGGCGAAACGGTCACACGCCTCCACCGAGTTGTTAGACTCACAAGAGGCAACACCCCTGAAGTTGGTCCCAGGCCATCTTCCGGGGTTCCTAAAGTTGTCTCCCGATAGGAAGAGAGCAATATAGGAGCTTCGGCTCCATCGCCCACCGCTAGTGGTAGGCTGATTTGCTCAGAGATGGAGCTTCCTCAAAAAGAGGGCCCCTCGCGCCTGAGGCCGCAACGCCCGCCTAAGGTTTCGAGGCTGACGGAGCAAAAGACTCGCATGGTGAGCCCGACCTCCCCCAATAAATCCTCGAAGGCGACATGGCCTTCAGCGCATTTTTCGACCAACAGCGCCCGCGGTTCTGCCTCCGGGAAGCGTACGTCCATCCCCGTGTGGGTCTTCTGTTCGGAGAGGGCCCCTGCGTCTCCTCCGAGTTAGGCTGGAGGGAATATTCCTTCAATTAAATGGCCGTGGACTCCGGGACAACTGGGAGGAGCTGCAGAGGCTCGTCTCGTTCCGTTCCCCGTTTGCTATTTTTCTGAAGGAGACCATTCTATGCGTGTGTTTCCTGTCCGCCTTTCCATGGTATATTGATTTTGCGACCCCCCCCCCACGAGATGGGGGCCGGCCTGGGGGATGCGCGGTTTACACCCGGCATGATGTCTCCGTTCTTCCTCTCACTTTAGATACCTACTTTTAGGCAGTGGCTTTGTAGCTTCACCTGGATAGGAGGTATACTATTATTTATGCGTAGATCCCACCGTCAACTGACTTCGACGCGGTGAACCTCCGCCGCTCCGTGGCACGTTTGGAGAGGCCATTTCTCTTGCTTGGAGGTCTGAATGCCAGACATCCTCTCTGGGGATATTACTCAATAAATCCCAGGGGACAAGTCCTTGCTGATCTGATCGAAGAGCTTGAGATAGGTGTCCTAAATGCGGATGAGTTTACGCACCACTTCCCGAGCATCGCTTCATTTTCTTGCCTTGGTCTATCTTTGTCCTCTTCGGATGCACATTCTGCTTTTGATTAGAGGGTGGCCGATGACCTCCATGGTAGTGATCACTTTCCAATTCAAATATCATTTTCAGGGCAACTGCCGCCTGAGAGCCCACCTCGGTGGTGCTTGGCACGCGCGCGGTGGCCTGCATTTCAGGAAATGACTGAATTCTCTATCTCGGTCGAGGAGTTTAGGTCGGTAAATGAGGCCGTTGAGTTCTCCCGCAACCTCATCGCCGCGGGCCTGACTACTATTCCTAGAACGTCTGGCCGTTTTGCACGCCGACCACTCCCATGGTGGTCGACCGAGTGTGAGACGGCCCTCAGACAGAAGCGTTATTCTTACATGCGCTCGCTATAAGCGCCGCCCGAACGACTTCACTGTCGGTGAATTTCGTCGGGCTAGGGCTAGGTTCCGGTGTATTTCGAAGCACGCCCACCGCTCTTCTTGGCGGACATACTTGTCTTCACCTAACTGGAACACCCCTTTAGCAGAGGTGTGGAAGCGAGTACAAAGGATTCGGGGCAAGTTCTCGCAGGACCCCCCTCCCTTACTCCAGGAGAATGGGACCGCAATCTCGGACCCCGCGTCCGTGGCAGAATCCTTCGTGACCGCCTTTTCCGCATTCTCTAGCCGGTTTGCTACTCCGCCAGCATTCAATGCATGTCGTGTTTTGCGGAGGGCCGCCGGCTGGACTTTACCTCCAGACGCGGACAACCCTTCAACCACAGGTTTACTCTGAGTGAGTTTCGCTCCGCTCTGGCTTCGTGTGCGGACACCGCCCATGGTCCGGACCATGTCCCGTACGCCATGCTTCGACACCTGGGTGAGCGAGGCATGGCCTTTCTGTTAGATTTGTCCAACAAGATCTGGGTGGAGGGTCTTCTCCCAGATTCCTGGCGAATCGCTACTGTGCTCGCCTTTCGCAAGCCTGGAGAGATCACTCTACTCCGACCGGTTTCCGCACAATCTCTCTAACCTTTTGCTTATGCAAGTTGATGGAGAAATTGGTAAATGTTAGATTAGCCTTTTTCCTGGACAGCGGAGGCCACCTGTCTTATGCACAGTACGTCTTCCGCAAGTTCCACTCCACGTCGGATGCTCTGCTCCGACTGGAAAATGTCCTCTGCGAGGCTTTCCTTTGTAGACAGCACTACGCCACAGTTTTTTTCGATCTGGAGAAGCCCTATGATACCGCATGGCGATACGATATCATGGACACTCTCCGCACGGTGGGGATGAGGGGACGCCTCCCAATGTTTATATCCGAATTTTTGCGAGATCGTCGATTCCGCGTACGGGTGGTGGGGAGCCCTCTCCGGCCCAAAGGAGCAGGAAGAGGGTGTCCCGCAGAGAAGTGTCCTCAGTGTCACACTCTTTGCCCTGAGCATCAACGGCATCACCTCGGTGCTGCCGAAAGATGTTCTCGCTACGCTCTACGTGGACGACCTTTCGATCTCTTTTGGCGCGGCCCAGATGCTAACTCTGGAGCGTCGACTCCAACAGTCATTGAACCGCGTCTCTCGCCGGGGCACCTCTTCCCGACGCAGGAGCTTGCTTCCTTTTCCCCATTTAGGGTGTTTTTTTCGTTTCTTTAATTTTATTTTAAACTAGCCTAGAACTAGGCCAGTTTTAATACGGCGACTAATGCCCATGTAGGCAGTCGCCAGATGAGCTCTTAAAGAAAAAAAAAAGTCGCTAACAGCTCTCACTGCATCCGCAGCTGATCTCGACGGTGCCTATGCCGCCGAGAGACGCCAGTCATACCCTAGGCCCTTTGGGTTTAGGGCCAAGAAACTCCTTTGAGAGCTAGATATAGCTCTCGGGCAGGTGGCACCCCTGGTTCTGCCCAGGACGCCACCCTAGAGGGTTTCCACATTTGGCTGTTTGTCGCCACGCCTCTGCTCCCAAAGCTTGTACAGCGCCGGAAGTATATGCTTTCGAACTTTTTGGAGCACACCTCGTGTCACGTTGGAACCGTGCCAGTGTATACGGATGGCTCCAAGCCCCAAGAGGGGGTCGGCTTCCACGCCGTATCTCCTCTGTTTGAAGTCAGCGGGGCTCTGCGTCTGTCTTCACGGCCGAGCTGGTGGCAATACACCACTCGGTTCGGGAGATTACGCCACGTGCCCGGTACGGAGACCGGATTGTGATCTTTCGCGACTCACCTAGCGCCCTGAGTGCTATCGGGGCATTAGAATCTCCGCATCCCCTGGTTCGCGATATCCCTGACGTCACGGTTTTGGCGAGCCGGGTGATATCGAGATTATCTTCTGCTGGGTTCCTGGACATGTAGGAATTGCGGGGAATGAGCGCGCCGATGAGGGCGCCAAAGAGTCCGCGAGGACTCTGCGATGGGACCAGCGTTTCGCTCTTCCTCACACCGACTACATGGCAGGAATACGGGCAGCTCTTCGGACTGCTTGGCAAAGAAGATTGGAGACGGTTGAAGTGACTTAAAGTTCGTGCCATTGCGCCTCCACTGTTCCCATAGACCTACCCCCCAATGCCGCGAAGGCTTCAGGTCGCTTTCTGTCGTCTTCGAATTGGGCACACTCGCGGGACGCAATGTCATTTGATGGAACGCTCGCTAGCGCCCTACTGTGAAGACTGCGTCGTCCCCCAGACTGTTCGGCACATTCTTGTTGAATGTCCCAGTCTGGGCGATCTTCGCGCACGTTACCTGTCTCGGTACCGGGTTTGGCGGGGTCTCTACCGCCTGTCCCTTGT
Source organism: Ceratothoa steindachneri (assembly GCA_963969495.1). Lineage (NCBI taxonomy): Eukaryota > Metazoa > Arthropoda > Malacostraca > Isopoda > Cymothoidae > Ceratothoa > Ceratothoa steindachneri. The sequence goes on along the minus strand of OZ018321.1, from coordinate 147,611,149 downwards.
ACTCGGGACGAGTGCGTGCACCTTGACTGGTGGAGTTATAGACTTTTGGGGAGAAGCCGGCCTTCTCTCTTTTATTTAACCAGTTTTTTTTTCCTAATAGGTCGCACGTTCCTGCGCCGGGGGAACCTCCCCCCGACACAGGAGCTTGCTTCCTGCTCGTTGGCTTTTGGGTTTGGGTTACTCTGTGTTCGCCATGCTGTGGCGCTACAGCGTGGCGTGTTTAAACCAGTGTGTCTCTACTGTGCCACACCACAGAGTAGCTCGTGTGTATGGGCCTAACGCCACTGCGGTACTCGCCGTGCCTTTCGAGGCCGCAGTTCCAGCATGGACTCTGTGGACGATGTAGTTGCATTACTTCTGCTTCTGCAGCGCCGCCGTCGTCGTCGTGAAAGTCAGAGATCACTATGGATGCACCCAATAACTTCATCGAGGCTGACTCATGGACAATTTTACACCATAATGGGTGATTTTAGAGCAGATAGTGCAAAATTCTTCCACTACTTCAGGATGTCTCAAGAAAGATTTAAACTTGGTCCCTACATCCAGAAAGACAATAGAAACATGAGGCGGGGCATTTCACCTCAGGAGAGACTTACCCATAACATTAAGGTATGTAAATAACATAATTATCAGTAGCAGACCTTTATTATAGATTCTGAACTATCAGAGTCTATTTCACTTTTACTGGAATGCATGATGCACTAGGATTTCCTTTTAAATATGTAACATAATTATATTTTTTTAAAGAAAAAATAGTATATGCTACTTTATTTTACTTCAATGTTTTATTGGGTTTAATATTCATCATAAATGCTTGAATGGTCAGACCATGGTGAAATTCCCGTGAAGTTGCAGCTGGTGCAGGGAATGGTGTAGGAGGTGGTATTGGTTGGCATTGTTTTACTGTTGATTGTGAATGCATGATTTTAGTTTATAAATTGTGTGGTGCATGCCTCTTTGATGAACTTAGACCTGGGAAGAAATTATGTTGTGGAAGGAAATATTGCTGATTAGCACGTATTGGATGTTGCTTATACCTCTTTAAGTATATTCGTGAATTTACTTTCAATAATAAATCTATCTAGATCGAGTGTAGCCATGGTATAGTAAAATGTGTCACTTGTGGACTACTCAACGTTAGATATGTGACTGCCAGGCAGCGCGTGGCCGTCGCTCAGCCACAGTCGTTCGTGTGTGCGGGGTCCTCGACACAGAGCCGCGCCACTCTGTGGTGGGGATCAGCGACAACTCGCCACAGTCGCTTGCCACAGACGCTCGTGTGCGCGGCGTGGTTTCTAAAAAATGGAAACCTATGGGAATCCACATTCCCGCCACACACCAACGCGACGACGTGGCGCCACAGCGTCGCACTTAAGCCAAGATACCAACTGACTCAAACAACTGGCCGTGACTTTATTGAAATGGTCCAATGCATTGTTGTTCCTTCAGTGTTACCAATTATGCTTACAAAGTAACCTAGGGATCTTGATAATAATAGTTGAATAGTTTGTTTGGTGGTGCCTAAAATAAATCCATTTGCAATATCGATAACATTGGTTTCACTGGCTTTTTTTGTAGAAAAAAGTAAAATTTTGGAAGAATTCATAATATTTCCGCTATTACTGTATATATTTCGAGTATAGTTTAATAATTATTCTAAATATAGGATTATCAGAATGCAGCCAAACTTGAAAAAAAATAGTTGTATTAATTTCCAACAAAAAAAGACCATAATCTTGACGTACTAATGCTAAACTTTCAGATAGGAACAATAAGTTCGTTAAAGTACTGTAAATAAGTACTCGTAACATATATGCAATTAACATCGATCTATTTGTATTTCATAGAGACTTCTCGCAAATTCTGTCATTTAAATGCTTCTAGATTATTCTAGAACAAGTAAGAGAGCTTACGATCTGCTGCCTGTGCTGCAAGTGATCATTCCGCTACAAGCCAGCGACGTGTAGTCATCTCTCCCGACCATCAGTATGGCGAAGGTAAAAGAACACTCTTCAACTCCGAAACAAGATTGTGATGGAGTGTATGGGGCAGGTAAAGTATACAGGAAGATTTCGAAGCAGTTAAGTGTCCCTGTAAGTTCGGTGCAATCAATACTCAAGAAGTGGAAGGAACAAGGTGCAGTTATCACAAACCAAGGATGGGTGCTCTGAGAAAAATTTCCCCTCGGGCGATCACTCATATGAAAAGGACTGTGAAAAAAAGATCCCAGAATATCTAGGAAAGAGTTAATACAAGAAATGGCGTCCGTTGGGGTCAACGTCATACGGCAGACTAACGAATGCACTGCGAAGGGATGGACTACGCAGGCGCCGTGCGAGGAAGACCCTCTCTTCTAAAGAAGAAGCACCTTTGCGCTCGTAAGCAGTTTGCTACAGTAATGATAAACAAAGAAGATAATTATTTCGACCAAATTTTGTGATCGGATGAGACAAAAATTGAATTATTTGGCAACAATAACAATCATATGGTTTGGCGAGAATCGAACACCGCCTACAAGCCGGAGAACACCATACCAACGGTGAAGTTTGGTGGAGACAGCATCATGATTTGGGGTTGCTTTTCATCTGCCGTCACAGGAGATCTTCACATCATAAAAAGAAAGATGAATTCCCAGAAATAAGTTACGAAATTTTAGAAAACCATCTTTGCAAATCTGCCAGAAGACAGCATGGGAAGACGTTGGGTCTTTCAACACAACAACGACCCTAAACACACATCACGCCAAACCTCAGAGTGGCTCAACAGGCACGGTGTCACTGTCCTCGAGTGGCCTAGCCAGTCTCCTGACTTAAATCCAATAGAAAGTCTTTGGAAAGAGTTGAAGATTAAATTCGGTGAGAGGCAGCCTTCGAATCTTGGAGAGCTAGAGGATATCTGTATCGAAGAATCGGGGGAAAATCCCGAATAAGTTATGCAAGAATCTAGTTTCGTCGTACAGGAAGCGTTTACAAGCTCTTCTGGCCAGAGAAGGACAGGTTTCATGTGTCGTTACGAATACTAAACTTTCAAATAGGAATATTTGAAAGTTTAGTTTTAGCTCATTGAGTTTATGGTATTTTCCGTTGCAAATTAGTGCAGACTTGATTTGGTGAAAGTTTTGTGGCTTTCTGATATTGCTATTTGTAGAATATTTCTTCAAATATACCTATTATGTTGGGTTCTTGGATATGTTCGGATTGTGAGTAATGATGTGCAATAGACTCCGCGAGGACTTGGTGACCAGACCAGCGTTTCACTCTTCCTATCACTGAGAACATTGCAGAGACCATGTCAGCACTCAGAGCTGGCTGTTAAAGAAGATGCCCCGCGTCCGACGGAAGCCTAAATTTGCGTGCCATCGCTCTGTGACTGTTCCCGTCTGCGCTTATCTATCCATTTCTAAGTGGCTTCAGGTCGCTTTTTGTCATTTTGTAATTGGGCACAATCGCGGGACGCACAACCAATTGATCGAGCTTCCTCTGCAGCTCAATGCGACAACTGCGCGGTCCCACAGATTTTTCGGTACATTTTTATTCAGTACCAGTCTCAGGGGGGCTTCGCTCACTTTACATCTCAAAGTACAGGGAACAGCGGTGTTTCTACCGCTTGTCCCATGCACTCAGCACGGGTTCATGTACACAGACGTTTTGGACTAGTCTAGCTCCCTCCATTTTGTTTTTAATGAATAAACTTCTCGCCTAATCTTAGTCTGTTTTGTTCGGCGCCTTATGCCCCTGTTGGCAGTCGGCAGATTGACGATATCCAAAAAAACAATAAAAAACTCATTCCTGTTTTCTCTTTCTTATTTTAGTCTTATATGATGGACAGCTGTCATTGAATATCTATTTGAAACTTATGGTTTTGTTCCGTTCGAAACCTCAGTATAGTTTGAAGTTTGCGTTAGTAGTTGTTCATCATTAACCCACCTATTTCAGTTCGTTTTTTTTTCCTACCTCTTAAACGAATCTTGTTTCATCTTTAATCTGATCACATGGAGCGCTCGCCTGCGCCCTATTGTGACGACTGCGTTGTCCCCCAGACTGTTCGGCACATTCTTGTCGAATGTCCCAGTCTGGGTGATCTTTGCGCACGTTACTTGTCCCAGTACCGGGATGGGCGGGGTCGCTACCGCCTGTCCCTTGTACTCGGGACGAGTGCGTGCACATTGACTGGTGGACTTGTTGACTTTTTGTGGGAGGCCGACCTTCTCCCTATTTAACCATTTTTTTTGTTTTGTTTTGTTTTTTGTTTTTCCTTAAAGGTCGCACGCTCCTGCGCCGTGGGGACCTCTCCCCGACGCAGGAGCTTGCTTACTACTTGTTTCCTTTTCCCTTTTTTTAAATTTTTGGTGTTGTTTGGGTTGTTTTTTGTTTGTTTTTTTTGTGTTATTGCATTCGATTTTACAGTAACCTTGTACTAGGCAGTTTTTAATACGGCGACTAATGCCCAAGTAGGCAGTCGCCACAAGAGCTCTTAAAAAAAATCCTTGCCGCTCTTTTCTTAATTTTCTCTCCTTTAGACTACCCGTCGCTCTTCAATCCGGTCTTGATCCCTTCCCCTCGTGTGAGACTTTCCCCCTCCCTCCCCGTCTATTGCCTCCCGTTATGAAAATCGATTTCGAGGTTGGTCAAATACCACCCTCAACAAGGCAGCCATGTTCCTAATTTCGAAGGTTTGTACTCTTCGAATACGTATTTCACGCTCTGGTTGACACTATGGTGACATATTGGCCTTTGTCCTTCCAATTCTTATATAAATTAAGCATTTTTGTCGTATGCTCTCTTTTTATACTTCCCCACATTTTTGCTTGACTTTATACACTTCATGTGAAGACTGGCGATAGAAAGATGAATGAATTGATCTACCAAAGTTAGGAGACACAGTATGGTATGTGGTTATTAGTGGGATTGATTTTAGTTAATAAATCGGCCTAGATAGCTATTTGAAAACCATTACCATAAATTTGTTGAATTGGATGGAATAGTCGTCTGCTAATATTTAGCCTAACGACTGACGTGAACTGAATTTAGAAAACTTTGGGCGCGAGGTTTGTAAGAAAAACGGACGATAAACAAAATAAATATATTTACAAAATCAACGAATGCACAATGGGAGAATTGAATTACGATATAACTTGAGAATGCAATGTATTAAAGTAATGAAAAGTAGAGTGAAATGTAAGGTGAAGTGAGCTTAGGTATGGTAAAGTAACTATGTTAACTATGATGGACTGTGAATTGGTATCTGCAATGAGAGAAGTGACCAAAATTAGGAGCTACTCTCGTATGGCAGTTTGCAGAGAATAAGTGTGAGAGGACGAGGAATTAAACTAAGTATGATTTGTTAGGAGTTAAATCACTAAATGGAGAATGGATGATTACTGACCTTTATGCTGAGAATGGCGAGATGCGAGTGCGGAATATTCGTGTTCATTGTGGTTGAGCTGAAAGCGTGTTAGTTTGTGTGTTTGAGTGTTTGTTGCCGAAAAGAGTGTATCTTAGCCATAATTTTTGGAAGGCAATTATGTATTACAGAAGATATATTGAAAATACATATACAAACTATTTGAGATTTTGGATTGATTCTTTATACATAACTAAGTTGAGATTTTACATAAGATTTAATAGAAATTGTAGAAATTAAATGGGAAACTAAATGGATAATTTTATATTGAATTTAAAAAGGAAAGTATGCTAATATTAATGCACAAGGTACATTGCGTTAATGATATTAAGTAATGGTAATATTTAAATTGATGCAATGGAATATTGATACATGTAATATTTTATATGAATGCCAGAGGGCATTGCTATAACAGCTTGGCACTGGTCTGCTGAACAAAGGTCTTCTGGATAATACCGGGATGATCATCACGTTTCCTCTGCCCGCGATCAACACCCTGTCGAAATGTTTGCCAGCCACCAAATTATTAAAAAAATAATTCAATAACATAGACGTGTATTATACAGTGATGATAGTCATTCATTTAGTTATATGGGTGATATTAAAAATTTTTGTGCGCACCTTACATTGGCGAGGTTTATTGAAACTACTACTGATATTATTCGTCAGTAAACCTCTCCAGTTACGGTAGTTGTACATCGATTACGAAAAGTTCAATTAGTAATGGGTTGAATAGACAAGTTCTCAGATCTCACTCATAACGCAACATCTGTTTTCGGAAGAAAGGCAGACTTACGAGGGGCGGTCAATAAGTTTTTCGAATCGGTAAGGAAAAACAGAGGAAGGGGGATGGCTGTTTGTGGGGGTGTTACGACAAGTTATAAAAAGTCAGGACCTGCAGCCGCACGCTCCTGCCTCGTCTATTTAAAAAGCAGTAGCTGATCGCAAATCGTCAGTCAAATTTTTCAACAATGGAGAAGGTTGAGCACCGCGCAGTGATCAAATTTTTGACCAAGGAAGGCAAGAATGCCAAAGAGATCCATGAACGCATGGTTGCAGTATTCTCTGACACCGCCCCTTCCTATGCAACCATTGCTCGCTGGAATAGGGAGTTCATCCATGGTCGTGAGTCCCTTGAAGATGACCCCCCGTCCAGGACGCCCGTCAGACGTGACCAAGAAGGACAATGTGGCCCGTGTGCAGAGGAGGATCCTCGAAAATCGACGGGTGAAGGTCGAAGAAATCGAGCGAGAACTTGGAATATCACATGGAAGTGTTATCAACATCATCCACGACAATTTGGCCATGACCAAAGTCTCTGCCCGTTGGGTCCCTAGAAACCTCACACCCCATGATCGACTTCAACGTCGTCAAAGTCCACAAGGCCAGAGTTGCACAAGCTGCCCTGCGCGAGTGCGGATTCGAGGAGCTCAACCATTCCCCCTACAGCCCAGATCTGGCTCCTAGCGACTACTTTATATTCTGACAGCTCAAGGCTGCACTGCGTGGACGCCGGTTTGGGGACGATGAACATGTCCAGCTCGCCGTTTAAGAGTGGATTGAACAGCAGTCGGGAGATTTCTGGTTGTCGGGAATTTGAAGTCTCAGGGACAAGTGGCGCAAGTGCATTGAAGTTGAGGGTAGTTATATTGAAAAATAATAAAACACTTTTCCTCATATCTCATTTCCTTATATCCGAATTGCAAAACCTATTGACCGCCCCTCGTATTATATTAGTGCGACTGAAGTTTGCACAGGAGCAAATAGAGAAAATAACAGATCAATTTTTGATGAATGAGATTTGTTCTGATTAGCCAAAATACAGCTCGCCATGTTTGGCCCCGTGATAGAAACGTGATTGTCGAAAGCAATATGCGAGAGGTTTCTGCAGGTCAATATTAACGTTCTGGAAAATTTGTGGCGAAATTTGAAGGAACGAGTCTACAAGAGGAAACATGCAAACTTCGCCCAATCTCAAAGTAGGCGCAGCTATTCAAAGCTTAATGTTTTCAGAACTTTGTCAAATTTGATATGAAACGCCTCTAAAAGCAAACAATGGTGGCTCAATGAAATCTGAGGCTCCATCTAGTGCCAAAATACTTATTTCCACCCTTATTTTTTTTTTGTATAATGAAGAATTTCTTTGTCTCTTAAATAAAGAATTAATAGTGGTACACAAATAAAATAGTTTGAAATGATTAAAATACATTTTTTGAGCGTCCAAACATTTGTTTCACATCGCTATGCGGTTCATAATTGTCTGAATGTGTATTAAATGCATTGTGATGAATTTAATTTACGTAAATGTACACTTGCATAATGTATTGGCTAACTAGAAAATACAAATTATTCTTTCATTACGTTTTTCTCCTCATCGAATCAAAAACATCATAATCAGTCATCTATGCCAATTTACTATTTTATTATTTGCAAAATCTGATACTTTTTATTTGAGAAAGTTTTGCCAACCATTAATTGAGCTGATATTCCTTTGTTAAGTACTCAATTTAACCAATCAAATCCCTTCTATCTCGATTTTCTCGGTGGGTCGAGGTAGTGTAAATAATACGAATTGTTTGGGAAGGTGGGGTGGGGGGTTGATAGTTTGCCTAAAATTCGGTAGTAATAAATGGAACATTGGTTCAAGATAGAATTGTGTAATGTATAAAATTTTGAATCAGCACACTTTTAATACACTACTCTAATATTATTCTCTCTGTTATGAGATTTATTTAGATTGTTTCTGCAGTCGTCAATGTAATAGGATAAAAAAACAGAGGTGATATGACTCGTACATGTATCGCGTCTTCTTATTTCAATTCATTTTTGTCAGCAGTAAGTTGTTTAATTGATTGGCTCGATCAGACGAGTTTTCCTAGTTCCAAATCTGCTGTAATTTTGATTAAATCATCCGCGAAGAACTACACCTAAATACCTTTACCAAGAGTTACTATTTTACTCTTCAGATCCCTGCCCGCTATGAGGGTCACGAAGCTGTACGATTCGAGGTGGATTTTCGTCCTCAAGATGTGTTTGAACCTTCATTAATAGGAGCCCAAGTCAATGCTGGAGGAGCCAGGGTGTCTCGCAAAGCGTTTCGCTGTCCCCACTGCGATCACCGAAGCACATGCCTCAGTGGTGTGAAGGCACATTTCTTGTACAAACATTCAGGGCAGAGACCCCACCAATGTGGGTTTTGCTCTAAACGATTCGCAGCTAAGGGAGATTTAAAGAGGCATTTGCGAGTCCATACCGGGGAGAAGCCCTTTCATTGTTCCATTTGCTCCAAAACATTCAGTCAAAGTAGTGCTCTTCGAGTACATGTTATGATTGTGCATCGCAATCATAACCCATCTTCATGAATTGTATTTTAGTGAATTTAAGAAATGGTACTTATTAGTTATCTATCTTACACCCTGTTATCAATAATTTTTTTTTATTATTTTCTTTTAAATTGCTTGTTTATCGTCGTGGTAGCATAAAGTTTGAAGGTGGCAGACCACTCATAAGCCGTGACTTGTTTATTCTGCTTGTTTTTCGGCTCAATGGAATTTTTTTTTTCGAATTGCTCAGAATCGGGCAAAGAATTGATCTATTAGTCAATGATTGGAGATTATGGTGAGATAGTGATTAAACCGGCACGCAAAAATGAAATAAATGGAAGTAAAGAAGGATCGAATGTGACGAGTCTTAATACGGTAACGTTTATCAATTGAACGGTCCAAATGGGGTAGAACGGACGCAGCAATGATCCTGGGAAATTACAGTTGTTCAGTTCCTTCTAGGGATGTTTACCTACAGGTTTTTATTTGTAGCACATCCAGGCAAGGGCTATTTTAAGTATCCGTTTAATCGTTTTATACCGCATGTGTATTATAACATTGTCATCTTCACCTATTTCCATTAATCTTGGAGTGTTTATCTCTACTTTGAATAGAGTTCATGTCCGCGATTTCCGTATGCTTAAATTTCCCTGTGTTAAATTAAACTTTTTCATTCACATAAATAACACTGGTCTAGCTTTTTTTTCGATTATTTTGAATCTTAAAGTAGCCTATTACCAGGCTAAAAAATTAATCATGGCGACTTTTGCCCTTGGCAGTTGCCCGATTAGCACTTAAAAATTTACGGCTTCACTCCGGTCCGGGCTTATTCCTAAATGGGGTTCTTCCGGAAGTGGTGGATTCGCACCATTTACTTGTTCTTGTTTTCGACCGACGGCTCACCTGCCAGGCTCATTCGCAGAAGGCATTCGTGCCACTGCCGCGGAGGTGCTATTACTGTCACCTCTTCGGCCATACGAATCGCTCATGTAAACGTGCAAAGTCGGGATCACCCGAAGTCTTTCTAAATTGCTCCAAGGCCGCACACGATAAGTCCAAATCGTGTGTCGCTAGGTGTGTCAATTGCGGAGAGCCGCACCCCGCTTCTTCGAAGCAATGTGGTGCATATGTCCTTGAGAAAGAAATCCTGGCCGTTCAGGCCCAGGATCGTCTCTCATTCCGCGAGGCTAAGGACTTGGTCCTGGCGCGCCCGGCTCTGCCTGGGACGTCTTACGCCCCGGGCCTATGGTTAGAAAGGCACCCACTGCTCCTGGCCCATCCAGGCCAACGAGCACGGTTGTTTCCGCGCCCATTCGGAGCTCTTCTGCGAGTTCTACTCAACCCGGGCGGTCCGCTGATAAAGCTGGTGGCACAAAGGGTTCACACTCAGCCCCGGCTAAAACCGGGACTCCCTCCCCCCCTCCCCCCAGCGTGACCGTTTCCCGTAAGGCGAAACGGCCACGCGCCTCCACCGAGTCGTTAGACTCGCAGGAGGCAACACCCCTGAAGTTGGTGGCCAGGCCATCTTCCGGGGTTCCTAAAGCTGTCACCCGAAAGGAGGACAGCAACAAAGGAGCTTCGACCCCTTCGCCCACCCCTAGTATTGGGTTGGGTGGCTCGGAGACGGTGGTTCCTTGAAAAGAGGCCCCCCCCGCCTCCGAAGCCGCAACGCCCGCCTAAAGGTTTCGAGGCAGAGGGAGGAAAAGACTCGCATGGCGAGCCCCCCCTCCCCCAATAAGTCCTCGAAGGCGACAGCGCCTTCAGCGTATTGTTCGGCCAACAACGCGCGGAGTGATATGACGTGAACTGGCGAATCATGTCACCAATGGTTGAGATTGGTATTTTTAGAATAAATTTTTCTCTAGCTCAAACCACTTTTATGTAACTGAACAATTAGTTCCCTGGTCTTTTTGGGCAATTCTTCAGTCTTCGCCATATTAGAAAGTTCTACAGCATTCCTGTCATGTAAACCACTGGAATGTTCCAGAACTATTCATTATCACTTTAAAACTAATTTTGAGGGCGTGTTCGATACCTTTTGGGCGATAATCTAACACTTTTTTTGTCGATATAATATCAATGCTTTACTATTTGTGTATTCTAATACCGAATTTGTATTCAATGTACAAAATACATAAGATGTTCGATTTTCGATTACTTTGATGTTGTGTAACTATGGTAAATAAACTTTTTATCATTTATCGGATATTTATTGCACCCACTGTATATATATATATATATATATATATATATATATATATATATATATATATATATATATATATATATATATATAGATAGATAGATAGATAGATATAAGACGGTCCACTGGAACTTAAAGTTGCGTGCCATTGCGCCGCGACTGTTCCCATAGACCAGTGTTTCCCAAACTTTTTCTGATATTTACCCACTTTTTATATATGATCCTTATCCATGTCCCCCCTCCCCAATCCATATCTCGTGACAACAGTGACTGTCTGTTGTAGTCCTACATTTATTTAGGTCCATTATGAAAAAACTCCGGCGATACCTATAATTTTATTCATTCAACCATATATTTTTTCTTTTCTTAAATATTGAATCATGGAAACTTTAAATTTACTTGTTGCCAAATCCCAAATAAACGTTAAAATGGTACTAAAGAAGGAATTTAATTCACATTAAATAATTTTTAGAATTTCAGAGTAGGCCTATCTCTAATTAAAACTAATAATTTCAAAAAACCTTTCTCCAATATACAAAAGTAGAAAAAATAAATTTCACTGCATAAAAAAGTGTAATCAAAAGCAATCTTATCGCTTTGTTTACTGACAAATTTAATAATTCTGAACTATATCCTATCATAGGGAGTCATAAATAACAAAACCAAGACCTTTAATGGAAACATCACCTTCTCTTCTCCCAGCAAGACCTTCATGTGCGTTTGTTTGTTCAAACCCCAATTAAACTCAATGTGAAGGGTGATGTTGAAAGCCATCGACCAGCATCTTAATTCTTGGCTTTGTTTCACTCAAAGCACATCGTAGGTTATGCTTCACATCAAGTATATTGCGATATTTTGATTTAATATACAAAAGTTGAGAGAATGCACACTCACAGGAATAAGTTTATGCAGAGGGTAGTAGTTGACGGAAAGCTAAGTTACATAAGTTTGGATATGAAGCTTCCATTGATGACCAAAATACAGTGAGAGATTCCGTTTCAAACTTCATTTTGGCTCCTGTATCTTCCTGAAGTGTCAGCAGTTCAGTCTGGCCATCATCATTATCATCAGGTATGCATGTCACTGGAGCAGTGAAGGGGAACCTTACTACCCGAGAGGTTTGGCTTTGGATATCCGGGAAGTACGTTTTAAATTCCTCCACTAAGGCTTCAAGATGTTGAACAATCAAGTTCTTTGTAGCAATATCACACTCCTCTGCAATGTCTGACACTGTTTCCAGCATTGCCAAGTTTCCCATTCCAACTTTCCGCCTCCAATTCTCCATCTTACAAATGTAAGCTTTAATTTGTCCGCAAAATCGATTATCAAAATTCCTTTTCCTTGGAGTTCAAGGTTGAGTGCGTTCATCTGTTTAAATATGTCAACAAGGTAAGCTAGCTGTATTTCGAAGCCATATACAGACCATGCCGACAACAAATCTTGCTTGTCCTGTACCTCAAGGAAGAGTCTGATCCCTTCTTTGAGCTCAAATACAAGCTGAACTACATTTCATTTGGATAGCCAGCGAACTGCTGTATGAAATAAGAGTATTTCATGAGCTGCATTCATTTCACGGCAGAATTTCTTGAAAAGGCGTGTGTTAAGAGCACTACCTTTTACAAAGTTAAGTGTCTTTATAATGGTATTCGGGGTTTTCTGTAATTCTGAGGATAGGGTTTTTTGAAGCAAGAGCTTACCTGCGGATCATGCAGTGAAGAGGTATAGCATTTTGTGATTTTTGTATAACTCTTGAAACAAAACCTGACTTAGAACCTAACATGGCTGGAGCCCGTCTGTGCATATCCCACAGAGATTGCCCCAGTCGAGACCATTTGCTTCAAAGAATTCTGAAAGTTTCTGCATTACATCTTCACCTTTTGTAGATTACTCGAGAGTTTCACAAAACAAGAATTGCTCCTTCATCTCTTCACCATGAACACACCTAACAAAAACCATGAGTTGTGAGCAGGACTGGACGTCAGTTGACTCGTCGAGTTGAATACTGTATAATTCAGCTTCTTTAACTTTCTATATCACCTGTTCTTTGATATCATCTGACATAAGAGATATTCGGCGTTTCCCTGTATTATTTGAGAGAAATATAGCACTCAGCTTTTCAGCACTTTTCTCACCCAAAACAGGCTTGATCATAGCTTTGGCACATGGAAAAATTAACTCCTCCCCAATGGTGTGAGGTTTCTTTTTCTTTGCTATTTCAAGGGCAAGGGATACGAAAAAATATGTCTCCACTAATGCAGCATTTTGTTGGTGAATGGAACCGCTGGCACCAAGTCGTTGTCTCTTCATATTCAATTCCTGTCGACCAAAGAAAGAACGATCCTTGCCAACATTTTGAGAATGTGTAGTTATCAGGTGTAATTTAAGCTTGCTAGGTCTCAGTGATTCAGGTTCTCACACAGAAACCATAGCAGAAGAAGTATTAAATAAGTTATTGAGTGAAAATTGTTTGGTATCGAAATGCATCTCAATGAATTATTTTATCGAGAACACAAAATCATATATATAAAAATGGAATTACACTGAATAAAGAAAGAATGAGGCATACTACTCATGCGTCTGGCAGCAAGGCATTGTTAAAACCTATACCGAGTACAGATGCACCTGTTCTGACTGGCTCAGCTGCTGACTAGCTGTTCTGGTGTGGTGGGGCTTGGGATTTTTATGTGTACATAAGCCTCAGCTTGTGACCCCCAGTTTGGGAATCTAGGCCATATACCTATCCCCCAATGCCGCGACGGCTTCAGGTCGCTTTCTGTCGTCTCCGAATCGGGCACACTCGTGTGACGCATCGCCATTTAATGAAGCGCTCGCCTACCCACTATTGTGACGACTGCGTCGTCCCCCAGACTGTTCGGCACATTCTTGTCGAATGTCCCAGTCTGGGTCATCTTCGCGCACGTTACCTGTCCCGGTACCGGATTGGGCGGGGTCGCTACCGCCTGTCCCTTGTACTCGGGACGAGTGCGTGCACATTGACTGGTGGACTTGTAGACTTTTGGGGGGAGGCCGGCCTTGTTCCTTTTATTTAACTAGTTTTTTTTTGTTTTCTTTATATGTCGACGTTCCTGCGCCGGGGGGACCTGTCCCCGACGCAGGAGCTTGCTTCCTGCTCGTCTTTTCCTTTTTTTTATTTTTAGTGTTAGGGTTTTTTTTTAATCTTATTTTAAAGTAGCCTAGTACTAGGCAGTTTTTAATAGGGTAAATTGTGTCCAAGTAGGCAGTCGCCAGATGAGCTCTTAAAATTAAAAGTAATATATATATATATATATATATATATATATTAAACCGCCAAAGAAATTAAAACTATTAACACAACCCCGAAAAACGCTAAGAGAGAAAGTGGCAGATATAGTAACAGCAAAATAGGGGAAACTATTTTAACCGTTATAAGAAAATGAATAAAGGAGTTGGATTTGAACCTGTGTCATTATGCGTTCTTCTCTAAAATGACCACGACGTTCATCGCCAGAGCTACTATCCTCAACCCCCCAAAGGTTGATTCAAGAAGCCCTTTGAATAGCGAAGTTTAGGTTTTTATCCAGTGAGAGACGAGACAAGTGCTTATCTAGTAGGTAGGGGCACATGCGTCCTGTTTGTAATAATTGGAAATCACATGACACGTGATATAACGGTTAAAATACTTTGCTCCTATTTTTTTGTTACTATATCTCCCATTTTCCTTCTTAACGGGATAACACATTTGTTCATTAGTCACTTTTCAAATTCTTTCCTTCAAAATTCTCATTTTTTAGTTTTGTATATCATTTTATTGCAAATTTTATGCACTTTTTATCGTATAGTTATTTATCTAGCAACATGACTAGAACATATTGAAAAAAGTTAATATGTGAAAAACAAACAAGTTACACCATTGATTTTTATATCATTTTATTGCAAATTTTATGCACCTTTTTTTAGCAACATGACCAGAACATATTGATAATTATCATAATTCCAAATTTTATACATTCGTGGAAATTCTCCGTAGACTTTTTAAGTTGATTTGTGAGCAAAACGCAAAACTATACCATTTCTTTTTTATTATTTGCTAAATAAAAAACAAACGGCGCCTAACAACTGCTTTATATTTTAAGAATCATTCGAATATAGATTGAACTATATTCCAGGGCATTCAGAACACCACTACTATTCACCTAACACCCCCTTTTCCAACTGAGAAGAAAACCTGTATTTGACCTTGTCCAAAATATATGTTTTAGTCAACCATTAACACAAACTTTCATGGAACTAAAGAAAACCTGTTTCAAATGATAACAATCATATGTACATATTTTGGTCGTAAATTGAGTTCGAATACTTAATTTTTAGTAATTCTATAGCCATTTATATCATATAAGGTTTCAAAAATGGCGCCCTAGGGTAGGATTTTGACAGGAATAAAAGGGTTTTTAATGAGCTTTAATTTCATATATGATAATCTAATGTAGTAAAAAGTTGAAAAGATGAATGTGGTATCCCTTTAAGCTTTAATGGTACACGTAATGATAATTTCCTTAGCGTTTTTCCGGGTTGTGTTACCAGTTTTCATTTCTTTGGGCCTTTAAAATACATCTATTATATATCACGTGTCATGTGATTCTGAATTATTCCTCATATATATATATATATATATATATATATATATATATATATATATATATATATATATATATATATATATATATATCTCAGGAATATGAAGACATATGCAATGGTTACGAACATTTAGTTTTCCGGACGTTTCGGTCATTAACGATGACCATCATCACCGAATTCTAAATACAAAGAATTATTTTTATAAGAATAACTAAATACAACAATAAAAAACATGACAGGAGTCGAAAATGATAACCGAAAGCAAGAAGTTAAAATGAAATATATAATCCTAAACCGTTGAAAGCAAATTGGTGAAAATCTATTAATAAGAAATTGATTAATATCGTAAAAAATAACTAAATTAAATAATAATCCCATGAGTTTAAAATATGCATAATAAACATGAATTAAATTCCTATGACCGAAACGTCCGGAAAATTAAATGTTCGTAACCATCGCATATGTCTTCATATATATATATATATATATATATATATATATATATATATATATATATATATATATATCAGGCACGTGCTGTTAGTAAATTCGAGGTAGGCTGAAACTGTGAAGTTGTTGCAATTAATTTTAACAATTCCTACTTTTTACCGACAATTTACTTTACAGAAGACTTCTGGGTCGCGCCTCTGTCTTTGCTACATATGACAAGGGGCTTACAATACGTCTTCATTTCTCCTACTACACCCCTATCTTTGCCTTAACCTTGTACGTATCCGGCATAGGATGCGTAAATTACCCTCCCGGCAACTATAACTGCAGGGAGATCTGTGGCTATACAATACCGCCCAAAACATCAGAACGCCTGCATTTCTATCGCAGCATCTTCCATAACTTTTGCCAGAGTTAATCCAACGTTTGCGAAATTGCTGTACTATAACCTACGTTTACAGACTACATATGGGTGAAGGTTATGCAAATTTGGATAAATAAAACGAACGATATTAGCAGAGAAACAATTGAGAAAAATATTGTGTTTAAAATTACCCAAACACTTAGTTGGTCTTGTCGAGATTCTGGCATTGTTTATATAACTAGTCTATGTTTTTTTTTTTGCCAGATGCATCCAGGTAACATGCCTAAAAAATCCGTCATCACGCTTCTGTTTGCGAGCAGATGGTAAAGCTAAGCCACAAAGATTTCTTGTCACTTGGAGCCATTCCAGAGACACAAACGCTCCAAAGGGGTAGTCCATAACATTTTGTCAACTTATTTTAAAATAGGTCAAGGAACACCGAGCCATTGCCCAAATTTTGAGGAAGGACCGTTTCAAAAAGGCTGTGCTGCAGTTTCTCGAGAGATTTAGTCAGATTTTGGACATCAATGTATTCAGGCAGACTGTGTCACGTCGGCTGGGTAAAGATAATCTTCACGTTCGCACATCCACGGTCCAGCCATTGGTCAGTCGGAAGAAAAAATATATGGCATTCACTACTGAGCACGTTACTTGGACGGACGACCAAGGAACCAAGTCCACTTCAGTGATTCGGATCCGATGGCAGGAGGTTCGTTCGTCGTAGAGCGGGCGAAATATTGCCTTGTCATTTGCACCAAAACGAGTCTGAAGTTTGCTGAAGAAGTGGCATCATGGTATGTCGCGTGCGTTTTGGGGCCACAGTGAATTCACAAGTATACAAGAAATTGCTGCACGGTCAACTCGAACACCTTCCTGGACGAAGAGCCCATGGAATGGCCTGCACAGACTCCGGACCTGAATCCCATTGAAAATGTTTTCAAGACACTCGGAGAGTGGTCTAAGATGTCCCCTGGGAAGTTCTTCAAGATGAATGGAACAAGATTACTGGGCAAGTGTGTTAACAGTTGTTTCGAAGCATCATCTAGAATAAAGGCCCCCCACACAAAATCCTAATTAATTACTACTTATAACTTGTACACAAGTTTTCCAAATGATAGATTAATCGTTATATTTCAATACAAATTTGTTTTCGCTGTTGTTCCGATCATTTTGCACTCTTGAAATTTTCTAGTAAATTGCTTATCCGCTGATAACTTTGGTTTTATTCAGCTAAATGTGACTAAACCTTTACCATCCGCACTTTGTGCATGTAGGTTCCCCTACACTAATTTTGGAAACTAGAGATTTTCTCTGGTAAAAGTTATAGCATTTGTGATATTTTGGGACGATACTGTATATCTTCGTCACACTTTCACTTCCTCTAGCTTCAACACTTCATTCACAGATCTCTCTATTTTAAACGTTTGGATGATAGTTCCTCGTTGCTGTTGCACTTTAAATTTCGAGGGGAAGGGGGATCGCGGAAAGAGTCTTTCCCTCACTCATTTACCAACGTTTGCTCAGTTTGAATCCCTTCTGTCCCCAATTGACGCGTTCGGCGGAGGAGGGACGTATTCAACAAAAAATCGAAAAATGCTTTTTACACTGCCAATTCATCGTATACAAGTATTTTACAAAAAATAAAACCGATTACACAATATTTCAAGCTCAATTTTAGGTTCGTAAGCATGCAATGAGATGAGGTAATGTAATTTGTTATGTAACTAAATACATTATTGTCAACAATGTTTATGTAATAGAGTCCTACATTTACAATTCCTTACGGCTTACCACGTAAAGAAATGCTGATCAAAAACTGCCTAAAACATCTAAGTGCGTATTGCCGCAAAATTCTCAAATGTTGAATACGCCTCTCACATGCCGAACGCGTCTGTTCACTTCAAAAATCGAAAAGTCTAAATTACCAATTTGGATGTCTCACTTTACTGGTGGTGGGATTTTAGGATTTGAAAACTTTTCGTTGTCTCCAAAGATTCCATGTCCTTGAATCGAGTTCTAATATTTCAAGATTTGAAAAACTAGAGTTCTTTGTTCCTTATCTTTAGGCATGTTCCTTTCTTGCTTGAGTACATACATATAGTATCCTTGACTGTTCGTTCTGTTTGTTTTCTTCCGACATTTATTCTTGTGAGCAATTATTTGATGGGAAATTGAGTGTTTAGCTATAAGTAAATATTTTAGTTAATTGAGGTAATTCAAACAGTAGATTCCTTGCATTTTGACTGGGTTTGTTTTAAAACAAGGTTCTTATATTTCCTCCTTTTTCTCCCTTTTTCAGTTGTATTAACTTTATATATTTATTTAATTTTTAATCTTCACAACAGTATTCGCATTCATATTTGACTTCTTCATTCTTATTATTATTTTCCCCAACCTTATCTTATGATTAAAAATATTATTACTTGGCAACGCACCACAGCAAAGCTTAGCGACAGTCATTCCAAATTATTCGACGATTTATATATCTTATAATCAATATATTTCAGTTAACTTACCTTTCCCATCATTTTTTCTAATAAAAATGTGACATGATTAATTTGGGTAATTGTACATTGTATTTTCTGCACATGATTGTCCGAGTGAGTTATTTCGTCTTAACTTTGTTTGTATTTAGCATCGGTAGTATTTCACATAGCCATTTCGTTGTTTAGCTCTGGTATTTTATTCTCCAGATACCGCCCAACATAACTGAGAGCGAGGGAGATACCACTTATGAAACTGCGCCCATCGACGAAGGAAATGCTCCTCTCCAAAGACACCATCGCCTTCTTGTTCCTCGACAAAAGATAACTTCCCACCCAAAGGCTTTGCCCAGCCTCTCCCAATGCCCGTTCTGTGATTATAAAACTTACTACAGAATCCACATTAAAAGACACATTATGGCTCGTCATACTGGAGAAAAGCCGTTCCACTGCAGTGTGTGTACAAAGAGATTTACTTTGAAGGGGAACCTGAACGCACATATGAGGATGCACACGGGCGAGAAGAGATTTCAGTGTCCAGTCTGCTTGAAGAGATTTTGCAGGAAATTTTCGTTGACAAAACATTTGATGGCGTTACATCCTACTCATAATACCTCTGGCTTCTAAACTTCTTCAGGAGTACATCTGTGTACGATGCTTGTTAGCAATGTATCTAGGGTGTATTATTTACTGTGGGTCAACACCGAAATGTTGGACATTAACTTTCAAAAGTAGTTAAAACCATAAATTATATGTTGACCAAGTAGTTAATTCTTTATAATTTTACTTTCCTAAAGTAGCAAACTAGCACCTGTGTAATTACACGCGACATCTAATTATTTCTTGCTGGAGGGTTATACCGGGAGTCTCAAAATTGACTGTATTTTGATGAAACTGAAAACCTTCTTGACAAATTCTTGTTGATTATGTTCATCATGTTCAAATTGTACCCTGCACAAAATTGTGTTCCATGTACTGGGTGTTTTAAATTTTAATTTATTTTTCAATCCTTTTCAGAACCCTATAATAATGAATACAGAAGAGCGGATTTTTGTTGTGATACGAGTAGCTCTGTTCACTGTTGTCTTGGGCATATCAAGTCTCTGACTGTCCTTTCTCACCCAAGTTCTCCGTTCATTTTTAAACAATTGTCAAATTTGTTCAGTTTTGTTGGAGGTAATCTTTTTCCGTCCTCTTCGTTTCGCATCATGTGTGGATCCGGTTCTTTTAAATTTGTCCACAAGTGAACGGATCGCGTTGTCTGTAGGGGCCAGGTTTTCTAAACTTTCTTTAGAACTTTTCTCATACTTCATTAAATTTCGCTCCTCTGATACGAGCTATCACAACAAAAATCCGTTCCTCTGTATTCATTATTAAAGGATTCTGAAAAGGATTGAAAAACAAATTAAAATTTTGGGACACCCAGTACATGGAACGCTTGAATTTTGTAAAAAGCACAATTTGAACATGATGAACATAATTCAACAATAATTTTTTATAAAAGTTTTCAGTTTCATCAAAATACGCAGTCAATTTTGAGACTCCCGTTATAATTCCTTCCATCAACATTTCTTTCTTCTTACCTGGTCTTAAGAATTGGAGTGATGAGTGACATTGAAATTAGGCCTTTGTTTAAATCTAAGGCCGGATGAAACCACGTTTGTGCTCGCCTTCCGGGTTGCTTCCATGCCGCCTAGATAACCGTGGTTCGGATCCCACTGATAAAGGCATCTTAATTTCTTACAGATTGGGGTAAAACACCTAATATATATATATATATATATATATATATATATATATATATATATATATATATATATATATATATATATATATATATATATATATATATATATATGATCGCGAAAAAATGATTAAATGAATCAGACATACCGCAAAAAGAAGAAAATAAACGGAATAATTTTTATTCGTGAATTTCTTTTCCTAATTGCGGAAAAAAAATCCATGCAGAGGTGAGGATCAAACTAAGCACAGTGAGGCGGCAGCACCCCCTTTAATCTAAATAAAAAAAACAGCCCATCAAATACTCAGTCACGTGGGAGAACAAAAAAAAAATCTCTAATAGACGAGCTTTTAAGGCATGCTTCGCTTGGTTGATTGGAAGGATTGAAAGAGAGAAATTAATTAGGACTTCAAAGGACAATTGAGAAATAGTTAAACGCGGGGCGAATATACAATGTATATCTCTCATGAACGCTAGAGAATATGTATGTTGTTGTGCTCAACGCCGTATAGGTGGAGGAAGTAAAAATCCGGAAATACTGGAGCTCTTTATTAACGTTAAATTGAGTGTTTCCGGATTTTTACCCCCCCCCTTCCTTATTTATATATATATATATATATATATATATATATATATATATATATATATATATATATATATATATATATATATATATATATATACATACATACATACATACATACATACATATATACAGTGCCCTGCAAAAGTTTACAACACACCATGAAAAACAGACGTTTATGTATTTGTAAGCACGATAGGTAAATGAAACTTTTATTACTGACAGGATATGTATTCAAACGATAAATTAAATCATCAGGACCATACAAAAACATAAATATAGTTTTTCTTTAAAGAAATATAATTAATTAGTAACGCAAAAGTTTACAACACATATCGATTTTTATCACTTACTCATAAATGTTCGAGAAGGAGAAACTTCTTACAATTTATAGAACGTTCTACATTAATCTACGCACATAACTTAGGGACTGGTATAGCTATCGCGTTATTCTTTATCAGGCAGCGTCCTGTAAACATTCGCACGATGGGGAAACAGAAACGAATCGATCAAGATCTTCGAAAACATATTGTAGACCTTCTTAAAGTGGCATTGGTTATAAAAAAATATCTCGTCAGTTAGTAGTTCCAATGAGTTCAGTTGGAACGATAATACGTCACTGGAAGTCTCAAAATTCTACTCTTCCTCTGATCAGTTCTGGCCGTCCTCGCAAGATAATCGAACGTGCAGGGAGATTATTAGTAAGAAAGGTCAGTAAAACACCCAAGGTTACTGTTAAAGAACTTCAGCGTGACTTAGAAGTGAGTGGAGTTACAGTGAGTAAAGACGCAATTAGTCGATCGCTTCGTAGCATGGGCATCTACTCTACTCACGGTCTCCAAGGAAAACTCCACTTCTTACAAGATTTCAGGTTCGTGATCGTTTGAATTTTGCAAAAGAGTTTGTTGGTAAACCTGCAGAGTTTTGGGGCGACGTACTTTGGTCGGAAGAGACAAAGATAGAACTGTTCGACCATAATGGAGCTCCGAGGGTATGGCGAAAGAAAGGTACCGAATACGCACCGAAGAACACTACCCCAACAGTAAAATATGGAGGTGACTCAATCATGATCTGGAGTTGTTTTTAGTGCGTTAGGTGTTCGAAATTTCGAAACCATAGAAGGAAGCATGAATGGAGAACATTATAGAAGAAACTTGAAGAAAAATTTACGTCCAAGTGTGCATTCTCTTAAATTGAAACAGAATTGGATCTTTCAACAAGACAATGATCCAAAGCATACAGCAAAACTGACACAAAATTGGTTTAGATCAAATGGTGTAAATGTTCTAAAATGGCCTAGTCAATCCCCAGATCTGAACCCTATCGAAAATCTATGGAAGGAACTGAAGCTCAGAATCCAAAAAAAGAGAACCAACAAACATGTCTGAACTGAAGAAAATATGCATTGAGGAATGGAGTAATATTAACACAAACACATGTAAATAGTACTTAGGAGACGAGACTACTCTAAGCGGTTACAAGCTGTTATTAGCAACTGGCTATGCTACTAAATATTAAGATACGATTTGATATGTGTGTTTTAAACTTTTGCGTTACTAATTAATTGTATTTCTTCGACAAAAAACTATATTGATGTGTTTGTATGGTCCTGATTATTGAATTTATTGTTTGAATACATATCCTGTCAGTAATAAAAGTTTCATTTACCTATCGTGCTTACAAATACATAAACGTCTGTTTTTCACGGTGTGTTGTAAACTTTTGCGGGGCACTGTATATATATATATATATATATATATATATATATATATATATATATATATATATATATATATATATATATATATATATATATATTTGCTGACACGAATTAGATTATTCATTAAACATAGGCGTTGTGGGGGGGGGGCACTTTTGCATCAATTGTTTACACCATTGGCAGTTTTTCTGTTAATTGTATAAGAATAAACACTAAAATTAACATTAATGTTCCGCTTAAAATACATCAAAATAGTTGGCCAATGTTAGAATCTCCAAATGATCAATAACTTAACAAGCCAAAAGATCGTGATAGCGTAGCGACAATCAAGACGTAATAATTTTGTGACACGTTCTTGGTGAGATTTTATGTAATTTATAAAAGTTTGGAAGACTGTTGGTATTGAACCTGCGAGTGATTTTTATAATATATAGTGATAATACATAAACTGTCCTATCATAACTATTGGGACATGAATAATCTAAAAAAATAAAGGGTCGAAAATATGTGTTGCAGGACTATGATTTATAATTGCTGAAAATGGGAGAAACTTCAATGCTTACTGATCTTCAACTAGAGATTTTCCCCCTCCCTTAGCTGGAGGCGCATATAAGAATCGGTAAAACAATGATGACCGAGGCATTTCATTTTCTCCTCTCGGACTAATAATGTTTATGGTTGGCAGGACTCAAATGAAAATGACGTTGAGGAGGATTTCTCAAATACTAGTATATGTGGAGCTTTTTTCACTTTGTGCGGGATAGAAAGTATTCGATTAAAAACTGGCTTTTGTGTCATATACAGTATTTGCCCAAAGGTTTTGAGACTAATGCATATATATATTTTTGTTTTCATTTTCTTTTCCATTTTACATGATAGGAATAATTATTCTATTTAAATTATTACAGTTTTATTAAAAGTCAGAATTTCAAAAATAATAGAGAAAAAACTGCATTCCTTCGCTGAATTCAGTTCCTGTAGGAGGGAAATTTCAGTTCCTGGAGCTTTTTTATTCGATCATAAGGGTAAAATTATGACAATTATGGGTTAAAGAATGATGTGTAGTTATAATATATTTCGTAATATTTTTTTGTATAATGTTGGAATCTTTTTCAATTTCTGATATGATTCTTTGCTAAGAAAATGGTAGATTCATTGTTGCTCTGCACCAAAGTGGCTTGAAATGCAATGAGATAATTGCTAATAGTATTACATCAAGGAACACCATATTTAAGATCATTAATAACTTTAAAAAAGCCAAGTTGTACAGTGAAAGAAGTCTTCTGGCGCCCCAAGGATCGGGTTGTCTAGTGAAAAGCTTGTTCACGATTGGAAAAGAGGTGGTGTGAACGCTTCCGTGCCTACATTTAGGCGGAGACTTTTCGACAAGGGTCTTAAGTCAAGAGGAGAAGAAGCCCCATTTCACCAAGAAGAACCTTACGGATAAACTCTACTTTTTTTAGGAAATATAAATGATGGCCTATTGTAGACAATGGCAAAATGGTATTCTCTGATGAAGCCTCCTCCCGCTCGTTTGGAGTTTCTGGAAGATCCATCGTTAGGAGGAGAAAGTGGAAGCACTTCCACTGGAGCACTAATAATTTTGTCTGTGACATCAAAATGGTACCAAAACATGCTTCATTAGTATCCTTTTCAAGCATTTCAGAACCAATGTGTATATAGCCGTATTTTTCTGTATGATGACATACTTTGTCACAAAGCCGAAGCAGTGACAAAGTTCTTGGACGAAAATAACTTTCGCAGCCTTGGCTCTGAAATTAACCTGATTTAAACCCAATAGAGAATTTGTGGGCGATAATCAAACTGGATGTTGATAAACAGAAGTCATCTAAGTAATTGTGAGCAGTTGGTGGTGCTGGCTGCACAAAAATGGAGAGATATAAGTTAAGATATCACAAATTTGGTCTCCAGCGAGCCACAAAGAATTGATACAGTCCTGAAGAACAAACGGCATCATTGTAATTCGTATTGACTGCTGCGTGCCTCAATAAAATGGGTTTGGACTATAAATTTTTGTATTTTTTACTTTCCAATTATGATAGATACATACATACATACTAAAACAAAGTACAAGGTTTGATTAGTTAATTTTCACATATGCAAAATTATATTAGTCTCAACTTTTGGCCATGGCATATATATATATATATATATATATATATATATATTTATGAAATGAATAACTCAAGGAAAATGAAACTAAGATTCCAAGTACTTTCGAATTTTATTGAATGTTCATTATCAAGAAACGGGTGGAGAAAGGACACCGAAAATAAGAAAATGAATCAAACTAAATGCCGCTAATTCATTTTAGGATTGTTTAATTTCTTGTTCTGGGTGTTTTCTCTCATCACCTTTTGCTTATATCTTTCATTGTCTGTTGTTTTCCGTCATTACCAGATAATGAACTTAAAATAGAGTTCGAAACTACTTGGAATCTTCGTTTCATTTTCATTGTGGGCTTTTCTTTATATATATATATATATATATATATATATATATATATATATATATATATATATATATATATATATCTCATAGTGAAACCACTGTATAGGCGCATAGAATTTAATTACGAAACTAGTTTCGTTATGAAGTTTACCATACCCTCTTCAGTCGTATAATGAAGAGGGTATGGTAGTATGGTAAACTTCATACCGAAACTAGTTTTGTAATTAAATTATATGCTCCTATACAGTGGTTTCACTATGATATATATATATATACACAATGGGTGTGTGTATGAATGAATGAATAATTGGCTACACATTTGTCTAGCGCTAATGTTTTATTCTTCAGATTTGTGCCAAGAGAAACGAAGGCGAACCAGCGTGTGCCTCAACCGCAACGTCACATTGGAGCCATTTGCAACCATTTCTACGTCACAGCCCTAGGTCTCGCCCAGCAGGCAACCTCACTGCCCTGTTGCGGGATGTCGTACACCTTTCTCGTTGCCCTTATTGCAAGTATGAGAGCGTTAACAGTTACAACGTTAAGAGGCACATCATGTTCAAGCACACCGGTGAGAAGCCTTTTAATTGTGATGTTTGTTTAAAGCCATTTACTCTGAAAGAAGACATGAAAGCCCATCAAAGAACTCATACTGGCGAAAAGCCCTACCATTGTACATTTTGTCCCAAGAAATATGGCTGGAAAATGGATCTCAAGAAGCATATAATTAGTTGCCACTCAGAACGTACTACAACTCCTGTTTGAACACTGAGTTACACTCTCGAGTACTGGTCGATGAGTTGTGAAGGTATTTTCTTTTCGATAGTTGCAATAATTAATCCTTCCATTATGTAAGATTTTTCCTGTATCGAATAGTTACCGAAGTTCAATTTAGACTGTCACTGATAAAGCTTCAATGATAAGATTATATTGTTTATTTCAATTATTTTTATCCCCCCCTCAATTTTTTTATATTTTTTTTGATATTTGTAATTTATTTTCCCCTTTCCACGGTGCAGCTCAATAAGTACAAGTTTGATTAAATGTTTGATATATTAAACCTGGTCTCTATAGCATTACCAAGTTAAATGCATGAATTTGCAGCCTTTTTTTGTATAATCAAGCAAATCTAAGCATAGCAATTACATGACACTTTCAAATCTTAATTTAATTTATGTATTATTTGCCCTTTTAATTTTCATCAGGGGACTAATTTCACTCGCAAAAATCCTCCCTACGGGTTTTTTTTTTGCTACTGAGTCTTTTTTTTTTTCACAACACATTAAAAATTTGTGTGCAAGATAAATATCATTGAACATTTTTTTTTAATGCACATACACACGCACGCTAGGATAATCTTAATAAGATGAGACCGAGCTTTCGTCATTCGGTAAACATTAGTTAAAACGACGTTACTTTGTAGTAACTGGAGAATGGTGAACATTAGGTATACTGTACTCTTTTTTTTTAGCTTCGCGTCTCGTGCACCAAAAAGTGTCCTTGACCCTTTCACCTTATTTTTATAAATAAAAAATTCTTTTCTATAAATAAATTATACTTTCAGTGACTAAAACAAGTTCTTTCACATCTCGCAATACACTTGTCGTTTTTTTCACTTCTTCATTTTTGTTTCATCATTCCCCTTCTTACTCACCTGTCTCCAATGTCACCTCTTTCTTGCACCTAGACGTGTTATATTACGAGAGTCAGAATTTGCTTTTGACGTGTGACTCTATAAAGGATCTTTCCCTAAGGTCGCTCAATTTTAAATGTAAATAAAACAAGTTGTGTGTGATATATGCACTCAATTTATTTTAAATTTGAAAGTATATTTTATGGCTTAAGTGTGGAATATGACGTAGTTCAAATGTCCGCCGCGGCTTCGCTAGGTGGAACGTATTCGGGAGGCCCACATTTCGATGACTTTGTCACATAAATCTGGCTGAATTTGCTGGCTGGTGTTCGTTATGTTGACTTTGAGGTTATCAACTGTTTGCGGATTATTCGCATAGACCTGCGATTTAAGGTAGCCCCAAAGAAAGTAGTCTAATGGCCTTAAATCGCATGATCTCGGTGGCCAGTTGACGTCGCCGCCGCGCGAGATGACCCTGCCCTGAAATCGCTGGTGCAAAATGTCTATCCTGGCGTACGCAGTGTGGCACGTAGCGCCATCCTGTTGGAACCACATGCCAGTATCCATATCAGGCATATAATCCAGTTGAGGCCACACGAAGTTGCTTATCATCGATCTGTAGGCCTCGCCGTTGACGGTTATGGTAATCCCATCTTCGTTCTCAAAAAAATACGGACCGATGATTCCGTTAGACGAAAGTCCCTCCCATCATTGCAATTGATGCTGGTGTATCTCATGTGGATTATTTTCGTCCAAAATCCGACAATTTTGCTTGTTCATAAATCCATTCATCTAAAAATGGGCCTCGTCGCTGAAGATGATTTCTTTTGGAAATTTGGGGCAACTTCCAACTGCTCTAGAACTCAATCAGCGAACACACAGCGTTGTCTATGGTCGTTTACTTTAAGTTCCTGGGTAAGTTGGATTTTGTACGGGTGCAGACCCAAGTCCCTACGCATAATTCACCAAACTGAAGTCGTAGAAAGGCCAAGTTCTTGTGAACAACGAGAAATTGACTGCCTCGGATTTTCCTGTACAGTCATTTACGGCAGCGATGTTTTCAGCAGATCTTGCGTTTCGGCGACGTACGGGTGTTGGCTTATTGTTGATCGACCCTTTTGCCTCGAATTTGGCCACCAAGCGTCGAACAGTGGACTCGGCAGGACGATTGTGGCGAGGATAGAAATCACGTAATGCGCGGAACGTTTGTCGAACGGAGCACTGATTTTGATAAAAACATTTGATGATTTGCACACGCTGTTCAACGCTATAACCTTACATCGTGACTTGCCAAGTACTACTGAACAGTTCACAGTGAGGTTGCCAGATGTCGCCTAAACAACATGGCTACTATCGCCTGACAAAGCTCGAGCTTCCTTGTTGAAAGATCCTTTATAAAAGAATTCAATGGCGAGTTATGGTATATGATAGTGAAACCACTGTATAGGAGCCAAAAGTTTAATTTACGAAATTAGTTTAAGTATTTAGTTTATCGTACCCTCTTCAGTCGTGTATATACGAGGGGCGGTCAATAAATTTTGCAATTCGGATATAAGGAAAAGTGTTTTATTATTTTTCAATATTACTACCCTCGACTTCAATGCACTTGCACCACTTGTCCCTGAGGTTTCGAATTCCCGACAACCAGAAATGTCCCGACTGCTGTTCAATCCACTCCTGGACTGCGAGCTCGACATCTTCATCGTCCCCAAACCGGCGTCCACGCAGTGCAGCCTTGAGTAGGCGGAATAAAAAGTAGTCGCTAGGGGCCAGATCTGGACTGTAGGGAGGATGGTTGAGCTCCTCGAATCCGCACTCGCGCAGGGCAGCTTGTGCAACTCTGGCCCTGTGGACTTTGACGACGTTGAAGTCGACCATGGGGCGTGAAGTTTCTAAGGACCCAACGGGCAGAGACTTTGGTCATGGCCAAATTGTCGTGGATGATGTTGATAACACTTCCATGTGATATTCCAAGTTCTTTCTCGATTTCTTCGACCTTCACCCGTCGATTTTCGAGGATCCTCCTCTGCACACGGGCCACATTGTCCTCGTTGGTCACGTCTGACGGGCGTCCTGGACGTGGGTCTGCTTCAAGGGACTCACGACCATGGCGGAACTCCCTATTCCAGCGAGCAATGGTTGCATAGGAAGGGGCGGTGTCGGTCTACACTGCAACGATGCGTTCATGGATCTCTTTTGCATTCCTGCCTTCCTTGGTCAAAAGTTTTATCACTGCGCGGTGCTCAGCCTTCTCCATTGTTAAAAAAATTGTGACTGACGATCTGCGATCAGCTACTGCATCTTAAATAGACGAGGCAGGAGCGTGCGGCTGCAGGTCCTGACCTGTCATAACTTGTCCTAACACCCCCATAAACAGCCATCCTCCTTCCTCTGTTTTGCCCTATCGATTCGCAAAACATATTTATATATATATATATATATATATATATATATATATATATATATATATATATATATATATATATATATATATATATATATATATATATATATATATATATATAATTGACAGCGATGGTTGCTTGGTTAAGCTTGCGCTGCAGCTTTTTTCCCTTTTATAGACTTTCTTTTCAGAGAGCGAAAGGTGGGAAAAAATGCTGGCAAGTGGCATATCTTTATTAGCTGAGACGTCTGTCTTTCAACCTTTTCAAAGGTCATCTTCTGGGGAAATAATGAAAAAATTTGCCCAGAAGATGACCTTTTAAAAGGTTGAAAGACGTTTCGGCTAATAAAGATATGCCACTTGCCAGCATTTTTTCCCACCTTTCGCTTTCTGAAAAAGAAGCCTTTATAGTACATAAAGGCATGTTTTTAATATATCTTCTGAAGATTTCATATGATACCATCGTATATTTATGAAATTTTCCTAAATAAACTAGCATAAAATATTGCTACGTGCAAAATAAGAGAACGATTTTTTTTTTTGGCACATTCTAGAAGTTTCTTAAAATTATCTGGCAACATTTTGCTCAGTAGGTAATAACTGTACAGCCGCCATTATTTTCGTACTCAATTGGCAGAGATGCCACCACACGTGAAAGTGACTCCAGAGCTCAAGTCAGAGAATTGGTTACTTGAAAACTTCGGGGAGGACACTCTTTGCGATTTCAAGAGATGTATGAAGGTCCAAGAATGTGATTTCGCGCTATCTGAAGTTATACAATGAAAACAAAACATAAATCTCCTGCAAAAGTCGATCGATCCCGCATAACCACCGTCCGAGAAAACGTCTATTAGGCGCTTCTCTGTGAAGGACCCCCTTCGAGACTGCAGCAGGAATTTCTCGAATAATTAAGACCAATAGTGGCAAAGAAGTGAGCCGCTTCACACTATCCCGTCGGCTCAATGCACCAGGTTTAAAAACTCATTATCCAGCACCCAAATCAATTATCAGTAAGACAAACCAGAAGGCTGAGGGATGAATATTGGGAGAGAATTCATTTCAGCGACCAAAGTAAATTTGATCTAATGGCAGACACTTTGTTAGACGCGCTGCAGGTCACTGACTTAACCCTATATGTGTTAGAAATTCTGCCAAGCATGGAGGATGCAGTGTCATGGTATGAGGGATGTTTTCCTCTGAAGGAGTTGGTCCCCTAGTGCGAATAATTAAAGAGGTAAATACCAATGTGTACCTAAACATCGTATAACAACATGTTATATCCTCACTCCGAGCATCTCTAAACCAACCAACAGTATTTATGCAGGACAACGCGCCATGCTATACTGCAAAGAAAGTAAAATATTATTTTGAACAAGAAGATATCGAAGTAATGAATTGTCCTGTTCAGAGTCTGGACCCGAACCCAATTGAAAAGCTCAAGGAAGATCATTGGAGACAAAGTTCGAGACCAGCAGCCTTCAACCGTGACGGATTTATTGACGAAAATTGATCAAGAATGGAACAAAATAACACCAGAATCTTACAAGAAACTGGTGACGTCCTGTGCCCTTCGTTGCGCCGAAGTAATAGAAAACAAAGGCTTCAACACCTCATATTAAGGTTTTAATGTCCATCGTTTTCAAATCTTGCTTAGTTTTTAGTGTATTTTCAAGCTAAGCAATTCTGTGAATGATCGTTCTCTTACTTTGCACGTGTCACTATTTTATTTTGTTAGTTTCTTTAGTATAATTGCTTGAATATACGATTGTATCATGTGATATCTTCATAAAAATTATTAAATGAATGCCTTTATGTACCATTGAAATTTCATTTACCTAATTATCATAATTTTGAAAATATTTTAATAAAGTAAAACCATTTTCTTATTTTGCCCTATATATATATATATATATATATATATATATATATATATATATATATATATATATATGGGAAATATCACGAAAGTTAGCGCGTGATAACTATAAATATGAATATGTACCACGGAAGGAAACTGAATAAAAGTACTAACTCCAATCTGCCTTCTATTCAGTTTCCTTCCGTGGCACATATATATATATATATATATATATATATATATATATATATATATATATACACATACACACATACACACACACACTCACTCACTCACACGGCAAAGGACATATGCGCGATATTCGATAGGCGGCTTTAAAGGAAGTTTCACGATTTGTCAAATTCATGTACTCTATTTTACAGATTCACGCCCAGAACTGCGAAGGAGAAGCAACTGCATCCCCTGCCCCCATTCTCTGGGACCAATGCAATCCTCCCTTAGCTGGAAATTCCGCGCCACTCCATCCACATAAAAAATTAACTTCTTTGCATGTCAACAAAGTTTGCAAGTCGTGGCAATGTCATCTTTGCAACTATTCAAGTAACCTAAAGGCCAACTTGAAACGTCATTATCAGTTCAAGCACACTGGAGAAAAACCCTTTCAATGTAATCTTTGTTCAAAAAGATTCACCTTAAAGGGGCATTTACAAAGGCATATGAGGATGCATACTGGAGAGACGCCCTTTGCCTGCCCCGTTTGCTCTCAAAAATATCGACGTAAAGAGTCTCTCCAGGACCATCTTAGAAAAGTTCATTCTGCATACGAGTAAAACTCTTACCCCGTTTTAAGCAGCTGAAAAAGTTACTAAGACAAATGAGTATACTAGTTTTGTTAATTTAGATGACCCTCCCCCCCCTTCTTTTTTTAACTTAAGAATATCAGGCCGCACACTGTCTTCTGATTTCTTTATTTTTTCTTCTCTTTAACATCCTTGCTATGTGAATTGTATTTTTGTCCAATTAAATTAGTAACCCAAAGTTTTTTTCTTATTACCGCTAACCTTATTCCCGTGCCGAGGGGAAGCTTGCTCTGGGGTGCATACGCGGGGTTGCCTTTGACTAATATAAATTTAAGAACTAATTATTAAAAATTAAAATAAAGCGCATGCAATACAATAGAAGCAATGATTAAGCGCCATTAAAAATCTGTTTTAATGGCGCTTTCTCCTTGATTTTCAGCCAAAATTATTTCAGGTAAAGTTGCGCCTATCAGTTGATAAATTAATTTGAAAAAAGCGACAGCCAAGAAGTTTCTGTTAAAATATCATAGTTGACGATTGAAAAGTTTTGTTTGCGCTCGCATTATAGATATGGAAAACAGTTTCATTCAAATTTTGTAACTATTTTCTTCAACCCTCTCTATGATGCCATGATTCATTCAAAAATGAACCATATGCCACATAAGAGGAGACTGAATGATAACCTCGACATTATGTACCCTCTCGAAAATGACATCAAAACTTCATGGACGGCATTTGTACAAAATGGAGTCAAACTCCGTCTTCAAATTTGTGCGTACTTTTACTGACAAACATAAATAAAAAGGGGCAATTCTCGCCAGTGCTTGGTCACAAATAATGATAGTGTACGATTATTTACACAAGTTTGGTGTTGACCAGGAGCTCATTTCTTTTATCTCATCCAACTACACATCTGCCATTTGTTCATTCTAGGAACAAATAACATTATTTTTTCAGTTTTTCTCACAATGACCAGGAGAAATCCACGATCTAGCCCTACTCCTAACCTCACCTCTTTCTATACAAACTTCATTTTTAACTTTCTGGCGGAGATGACCACTTTAGTTTCTGCTTCGTAATAATAATAATAACAAAGAAAAACATTAAAAAAGTCATCCTTAACAACCGATATATTTATAGAAAAAATGCAAACAACCCGAGATAACTCGTTCAGAAAGTCGTTAACAAAAAGTGATTTGCAGAGAAACTTGTGTGTGGGGTAGTGGAATTGTACTGAAGGTTCTATGGGCTCCATAAAATCGAAATGAACCCCCTGGTTGGTCTACATTCCAGCTGCTCGTATATTGGATGTTATAATATTTGTTCTCTGTCTTAGATTTCAACAAATATGTCTTTAATATAAAGTTCCGCTAAAACGGTCTTACGAGTCAATTAATTAAGAATTTATTAGTTTCTCGACTTCAGAAACTAAGTTTCCTCTTCAGCTTGGGAAGAAAGAGCATGTGTTTTCTTCACAACGGGTTACTTAAAAACTAATTAAAGCGAACTATTTTTTTAAGATTCCCGGTCTCCCCACAGATGCCCTTTTGTATAGCGTTGATGTTTTATTCTCCAGATGCGTGGAAATCCAAACGAAAGCGGGACGAAGACTTCTTTCGCCTTTTGGGGGTATTCACAGGCGGAGGAGGCAAGAGAAGAACACCTACAGGTTGACGCCTTTCCCGAAATCCGCGGCACATCTCAATTTACTCGTTGCCCGCATTGCCCATACGAAAGTCTCAATAGTTACAATGTGAAAAGACACATCATGTTCAAGCATACCGGAGAAAGGCCCTTTAGTTGTAATGTTTGTCCCAGAAGATTCACTCTGAAAGAACACTTGAAAGTACACATTAGATTGCATACGGGCGAAAAACCTTATGCGTGTACGTTTTGTCCTAAGAAATTCGTCTGCAAAAGTGAGTTAAAGAAGCATTCGCTATATCACCATTCTGAATATAACAAACATAGCTCGGCCTAATTGAATTAATGCCTTATGTGCTTATTTTTAGTAGCGTACGCCTTACATCTCACTATGTCGGTCGGTTGGTCCCTAATTAGCTTGTCTCCGTTTTGCTTTTTGTTTTGTAGTAACATTGTAACTATTCAGCCGATTCTAACGAAATTTGAAACCTTTATTTTGTTTTACATTCTCTTTCGAATCCTATAATTGTCAAGGTCCTCCCAAGGTTAGCCCGGCAATTATTTTGTTTTGGCAATAACATCATAATTATTTGCCGATTCTAACGAAATTTGAAACCCTTATGTTGTTTCACATTATCTTTCGAATGATATAATTGCTAAGTCTTCCCAAGGTTAACCCGGGAATTGTTTTGGCAATAAATTGTAACTATTTGGCCGATCCTAACGAAATTTGAAACTCTTATGCTGTGTTGTTTTACATTTTCTTTCGAATGATATAATTGGCAAAGTCCTGCCAACTTTGCCGGAAATTATTTGCCAATAACATAACTATTAGGCCGATTCTAACGAAATTTGAAACCCTTCTGTTGTTTTACATTTTCGAATGATATAATTCTCAAGGTTAGCTCGGGAATTATTTTGTTTTGGCACTAACATCCTATTTTTTCGGCTGATTCTAACGAAATTTGAAACCTTTATTTTGTTTTACATTCTCTTTCGAATCATATAATTTTCAAAGTCCTCCCATGGTTAGTCGAGAATTAATTGGCAATAACTTCATAACTATTCGGCCGATTCTTATGAAATTTGAAACCCTTATGTTGTTTTACATTCTCTTTCAAATGATATAATTGCCAAGGTCCTCTCAAAGTTAGTCTGGGAATTATTGAAAGTTTTGAAGGTCGTAAGGTCATAAATCAATAAGTGAGAGCACGTGACTTTGCTCAGCACACCTTGTTGTCGACTATTTCTTTCCTCGAACTACTTTTTTCATTTTATTATAAGGTTCAGAACCCTTGGGGATTATAGGTACCACCAGTGTGTTATGGTTTTGTCCTCTGAGACGATTTATTTTACTTTTTTTTAAAGAGTTTTCATTCCAATTGGGTTGTCATATTTCTTCTTTATGCCACGTGACAAACATAGCAGCCCCCATACATTAACGTCCGTTCTTCAAGAGAACCAAGATGTGAAACCGCTGTAAAATTAATGAGAATTAACTCAATCGTTTCACTACATTATTGTTATTATTATATTATTGTTTTTATATTTTATTTTTTATTGTTTCTTTTTATGATTCGATGGAGATTTCTGATAAGAAAAAGGCTATCATTTAAGCGAACTCAAAATTCAAATGTTAGTAGAATTTCTTCAGATGCGTGCGTAAGTTGAGGCAACGTCAGACAGTATAATTTGGGCTCCATTTATATATTCGTTAAGTTTTAGTCCATTTTTCATGCTTAAATCTATTGTAGCTGGAACATGGTTTCCTGCATGTTATATTAATCGTTTACAGTAGGAGATTATAGTAAATAAATGTTGGTTTCATATACGAGTCGATATTAGGCGAGTGCGAAAGTATAGCCATCATGGGAAGCTTATGTTTTAATCATTGCATATGCATTTTTTTATATATATAAACCGACACTCCGGAAGGTTTGAAAAATGTTTTGCAAACGATTCTAGAGTAAACTATAACGTTCGAGAAGGATATACTCTCTATGATGAAGGTAGAATAATCCCTAAGACTTCATCATATGAGTTACCAGCAAATCTTGCAGCACGCGACTTCAATAGTACAACATTATTTACACCGGGAGGATTTCATGGGTGAACACCTAGAAGGACGCTTCTGTTGAATGTAGCTCATAAAGAGACCAGTTTGGTGTTCGCTGAAAAGCATCTGCCAGATAGTCAAGATAAATTAGATAAAATACAATGTTTAGATGATACAAAAATCGAGTTCTTTGGTGGAAACAACGTACGGTACGTTACTTTAGGCGGAGATCTGGCGAAGTCTTCATAGAAAACATCGTCCCTATTGTCAAACATGGAGGAGGTTCGATCATGTTACGAGGATATTTCGCTGCTGCTGGCACTCGCGCTTTAAAAGTGCTCAATGGGACCGTGAATTATGAAAACTATAGGTGTTTATCAAAACATGAAGCAATCAGCAAGGGAACGTGCGACTTGAAAGACATTTCACCGTTCAACAAGACACCGATCCCAAGTAGGTGAGAGGAGAAGGGGAGATAGGTAGAATATAGTATGAGAGTGGTAATTTTTTTTTTTTTATAAGGGTGTGGATGAGTGAAAGTTGTGTTTGTGTTTTAAGAGGGTTCCACAGTTGCCAGGATACTGGCTGATCCTCTTTCTTTGGAAAGTCTTCTTTCTTCTATTTCCTGTGTTTTTTCTCTTTGTCAGTTTACTTCTAATTCATTTTCCTTCTTGTATTTATTTTTTCTTTTAGGGTTTTGAGTGGGGTACTTTCTCAGGTAACGTTACTTCTAATTCTTTGATAGTTTATTTGTTTTGCGTATATGTTTGCGTTTACTCATTCTTGTTTTGTTTGCTTCTAATTTTGCCTTTGTTCTTTCTTGATTATCGGTTTGTTTCTATTTAAGGCATTCATAGCTTTATTTGAAGTTATTCTTGGTTAATTTTGTTTTTGGTCTTATTTGGTTATTGGCTCTTCCTCTCTTCGGAGGTGATGCCTGCAGCTTCGGAAGGATTTGCGTTCGGAGTTTTGATTATCAACGATAAGTTGTCTGCTTCTTTCTATGTGTTTTTCCTCGATCTTTTGCCAGACCTTTTTGCCCCGTTCTTCTAATATTTTGTTGATTGGAATTAGTCCGGCCGTGCCGATAATTTCCTCCATTCTTTTCCTTTCTCTTCTAGTGTTTGTAATTACATAGGCCGCTTTATTCTGGACCCTTTGCAGTTTCTTTTTATTATTTTTTGTTGCGGTGTGAATTGGGGTCGGAGGATACACCAATACCGATTCTACGAATGCTTTATATATTGTCATTTTTCGTTTCCGACCAAGATTTCTAAAGGTGTATAATAGATAGCCTTATTCCCATTTTGGCTTTGCGTATTCTTTCCTTTTTATGTGCTTGATATTCTTTTTCCCCCCATCTGTAGGCCTAGTACCTTTCCTTCCCACGTGTATGCGTATTCTACCCCGTCGATGGTTAACCGGTCTTTTTTGCGTCTCATTATGGGGATGATTTTGAATTTTCATATTAGTTTTAATTTTCCATTTTTTCTCGTAATTATTTATATTTTTTATTTCCCGTTCCGTAGTTCTTGCTGCCTGTCATCTTGGTTCTTGGTGCGTGTGGAGATCACCTGGCTGATGTCATCGGCTTATTGAATTTTTCATACACCATGGCGATAGTTGGGGGTGAGGTGGGGGAGGTCGGCTATATAGATAGCATATAAGGTGGGACTCATGCACCCTCATTGTGGGACCCAGTTTTGAGTTGGGAAGTGGGTCTTTCTTATTCCTCGATGTTGATGTATGCCGTCCTGTTTGATATGTAATCAGGCAGTATTCTCTTCGTCCGGGTGCAGAGATCGAGTTGAAGTAGTTTATGCTTCAGTTCTTCCACCCATACCTTATCGAAGGCCTTCTCGACATCCCGTAGGACCACGTCCGCGTACACTTTTCCAGATTTAGCTTGGGTAATCTTCTCCGTTATTATTGCGTTTGCCATGGTCGAGTCCCTGTCTTTTCTGAATCCGTACTGATGTGTGTTTAGTTTTCCATTTTCTTCTAGGTGTTTGGCTAGTCTGTTGTTTATTATTTTTTCAAACACTTTATCAAGAAAGTTCAGGAGCGATATTGGTCTATAACTGGAGACCCACCCATGTTTGGTGGTTTGCCTGGTTTGGGTAGAAATACCATTTTTGCTACCCTGAACTCTCTCCGGGAAGGCCCCTATATTAAGGTACGCGTTGAATATGTCCGTAATATTACTTAATGTGTTTTCTGGTGCCTTGTCGTAATTCCATTTAGTTAGTCCTGTTTTGCCGGGAGATTTTTGCTCGTTTTGTTTTAAGGAGCCGATGGCGTCTTTAAGTTCCCTCAGTGTGATCGTCGCTTCTACTCTCGCCCGCTGGTTTGCTCGTAGGTCAACTCTTCTCTCCGGTGTTAGCCTATGTATATTTGTTCATTTATTCCCATTTACTATTTCCTCCGTCTCTCTGTCGTATCTTTCATTGTCTTCTATTGTGTAAATTTTGCTCCACTGGTTTCTCAATATTTGTTCTGTTTCTTCGCTATTTCTTAAGTATTCAGCTTGTTCGTTTATTATTCTTATCGGCTTTCTTGGTGGTTGACCTTTTATTTTCTTGATTAACTTCCAAGCCTTACTTGGGTTTTGTGTGTTTTTTACTTTTTTTTTGTAAAGTTGTCCCAATTTTCTTCTTGTTTCTCTTCTATGAGGACGATCATTTCTCTCTTGATTCTTATCAGTCCTTTGCTCCTTTGTCTGTTTGGTCCTTGTTCTCTTATTTCTA
Source organism: Ceratothoa steindachneri (assembly GCA_963969495.1). Classification (NCBI taxonomy): domain Eukaryota; kingdom Metazoa; phylum Arthropoda; class Malacostraca; order Isopoda; family Cymothoidae; genus Ceratothoa; species Ceratothoa steindachneri. The sequence continues at coordinate 147,572,684 of OZ018321.1, read as the reverse complement.
TATATTTTTCTTTATTTTTTCGGTCCATTTTGGATGTGGAAGAGTTCTGTACCTTATTCTTGGTACACTTGCATCGTCTGCCTGACTGATGCTCTTTATTAATGATTTGATTGTCTCTTCCAGTTCACCAGAATGCCAATGTGGTCGCTGCATGGAATTGTTATTGGTTAGTATTATATCTGGTTTTGTGGATGCTTTTCCGGTGATGTCTGTCGGGAATTCCGGGCCGACTCTCATTATTTTCCTCTTCATTAGCAGTTCGAGGTTTCTTGCCGCGTTGTTTGGTGTTTTATATCCTGATTCCCTTATTCTCGCGTTCAGGTCCATCAGCAGTATACTTGGATAGTTCTTGTTGAACAATTCTATTACTGAATGGACTAACTTTGTTTCATATATCAAAAATACTGAATGGACTGGAATGTACGAACGCTGCGGTGGTTGGTAGGCTGCTACTATCGCCAATGGAGTGAACTCCATTTCTAGAGTCACAACAGCATAAGCCTCGTCCACCTCCCGTTCCTGTGTGTGTTGGAGGTTCTTTTTTTACTGCGATGGCTGTACCATCGTACCTTTCTCCGGTGAGTTCCTTCTTAATTATGTGATAATTGAATATTTTCATTGTCTTCTAGTCCGTACCCTGAGATGGTGATGACGTCAGGGTCTATTTGACGAAATATATTCCCGTACTGTGTTAATTTGTTTTTCCATCCGTTGGTGTTACTATGTAGCATTTTTAAACTTGATATGGTGTTGTCCATTGTTTCTTATTTTGGTGTGCTAATTACCTTTCGTCTTTGGGTTTTTCTATTTTCCGTTGTTGAGTTTTTCGAACGTATCCCTAATTATTTTCACGTCGTCGGGGTAGATTCTGATTTTATTCTCTGCTAGCAGTTTTTGTGTTATTTTTTACGTCATGTTCCGACACATAGCTACACTTACACTTTCCTCTTTCTATACCCTTCAGTATGTCCGCTTGTTTGGCTCCTTTGGAAGTCTCTGGCTTCGTACCGACAACCCTCCTCATTCTCTGATTCGGTATCTGTTTGTGTATCCGTTTCAATTTGTTCTTTTGTGTTGTGGTTATTCTTTATTTTTATCAAGTTCTTCTTTTTAGTCTTCTTTGTTTGTTTTCCTTCTTCGTTAGAGTCTTCTGTTTCCGTCTGTTTTTCATTGTCTTCCAGTGTGGCCCCTATTTCTAGCATATCTTTGACGTGTAGGGTTTTTCCAGTTGTGACCTCGTAAATGAGTGCCGATGGGGGGTTGGGCGGGAACCACATTTTTCTTACGCCGTTCTTTTCTAGTAGTAGGTTTAGTGTTTCCGAGAAGGTCCCGACTGAGCAATATTCTGCACATGTGCGAACATTATGCAGGCAAGTATTTCCACCCGGTTCCTTCGTTTACATTTATATTTATTTTTGGTTCCTGTGTTTCTTTGATCTCTTTTACTACTGCTGCTTTTGCTAGGTTTGGTTTATTTTTGTTCTTGTTTTCTTTTTGATTATGTCTTGCCTTTTGGGGCAATTTATCGCCATTGTTCTATGGGGGCCTTGGCAATTGATACATTTCTTCGTTGTTTCTTTACAGTTTCGAAACGTCTGTCCATATTTTTCACACTCGAGCATATTTCTTTGTCCATTTGGGCGCAGTTCCTTGTCACATGTTCTTCAATGGCTTAACATTGAAAGGATGTTTGTACATTAATAAATTTTTCCTTTTCTATATTTTCGGGAGGGATCCTCATACCAAATACAAGGATTCCGTTGCTGATGACCGTGAACACATGGGTATGGTGTCCGAATTTTATTAGTTCCGTGATTTTTATGTGATAGTTCTCCTTCTCTATTTCCTCCTTTAGCTCTTCTTTTGTGTGAGAACACCGATCCCAAACGTACCATTAAATTACTTAAATACCTAACGCAACAATTACTGTACTCAAGTGGCCTTCCCCAAATCCAGATTTGAACTCCATTGAACATCTCAGGAAGCAGTTGAAGAAACAGGTACACAAGAGAGACCCTCGTAACATTGTTGAAGTGGAAATGTTTGCTGACGTAGTTATGGAATAAAATACCTTGAGAAATGTGGAGGAATCTTGTACATTTTTATAAATGCCTTACCACTCTTATTGAGGTTAAATGGGAGTCATACCAGATATTAATTTCATGTTGCCTGTTTTTGTCTGTTTTCCGATAAATAAATGTCATTGTTATACCCGCTTTTATTTTACCATTGTGTATTACATTAGTATGTAGTGGCAATGTAGTAGGAAGCTTATGGAATAATACCTATACATTTTACAAGTAAAGGATAAATGGGAAAATATGAATTATATAGGTGTTGCCTTTACTTATTTACGCATCTGTATAATGCGACTATAGTGAACTGTTAATCGAATTTTTAAGATAATTTAACCGTTATACTTTTGATATTTCATAATGTTAATGGCTATGTTTTTGAAGTGGTTGTGGTTGTGGGTGTGGGTGTGTGTGTGTTTATTTTTCCTTTTTTTTCAATTTCTTCTAAAATAAAAATGTTTGTTGGCGTATTTATTTGACTCCTGTTGAATGATTCCCGCCCAACAATTAATTGCCTGAGCCCTATTGCCACACCTATGCAATATTCGCTATTATATTTTCAATAATTTTGCATATTCACAACACAAACATCGACACGGTTTATACTCGGTTAAATATTCTTAGAAATACGAAAATATTCTTTATAAGATGTCGGCAGATGAACGTAAAGAGAAACAATGGCTTGTGAAATGATGCTTCGGAACGTGAAAAATCTACTACATGTTCTCGTTCAACCACAGACTGCGCCTATTCTATTATTCTCCATTATTATTTATGTATGTGAATACTTTTCTCCACTCTTTAAGTCAGCCTTAACGTAGTTATCCGAAAGTAATTGGCTAGGTTTTAGGTTTATTATTATTATATATTGGACCGTCAAAATTAATTTTTGCAATTTTCCCATTCAATTCTAGTATTCAAGGTAAAGAACCAAATGACGGCTGGAATTATGCGAATTGCATGTAATTTGGATCCCTCCCTGGAACTTTGTAGATTCTGATGCAAAACTACCACCTCATTCTTGACTCATGCTGAATTCTAACTGGCTAGTCTTCATAGCAATAGTTTTTACTATTTTTACGCCTTTTTGTGAAATGGTGTTACAAGGAGGGCCAGTTTGAAACAAATATACAAGCCTAATCTTAAACCCGTTATCATAATTAATCATTGGCCTCTTGCTTGGCGATTGGGAAATCGCTCTACCTTTGACTCTTCTCATTCACTCAAAAGGGGTTTGTGCGCACACATCTATGGCATATGGAGATAAATTAGTCGCTTTTCCACATTTACAGGGTACGGTCGGTAGCATGATGACTATCTCGGGGGAAAATAGAAGCGTTTTTATTTTTTGAGATATATTCATCAAATTTGGGTTTTGTTTTCGTGACATGTTCTGTCGATCTCATTCGATGAATCCGCCTGTGGCCTCGATGACAACCTCCAGGTGACCTTGAACCAACTACCGACCTTCGTCACTATCTCCCGCTTTAGTCCCCTGAAGGCCCTATTAATCCTGAGCCTCAGCTCTTCGTGTTGCACTGCATAGGTCAGTCTCTCGTTGGGGGCCAAATGTAAGGTGCTATGTGATCGAAGAAATTCTCCAAGCGCAGGCCTGAATCTTCCGATGATGTGGCAGGGGGCAGTCTTGCTGCCACACGTAAGGCATCCCTGCAGGCACCCGGTCGATTCAGGGCTTCACCACCTGTCGATGTTCACCCTGAGGCCCTCAGGCAAGAAGTGTGGTGGCATGACGTCTCCTTCACTGCTGACGACTCCGAAGACCATGATTTTTGCTGGAAATTTCATCTGCATGACTGGATGGACACCTCCTTAGGTGCGACAGTGAGCCATCTGTTGTTCTGGGAGTTGATCTTTTGGTCTTGGCAGAAATTCTTCTTGTCGGAGAAAAAACACAGCATGTCTGATGCCAACTAGTGTTTCATCAATTTGTTTATCAGTTTCCCGGTGTGCTTGAGTCACTTTTCCTGAATTGCCTTAGACAGAAATCGTCCCTGCCTCATCTTGTTTGAAAATTAGCGAATTCTCTCATGCACTACTTGCCTCATGATCTTTTCACCCACATCCTTCTCCCTTGATATGGCACGCATCGAATTTTAGGGATCATTGTTGATGCTCCTGGATTGCAGTGGTGAATTCCACCGTTCTGATAGCGTCAGATCGTTTTCCTCTGTTGTTGCCTTGTACTCGAATCTTGAATCTTCTCGCTCATTTCTGACCTTTTCCACCATCATTCTGCTGCTGACGTTAAAGAAGGCTGAAATCTCCTGTTTTCTCCTGGTGCGGATTCCAAGGAACGGTTCAAAATTTTCTATAGTCAATTATTCTACAAAATAAATAAGGCAAAAATGGTTATGTTTTATAAGAAGGAAAGACTGACAACGAAAGTTAAAAAAATATGCTTAAAGTTAGCATTTGAAAATTGCGAACGAATACCGTCTGCACCCAGTAAAGGGACCACTGGAAACGATATTTAGTGAGTTCCTTAAAGCGCCTGTACTGAGCCATTAGTGGAACTTTTAATTTCCATACCCAACGCTCTGTGAGGTTGTTTGTCTCATTTTATTATGGATATCTCTAAAATAAAGGAATGCAATACATCTTTGAAAGATTGGACATTTACACTAATCACTGTTCATTACTCATCCATCTGCCACAAGTTCCCACCCACCTAACATTGCTTACCTCTTGCATGCACTTCAACTCCTAACCTCTTCCCTCTCTCCTCATAGTGATGACGATCCGAAGCAAGCTATCACTTCCCTCCATGTCGCATTCTCCTACGAAAATCCAATCAATGAGTTTCGCACGCACCAATGCACCCTCTGACATGGCAAACACCAGAACAACAGAATTCTGTCACTATGCCGTTCAATATTGGCAAGCACCATCTTAATTTCAGTTTACTTATTACTTCATTAACTGGGACAAAGCGTTCCAGGATTTAATTATTAAGAAATTCAAAGCTAAAAGAATGACTTTCAGTTTGCCTCTGCTGATCTAATATATCTTTCTGGTTGAATGTATCTTTATACCTCAAATTTATATCCGAAATGGAACAGATGTTTTCCCCACAAAACGTAAAAAAAACCCCACATCACTCTAGTTACTGTAAGAATTGTCTAAAACATTCACCTTATTCAAGTATGTGTGATAAACTACTGGCCTATTTGTTTGCCGAACCAAAGTATAAGATGTCTGTGTCCTGGGAATTTTCTATAAAGAGAAAATAATTGTGTTGATATTGGGAATGTATGTTGGGTAGTCTAAAAATAAATTACTCGATCTCGTTTTGAGAGTCAAATTTTCCCCCCACAACCTCATCCCAATGCATGATCACTGGGAAAATCGCCAAGTGGTCTATTTATAGAACATTTAATTTAATCGCATTTGCATTTTAAAAAGTACAGTTTACTGACAAACTGACGTTCTTTTATAGTGGTAAATATTTTGTTCCACAGGTCCCTCTCCAACGCGAAGGCGTAAGAGCAAGCTGCCACACCTTCGCTCTCAATTATTTGAAGCAATTCCCTGTGGAATCAAGGCCAAATATTTCTGAAAATACTGCAAACAATGTGTCTAAAATGTTCAATTGCCCCTACTGCAGCTATAAGGCTTCATACATCCAAAATGTGAAAAGACACGTCATGTGTGTGCATACTGGCGAGAAACCCTACGAATGTAGCTATTGTTCAAAGAAATTCGCTATAAAACAAAATCTCGAGACGCACATTAGAGTTCACACTCGCGAAAAACCTTTCCAGTGTTCTGTTTGTTCCAAAAGGTTCAGCCATAAGAGCAGTTTGAAGGTTCATATTACGGTGATTCATATGAAATAAATGTCCCATTGCCAAACAAGCTTTTCATTTTTTTGCGGGGCTCTTTACTCTTCGCATATTCTGGAATTATGATTTTATTTTTGTTAATATTCAAGGTTTTTCTTTACGATAGGATGCCGGAATATTTGTAGTGGCGGTGTTGGTGAGAAATAGAGAGTGGCACAGATGAATAAATCTAGTTGGCTGGTGTCGCTCGGACGCAGTAGGATTGCTGTGAGCATTTTCGGTGTATGTATCTTACTTGTAGTGAGGTTTGCCATTACAGCTTTCCGTGCGTGATGTTGGATGATTGTGTGGCTCTTCTACAGAAATACCCGGCTGTAGAAAATGGTTGAAAGATGCACACTACACAAAATAATAGAGAAAGGATGAGTTTCCTACCAAATTATCTTGCTTCAGTGCCAATCCAGTAGGCTAAAATTAGATATATCACATACAGGAAGATCTGTATGCCCAAATTTACAAGTTGCAAATGTCTTGCAAGAAAGATCTATAGATATCCCTTGGTGTTTAATATTCTGGATATTTTTCTTTACATTAAAAAGAAGACATTAAAATAGTATAAATACGTCAGGACAAAAATTTCAAACCGGTAAAATCTTGGGAAATGGTAAATAGGGTGTGTGTATTGCCTTTACATGATCAACCCCGAATAAGTGTTTGAATTGCGTTGTGTCATATTCTTTATAAACACGTATATTTGTGGCGAGCTTGCGGTTTATAAAAATTGCTTGGCAGGCACCGGGCTCTTAAATAAAGGACCACCATCTCAATGTGCAGTGCAATGCAATGAATTAAAACGGTCGAATAACAGTATTTCCTATGCGCCTGCCAGAGAGACAGGGAGTTACAAATATATTCCATAGACAGCTTGAGCGGGAATAAATGTATCGGTGCCTTTGTTTTTGTACCAAGGACAAGCAGTAGCGATCCTGCTCGGCACGCTACTGGGCCAGGTATTGCGCATTAAGCCCCCCACCCTCAGCCTAGGACATTCAAACAAAATTTGGCGTACCTTCTGTGGAACCAACCAGTCTTATTCAAAATGGTTCAAGGCTAATTGAACCCAAGAGCAGTGTCAAGAGGGAGAAAATATATGGATAATTTTTTCCCTAATTTCCCTTTGTAAGGCTGAAATAATTGCTCGTAATATGTCTAAATATCCCCGAGTACAGTAATATTTATCGGGAAGACACGGAGGGGATGAGAGTGTTAAAAAGTCATTTCAAATGAATGGTTAAACCTACACTTTATTATTAATAATAAATTTAAATGTCGTGATGCTGAGGACTTGTTCACGAGGTTTGTCCCTGTTCTGAACCCGGAATGAATGTAAGTTATTAAACTTGAACTTAGGAGAGAGCATTTATTTCCAATGTTTTATTTACCGGGTATTGCGAAAGTCCTGGTGACACTGGTTACGACGCTTTCAACAAAGGACACTGATAGTTTTGTTGCAGTTAGATACTTTTATTGTTTTGACAAATGTGTGTTTAAATCGTAATAATAATGTGGCCTCCATCGGCGGCGAGCGTGCGCTCCAGGCGAGACCTGAAGGCCGAGCACGGTACAGACGAAGTCCTTCCTTATGCTGGCCCACACGCGGTTGACGGAAGACTTCAACTCGTCGACAATGCTGTGGCGGACCATGCAGGCCTTGCCCTCGTCGACATGGGTCCACACGCCGTAGTAAAGGGTATTGATGCCGGCTGACTGCGGCAGCCAAAAGTCCTTCGAACAGAAGTTCATGTTTGATTCGAACCACTTACACGGTCTTCTCCGTGTGGGCCGGGGCACCATCATACTGAAAGACGCAGTCTGCTCTCTTGGTGATCTTTCACCCAGGGCAGGACTTTTGTGGTCAATCTGTACCTGTAATCAGCCGCGAACCATACCGGAAGCATCTTCTCGCCATTCGAAACGACGACTACGAACATCATCACTGAGATCGGGCGCTTGGTCGTGGAAACGTAGAGGACCTCGGAGACGTCCTGGTCGAAGCTTACCACGCGGTTGTTCTGCTTATCGATGACCGGATCGATCTTGAAGTTTTTTTCATCGTCAAAAATGACGATTCGATTGCCATAACTCTTCAAGTTGTTGAGAAGGCGACGACAGCATCCCGATGTTCTCGCATACGGTCGGTGAGCAGAGGATTTTCCACTCCCCTCAAGCTCTTGCCGCCCTTCCCCTTGACGGCCCTGAAAACCGTGGACACCGAGATGTTCTTCGCGAGCGGAGTCATTTTGAGCTTCGGAGCACTTTCAAAGGCCTTCTTCACAGCCAAACGGTTGACAAATTTAGGTCCGCCTGAATGAGGTGGATCTTTGAGATCTTTCCCGTTCTTGAGCCTCTCCGCGACTCTGTAGACGGTTATCCGACTGACGTTGAACCGCTGAGCTTTGTCGGACTTGTGGCCCGCGCGCACAAGAGCTGAGATCTCTATTCTTTTCACTCCATCTCGACACATCTCGACCCAATAGATAAGACGTTTGAATGAAATCTGCTGGAAAAGTAGAGCTTTAAGTTTGTTTGACGTAACCTTTTCTTTCTATCACACACTTAAACCTCTTGAAAGATAAAAAAAGCTAGTATAACATCTTTTGCAAACCCGGTACTACATTTTTACTTTACTCTCTTGTTCAGTTCAATTTGCCAAGTATATTTACCCTTCTCACGTTCATATAAGATTGTTTGTGTGCGTAGTGGAAGGGGGGCTCTGAAACGAGTTTGATAATCATTTACTCGAAATAATGGAACTCTCGCTGGCCGAGTGGGTAAAGCAATGAATGGATCTCCGTGTCAAAGTACTAAGCTCGATTCCCGGCGGGAACGAACAGAAAAAATATTGGCACCTGCATGGAGCTGCCGCCAATCAGGTGGTTTGCCGAGCTCTACGCCTGCGTAAAGGAAACTCCACCCATACATATCTAATCACAACATCGCTGTCTTCCATCCCCGTTCCTTCGCACAGTCAACACATAACTCTTTCATCTCAAAACTCACCGAATGGTGCTTTATTTCTACGCACCCCTGACGCGGAACGAGTGGCTCAACCTTAAGCCATAAAGGGTTTCCTGCTTGCTGGTTGCTATTAAAGCACAATACTACCGCCATTTATGTACCCTCTGGTGCCTTTGTGATTGTCAACGATTGTCATTCTGATCTTTATTTGAATTTCACTATCCGATTGGGGGCGGGGGATTTGATCCACTATTGAAAATGGACGGATGGCACAATTAAGTACAGTTAACCCTCGATATAACGAACTACTCGTATATGGGGCGGGGTGGCGTGGTTAAAGACGAAAGTTCGTTAAACCCGATGGGCGTTAAAAGCAATGGAAGTTAAGTGGACTACACAACATAGTATTGATACGAACCTTGCACTGTAGGATACATGTGACACACCAACACTCACTGAGACTGGTCGTAACGCTTGCCTCTTTAAACCCGATGGAGTTCGGCCAAGAAATTTGGTTCGTTATATCCGAAATTCGTTATATTGAGGGTGGTTTTGTGTTGTTTGTTTTAGCATAGTTAGGGTTTGTATTATCTTGCCATGTTCGCAAAGCTCTCGAAATTACACCATAAGATTTTGCTTTATTCAATTGTATATTAAACAAATTTAAAAAAAGCAAAAGATTACATTTATAACAAGATGCAAACAAAACAAGGTAAAATCAATTTTACCGTGTTTTGCAATTTTTCCTATAACTAAAAGTAGATTAGTTTATTAATTTTGAACATTAAACAGGACGAATATCCGCGGGGAAATTCACATTCTCCGTTTCCTGTTAAAGTTAAACTGAGGAAAGTTGTGAAAAAAGAAGAAATTGATTAAGTGGGCTGCTACAGAATTTGAAATTTAACAGCGGGTAAAAAGTATTGAGGAAATTAATGTGCATTCGAGGAAAGGGGTCGCCCAAAATTAGAGAGCGAAAAGCATAAATGAAAATATGTATCTCATAAATTGAACAAAATATTAAGAACTCTGCAAGTACTTGTTCTGAATGATTTGAAGGAAGACATCTTCGGGTGCAGGACTTGAACAATTTGTTGTATTGTTCTGGCGTGATTACATTCCATTCTTCTCCCATCGTTGCCAGAGATCTTCAGCATTGGTCGGTTTTCAAGCCATAACCTTCTCACGAGTATCTTTACTGTGTGGGCCGGACCATTGCATTCCATGAAAACAGGTTCACGTACGAGTACTCTCGATGTTTGAAGAGTGGCGATCACATTTAATGAACCAGATTCTTGCAGTGCAGCATTACTTTGCTTTGTAAACGGGTGAGAGAATTGTGGAAACATACCCCGCACAACCCTGTCACCTCCTAATTTAACAGTTGTGTGTGTATGTGGGATTCAATATTTCACTTCCCATCCACTCCGAACAAATTTAATTTGTTTTGATCCCTGTAAAACACTCCCAATTTTCAGCGAAAGCCAACCAAGCCGCATTATTCTTTTTTAATTAGTAGTGGTTTCTTTTCATTTAGGTTCATGTTCTCGGCAATTTGACGGGAAATTGTTGAATGCCCAGTCTGGATGATCTTCGCGCACGTTACGTACCAGGACGAGGAGATGGCTACAGCTTTTCCCTTATACTCGGAGACTGGTTCCAGCTTGAGACTTCAACTCGGGACTGGTTTGTGTACATAGACTTGCAGAGTATATAACTTTTGGAGGAGGCTGGCTTCCTCCACTTTATTTGACTCATTGTTGTAGGCCGCATTTTCTTGCGCCGGGGGGAGGTGGGCCTACCCTCGATGCCGGAGCGCGCTTCCTTCTTGTTGCTTTTTTACTTATCTTTTTGGTTTTTATTTTTTTTTAGCTCGTATTTCGGCTTTGTTTTTTATCTTTGTTATTTACTTGTTGTTTTTAATCTAGCCTAGCCTAGTATTAGGCTTTGCGTGAATTAAGGCGACCTTTGCCCTAGTACTCAGTCGCCAGATGTGCTCTTAAAGGAAAAAAAAAATGCCGTGAAATACCGGGTGCTGTCTCCAAGCGGCCCTTCACCGAACTCAGTTGCATCGTACAATCTTCCTTGGGAGTGGCTTTTCGAGGGCACTCCGTTTTCTTCGTCGACTCACAGAATTCTGTTTCCTTGGGGCTTTATTATGCGTCAAGTCACTCTTTTAACATTACAAGTCCTCGAAATGGCAGCCAGCATCATTCCTTCACTCTTCAATTGGACAACCTGCTTTCTAAAGGATTTTTCAACCTTAGTTCCTTCTGCCATCCTGATAAATAATTATTACCATCAATATCAGTCTAAAATACACCTGGGACAATTGTAATTTACGTTACGATTTTTTTACGTGTAAACTAGATGGTTATTCGTTTTCTAGTTTTGGTCCGTGTTTTTTTATCCGTTGGTCTATGCATTTTTCATGGAAATTAAACTAATATTTTTCAGTAAATTTAGTTTTGGGTATTTTATTTTCTAGTTTTGGATGGTCTGTTCAAATCAAATGATATATCATCTAACATATATGCATGTGTAGCCGGTAAATTCAGCATTATATAATTCAAAGGAAGCTCATACAAAATGCCACATCGAACAGGAATTTTTATCTGTGCTCACATTTGATCAGTTTGGGAGTTGTTTCGATCGAAAAATGTTTTTTAACGCTCTATCACATTGCATAAGAATTATGAGTTGTGCCCTTTATCTTATACTTCCCAGCTCATCTTACCCAATCGAACGTTCTTGTATATAACTATCGTTATATCTTGTCTTTCAGATTCGCGCCTGGAAGGTAAACGCATCTTGTTCTACCTTCGATTCCCCCTTGCAAATTTCGACAATGCCTTTGGATCAGGAGGAGGCTTCTGAACCTTCTCAAACAAACTCCGGTTCCCAGTTCAAGCCAAGTCCTCGAAAATATTCGTATTGCCCCTCATGCCCTTATAAAAGCCCCAATACTTCTAATATGCGAACTCACATTATGGCGAAGCACACTGGAGAGAAACCGTTCCAGTGCAGTATGTGTTCCAAGCGATTTACGCACAAGAGTAATTTAAGAGTTCACCTTAGAGTTCATACTGGGGAAAAGCCTTTCCAATGCCAAAAATGTGGGCGAAAATTTTCTGAAAAGAGAACTCTGGTAATGCACAAATGCATTTCCTTGCCATCCGCATAGATCCAAGAGATCGAATTGCGACCCACATTTGAATAAGACTCTCAAATATATTTGTACGCTTTCAATTATCCCCCGTCTCTGAAGGGGATGTTTCCTCATGTTACTTGAATGAAATCTTTTAACACTCCCTCCTGGATGATCCTTTTGGGAAAGATGCGAAATAATGATTAGAAAAGGAGAGAACCTTTTGAGGCGAATGATCTGGGATGATGGGAATTGAAGACAAAAAATGTGTTTGCACGGTTGTATTTATGATTGCACTTCATGTCACTCATTTTTATTTAGACCGGAAATCTTGACCTAGGAGTACATTCCAAACCTTCCAGGACGTTTCGGCACGAGTGAACAAATGACGTTAAAATGATTCTCTTTCCTGAGAATCATTTCTTTGCTATTAGTTTCTGATTGACACTTTTTTTTATTTCTTTAGGAGAAAACTGCCTATTGATGCCTCTTAATAAGATCTAATTTGAGATGTTGTAGCTATATTTTCATTTGTTAGTTATGTTGTTCATTTCTCGACTCGATTGTCGAAAAATCCCCACTTTAGTGCTCGTATAATTATGACCGAAAGTGATTACAATATTTGTTGTCTATTATTAAAACAAATACCTGTAATTTGTGGAGATTTTAATTTTCCCAATTTTGTTTATAGCAAATATAAACTTTATTCATGGGAACTTTCTTTTTCCAACGGGCGAGGAACCATGAGTAGCCAAAACATATTGGATTTAATTCTTATATAAGAATATAGGCAAAACAAAAATGTTAAAGTATTTTTTTTATTAAATTCCAATTAAAACTTTTTAATATTAGTAGATATGCAAAGGTACATTATAACCACAGGTTCTGAATGAACAAATATTTGATTGACCCCAAGTCGGTCGCTAGATGGGCTCACAAAAAAATGATGATTGACCCCACTTGTAAACCGTGTGGATTTGTCTATATTAGGTTTATGTTGTGAGCAGTTGGGTCAAAATGTTATCTTTTATGAGCGTTCTCCAGCCCTCACTGTCTCGAAAGAAAGAATATTATTGTTCCTATCCACCTAATATTTGGTATATAGTTTCATCAATTCTACTACCAATGAAAACCTCTTTAAAAACCTCATCATTTGAAAGGTAGACAGGTAAAAGGAGGGGCGCATAATATTGCGGAAAGGTGACTAAACCGTGTTTCGACGCGCTTCCATTGATCGTGATGCATCAAGACTTTGCTTCCATTCTAAGAACATTAAGTCTTCGGATCGATGAAAGGGTTATTGGCATTGAAAAACATCTTGCATCTATACTTCAAACAAAATCATTTTCGTTACAAGTATGTAGCTAGGCAACTATTGGGGATAACAACGCATTAGTACTCATTCAGTTTGCCCCTCTTACCACTAATACAAAAAAACGCATAATATAACATTGGCAAATCTTTTTCGCACATCTTAAAAAGTTATTGTGTGATCCATAGGCAACATCTAGTGCAAGGAACATAATTCCAAGTTTGTTTTTATCTTTGGCATTTGTAATAAGTGCAATTAACAATATCAAGTTAATTAAATTTATAATCGGTAACTCCAGCATGTGTTGCGCAATTATTTGGCACTTACATTTTGTTGTAAATTCCAAAGAGCATGATATATATATATATATATATATATATATATATATATATATATATATATATATATATATATATATATATATATATATATATATATATGTGTGTGTGTGTCATCTATTAAAAAAAATAAGTTTTTTACTTAGCTGATATATTCAGAAAATAAGAGGAGCGGCTTCGCTACTGCCTTCGGTCAGTTGCCTATCCAGTACAGAACTCCTAATAATTTACTCTTGGTCTATTTTTTTTCACACCGAGGCCTATTTTATAGACCTAAAAGGCAAACAAAGAGCAACATCGAAATTCATTTGAAATACGAAAAAAAAACACCACGACGTTTTTTATTTTTCATCTAAATTTGCTCTAATAATTTTATTTTCTTTCCTGGTTTTTAGGGGCAATTACCTATTTCCTCTTGCTAAAGAATAAAATTATATCTCCTTAGAATATACGGAAAACAAAAACAAAACGACAGACAACAGCCATGCCTAAATTTTAATGTTTTTTTTTAATTTCACCATTAAAAATTCTCACATATTCGATAATCCTGCTTATTTTTCTGAACTTCACCATTTATAATTCTTTTAGTTTTAAAAAGTTCCAAAACATTGGATAATCATATTTCTTTTTTCTAAACTTCACTACTTCTTTAAATATTTCCAAAGTTGAAATATACTCCTATGATAAACTAAATCCATATCCTGAAATTTGCTCTTGGTCACTTTTTACATACAACTCTTTTTTTTTCACCAAAAAAAATCCAGAAAATTTCCCGAATTAAAATATAGTGTAATGGATGATTTAATGAAGTTAAATTACATCTTTAAGGAAATAATATGACGCTCATTGCATACAAAAATGTCATTTACGAGTATTTCTTGAGAAACCTAAATTGTCCGAGCAAAATATAATGAATCAACAATTTCACGTTTTGTAATATTGTTAATTAAGGATGAGCTTGGAGCGAGTAACTTAGGGCAAAATATAGCAGGAATCTTTTGATGCATTCGAAGTTTAGATGAAAAAGTTGTTAAGATACCTAAAAGTGGATGGAGACTCCATTTAATGTGAATACACTTGAAGTGGAAGTTATTTACCAGGAGGAGCTAATTACAATTAAAGTATGACGCTGAGAGCCAATGAAATTTTTGCATAGGTGGATACGAACAAAAAATGCCCGAAATGCATCTGCATTTATAGAAAAAAAAAGATGTCCAAATTATCAATATTGTTCGGTAGTTAACAAGATTCATAACAAAGAGAAAAATAGCCTGAATCTGAGACAGGAGATTTACGCTTACTTCTGAGTACAAAAAAACAAAACAAATGTATAAAGGATTTAGTTAGCAAGTATCAACCACAATGCTCTCATTAAAGGTAAGTACTAATTAAATCTTATATTAATTATTTTTTATTTATTTCAAAATTGGAGCAAATATTGAAAATTAACTATTTAACATTTTTCCCCATTGTTCCCTGAACGTGAAATCTGTCCCATTTGAGTGCACTATTAACAATTTCTACATAGATAAAATGTTATTCTTTAAAAAAAAAGAGGATACTTTCTAAATACTTACTCATCAGCCTTATCTACACGCTCTCTTTCGCTCTTGAAAGTTAAGCTACTTTGACTGTGGTTAATACTTGGATGGAATACGCCTGGGCCCTGGGTAATGATGACATGATATAGAATTGTAAATCGTGGTTAGGATTCCACGTAAACTGTAGGCCCCCACTCTGATATAAGTCTGTAAACAGTTTAAAAGGGGTGGCAAATCTATGCCAAATATTACCCTTAGTTATTAATATGTAGCTGTAATATCTATGACTGACAAATACACAAAGGTAATTGTAGTTAACTTCTTAATTTTCATCTAACTGTTTAAGTGCGGCCCGCAGTTTATTACATAAGCTTCAATGTGGGTCGCTGCTAAAATTATTGCCCGTTCCTGATATAAATAGAGCATTGCTAAAGCTCAATGAACTCTAATAAAGACTTCGAATTTTATATTATATATTATTGGATAAAATGCTGTAGTGTAAAAATAGTTTCAAATTTTACGTTGGGTGGGCAGGGGCACCTGGTTCCTTCAATACATGGCAAAGTAGACGGTAAAAAAAGGTTGACTACCCCTCGCCTCAACGTTTCTATAGTTACGGTAATAGTATGTAAAAACCCCCCTCAAGGGGGAATTAATATAGGAGCGATTGGGAGAGGAGGTCGATATTTCCTCCTCCCTGACACCCCCGAACGCTTTGGTCTCAATTAAACCGTGGTTTAATTGAGATCAAAGCGGTTGCTCGCTGCCTCAATGTGCACGGTTCGAATCCCACCCCAGCTCGGATTTTTTCGAAGTAAGAAATAACTATTTCCGAAGAAAAATTATTCCGTTTTCTCTTTCCTGCGCTGAAGTTGGATTTATTTCATCATTCTCTCGCGCTCATGTGATATATATATATATATATATATATATATATATATATATATATATATATATATATATATATATATATATATATATATATATATATATATATATATATATATATATATATATATATATAGAAGAGGGAGTAAATGCAAGTTGTGCGGGTGATAACAACCACCACAGTGGCTAGGACATATTTATTTTCTGTTTTTCAAAACAATTTTGAAGACAGAAATAAAGGTGCAGAAACCTTGCATTGCAGACTATATAACAATATAGTACAAGATCGTCTTCAAAATTGTTTTGAAAGGCAGAAAATGAATATGGCGAAAGCCCTGTGGTGGTTGTTGTTATCACCCGCAGAACTTGAATTTGCTCCTTCTTCTTTGTATGTGACTTGGGGATGAGCCTTTAAATTGTGAGCGGGTAAGAAGATGTGGTATAAAAATTCCTTGGAGGTTCCTAGCTTAGAGAGATGCTGGGTTTGATGGGGTGACGCTTTGGGCGAAGTAGAGTCACTGTGCCTGGTAGCTCAGCGGTAGAGCATCTGACCGGATATCAGCAGACCCGGGTTCGAGTCCCGGCCAGGAATTTCAAACTTTTTTTCCCTGGCGTTATCTCTGTCATCTCGGTAAAGGATTGCCTTCATTGTGTCGCCCTCTGCTCTCTTTGATTTTAGTCTTCTTTTCTAATGTCCCTTTCTCTTACCTCTAAAAAACTCCTATTTCTTGTCTCATTATTGCTCATTCGCGTCCAATTTATCTTTCTTATATATATATATATATATATATATATATATATATATATATATATATATATATATATATATATATATATATATATATATATATATATATGCAGGACACCTTGTTTTACAAATAAATCGATCCTAACACTGTGGTTTCCTGCATTTACACGTACGTTACTGTACTTATTTGGATATATATATATATATATATATATATATATATATATATATCCATTGACTGGGTTCATAATGTATATCTAATTCTTAAAAGAGACGTGGAATATTATTACAGTAGCATAAATTGTTGTCAAATTAAATTTTGTCTTGTAAATTGTTTGATCGAATGCGAAACTTAGTAATTCGAACATCTTCTGCTACTAAATTTTTCTCTGTCTCTGTTGCTTTGTTAAGTTTAGATCTCTTACAAGATCATCTAGATCAAGTTGTGAGAAAGGTTTTGGAGTAGTATCAACAGTTTCAGGAACATAATTTCAGTCTCTGTTTACATGATTCCATATCTGATTCATCAGAGTTAGACAAAACAACTTCTGCAGGTGGTTCAGGTACTGGAATGTCTTTTGAGTGAGGTATAGGCCGAATAGCAGATCTAAGGTTGGGATATTCCATAGCTGAAGCGTACTTCGTTGTTTTCCCCAAAAGTATGGAAATTATATGCATAAAGTTTAATTTATAGTTATGAACATATGTGTCATTACAATAAAGTGTTTTTTAAAAATAATATTACAGTATACTACTTCAAAATATAGGTACAGTGGACAATAAACAATTACTTACTTTGTATGTCTACCGAACAGAAATAGCATTCAGTGGTATGATCTTGGGGCTCTCGCCATACCATTGGAACACCAAATTGAAGGCGTTTTATTTTTCCTTTAGACCATTTGGATAAAGAATAAAAGCATGTGGTGCAACATATATGTGGTGCCCATGGTTTATCTTGGTCGCCAATTTTACATCCAAAATACAAATTATATAGGTTTTTCACTAGAGAAGAAACTTTTCTTAAAATGTTACTTAACCACATACTCGTATGTAGCCGAATTTATCTGAGCTATTAAAATTGTTGCTTTTATTTAAAATTTATTTATTTAAATAACCTGAAAATAAGAAAAAAAAAGAGTGAAATTCTTTAAAATCTTCAAAATTTGACCTAAATTGTAATTGGCAACTTACAAAAAAACTGGAGTCATTTCGATAAAAATAACTTCCATTTTTTAAATCTATACATGAAACTACATTAAAAAATGTTATTCCAATCTTTGTAGTCGACAAAAAGTTAAATTTTGTTAGTGTTATTAATTGCAATTAGACGATTACGTGGACAAACTGATTGGAGTAATATTAATTTTGTTTTTACAGTTCGAGATAGATGATAGAGCAAACGCCAAAATGTACATATTTAAATTGATAAACAACTGTTTCCACACGCCTATAGCTCAAAATTACTTCAGTTATAAAATCACACCAACGTGGACCAGTGTCTACCTGGCTGAGTAGTTGAAAGCGTTCCAGGCATTGTGTTTACAAATCAATGTGAGTATTTTTCCAATGTAAATATTAGGAAGCACCGATGAAAACATCCAATGAATGAGCTCGGATGGTAGGGAGGAAAATGAAGTAAAACAAATTTGATGCCAGCGTTTTGTCTCCTAAAAATCATGTGTACAAATGTGTTTCCCATGTATCCTTTCGCACTTTCACTGCATTCCTTTCACATCTATCAGGTGATGGACTGCGAGATCTTGCCTATTATCATCTGTTTTGTGAATGTGTATTCTCATATATGAATTTTAAGTGTGCGTACTCCTAGAGGAAGCAGGATTTTGTTTTTGGTACACATGTACAAAAAATTGGTAAACGAGGTTTCAACACGGCCATAGCTCAACATTACTTCAGTGTATCAGCAGTTTTCTAACAGAGTATGTAATTCTGACCCCTTTAAATTAATTGTAACATAAGTAATCTGCTTAGTTTTTTAATGTGGTTTGCTACAGGTTTTCACATCTTTTCTTATCGGGCTGACCTTGAGCAGATCTTAGAGTCTCTGTTGGTCTTCTAGTCTCTTTCTAGAAACTTTCTAGAAAATTATTCCCCATTTTGAAGAGACTATTTCGATTCCCTTAAACTGGTCATGCCAGACCCCTTTGGATACCGACCCCAAAACTCCATTGTGTAACATTAATACATCCTAAGTGGTAAAAACATACTGGTAACAATACTTTATTAACCGACCTTGACTTCAAGATAATGGTTTAAAAATTGACTACCAGATACTAGCAGCATTAGGTAAGGAGGCACTTGCGTGAACATTAGTGAGCACAAAGTGCTTTCTTATGCCTTTCCCCCTCGCCCGCTTTATACTCAGAGAAAACAGATACAAAAATAGGAATCTTGAAATCGTCCGAGAGAAAACATTTATACATTTGATCTATTTGGTGGAAATCTTCTGTGCCATTATATCATTGTTTTGCTTCTTTTTTTTGTCGTGAATTGAGCTTGGCGACTTTTATCTTTTTCTTATCATTCAAACGATGTCTTTCGGATATAGAACCGGAATGTAGATGCGTCTAATTCTGCCTTTGAATCTCCCTTGCGGCGTTGACAATGCCTTTGGTTCTGGTGAAGAACGCTGAAGTTTCTCCAACAAACCCCGTCTTCGTGGCCAAATAAAGTTTTCGAAAATATTTCTGCCTTTCTTGCACTTATAAAAGTCCCTGTATCACTACCGTTCGAAGCCACACCATGGCCAAACACACAGGGGAGAAACCATTCCAGTGCAGTATTTGCTCCAAACGATTTACCCAAAAGGCAAACTTTAAGAGTTCATCTCCGGGTCCATACTGGAGAAAAGCCTTCTAGAAAAAGGAGTTTGAAACTACATTGATGCACTGCATTGCATTGCTATCTACTTAGATCCAAAACCTCAAATCACGAAATATCCTAGAATAATTAATGCCTCTCGAATATGGATACTCTCTTTTATCCCTTGTCTAGAAAAGCAACATTTCTTCGCGTCAGCTTGGATGGAATTTCTACCACTTCGTTATTTTTTGATGATGCCTTTTGGATGGGAACTAATAATTGGAACGTTTTAGCCAAAAGAAATCACGAAAAGACCATTGCAGTTTCTACTTCAAGAGCATTAGGTGCACCCTGCCTGATTTCTTTAGTATACAATGCTATCTTTAAAAAAAAGAGTATTTTTTGGTGTCTGCTATATACGCATATTTTAGATTTGGTTCAAAGTAAGGAGGATAAAATAGTGGCTCTTGTCCGCGATAAATTATTCTTAAAATACTAATTGAGTGTCTTTGAAATGCAAAGAAAAGTTGACAAGATTAACAAACTTGGTAGAGCAAATTGTATCCTTATGCTGAAATCTGAGTTTTGAAACCTTCTTGCTTAGAGAAAATATTAAGAATACTAGAAATGGAATAATTTAAGATGGCTCTTCGAAAGAATACACATAGATAAATATTTTTTATTGAATTTTCCGTTATATTTCAAATGCATTGTCGCTTAGGGTGCATTTCAAACTCCCAGGGCGTTGTTTGTATGAATCATGGAGTCATAATGGGGTGCGCCTGGATGTGGTTGAGTCGCACCGTTTCCTTGGTTTTGTATTCGACCGACGCCTCACCTGGGAGGCTCATATTCGAAGCCTTAGGGTCTCTTGTACCCGCGCCATGGATATTCTCCGTTCCGTGACGTTCAGCGCTTGGGGCGCTGATAGGGCTACTGCCTTACTTTTTATCGATCCTTTGTTCGCTCGAAGCTCGACTACGGATGCGAGTTTTATGAAGCCGAGCGTTTATTGCGGAAGGTGGATTCGATCCACCACACCGGCCTCCGCCTTGCGACTGGTGCCTTCCGCTCTTCCCCCATTGAGAGACTGTTGGTCGATGCTGGGGAGATGCCACTCGCTCTGCGCGGCGTGCAGTGCAGTGCATCACTCGTCTGTACGCGCGAGCACGGCGCCTCCCTCAGTCGCCAACAGCTTTCACTGCATCCGCCGCTGATCTCGACGGTGCCTATGCCGCCGAGAGACGCCAGTCATACCCTAAGCCCTTTGGGTTTAGGGCCAGGAAACTCCTTCGAGAGGTAGATATAGCTCTCGGGCCGGTGACGCCCTTGGTTCTGCCCAGGACGCCACCCTGGAGGGTACCAAATTTGGCTATTTGTCGCCACGCCTCTGCTCCCAAAGCTTGTACGGTGCCGGGAGTATTGCGTTCGACCTTTTTGGAGCACACCTCGTGTCACGCTGGAAACGTGCCAGTGTATACGGATGGCTCCAAGTCCCAAGAGGGGGTCGGCTTCCACGCTGTATCCCCTCTGTTTGAAGTCAGCGGGGCTCTGCCAGGCGCTGCGTTTGTCTTCACGGCCGAGCTGGTGGCAATACACCACTCGGTACGGGAGATTAAGCGACGTGCCCGGTTCGGAGACCGGATTGTGATCTATAGCGACTCACAAAGCGCCCTGAGTGCTCTCGGGGCATTGGAATCTCCGCATCCCCTGGTTCGCGAGATCCGTGACGCCACGGTTTTGGCGAGCCGGGCAGATGTCGAGATTATCTTCTGCTGAGTTCCTGGACATGTAGGAATTGCGGGGAATGAGCGCGCCGATGAGGGCGCCAAAGAGTCCGCGAGGACTCTGCGACCGGACCAGCGTTTCGCTCTTCCTCACACCGACTACATGGCAGGAATACGGGCAGCTCTTCGGACTGCTTGGCAAAGAAGATCGGAGACGGTCGAAGGGAACTTAAAGTTGCGTGCCATTGCACCGCGACTGTTCCCATGGACCTATCCTCCAATGCCGCGGCGGGTTCAGGTCGTTTTCTGTCGTCTCCGAATCGGACACACTCGTGTGACGCATCGCTATTTGATGGAGCGCTCGCCTGCGCCCTATTGCGACGACTGCGTCGTCCCCCAGACTGTTCGGCACATTCTGGTCGAATGTACCAGTCTGGGTGATCTTCGCGCACGTTACCTGTCCTCGTTACCGGGATGGGCGGGGTCGCTACCGCCTGTCCTTTGTACTCGGGACGAGTGCGTGCACATTGACTGGTGGACTTGTTGACTATTGGGAGGAGGTCGGCCTTCTCCCTTTCATTTAACTAGGTTTAGTTATTTTTGTTCTTGTTATTGTTATTTCTTTTTATTGTTTTTTCGTGTTCAAATTTTTTAAAGTAGCCTAGAACTAAGCTGTTTGTTTACGCCGACTTATGCTTAAGTGGGCAGTCGCCAGATAGCCCCTTAAAAAAAAATGGAGTCATAATTAAAAACTTGGAAAGGTTTCTGCTGTCTCAGGGAGGCAACTGTCTTGCTGTGTATGTGACATGTATATGCTCTTTTGGTGACTCACGAGTATATTCTCAATCCTCAGGACTTGAAAATGGTCCATCTACCAAGCAAACTTCCTGCTTTCTCTCGTGTCCCTTTATATTCATTAATTATTTTTTATTTTTTTATTTTTTAAGAGCTCATCTGGCGACTGCCTACTGGGGCATTAGTCGCCGTATTAAAACTGGCCTAGTTCTAGGCTACTTTAAAATAAAATTAAAGAGAGAAAAAAAAACAACACCCCAAAAGGGGGAAAGGAAGCAAGCTGGTGCGTCGGGGAGAGGTCCCCCCGGCGCAGGAGCGTACAACTAAAGGAAAAAAAAAACAAAAAAAAAAACAAATGCAAAAAAAACAACAAAACAAACAAACCTTGCTTAAATAATAGGGAGAAGGCCGGCCTTCCCCAAGAAGTCAACAAGTCCACAAGTCAATGTGCACGAATCTTTCCCGAGCACAAGGGACAGGCGGTAGCGAACCCGCCCATCCCGGTACTGGGACAGGTATCGTGCGCGAAGATCACCCAGACTGGGACATTCGACAAGAATCTGCCAAACAGTCTGGGGGACCTGAACGACCTGAACCCGTCGCGGCATTGGAGGATAGGTCCATGGGAACAGTCGCGGTGCAATGGCACGCAACTTTAAGTTCCCTTCGACCGTCTCCGATCTTCTTTGCCAAGCAGTCCGAAGAGCTGCCCGTATTCCTGCCATGTAGTCGGTGTGAGGAAGAGCGAAACGCTGGTCCGGTCGCAGAGTCCTCGCGGACTCTTTGGCGCCCTCATCGGCGCGCTCATTCCCCGCAATTCCTACATGTCCAGGAACCCAGCAGAAGATAATCTCGACATCTGCCCGGCTCGCCAAAACCGTGGCGTCACGGATATCGCGAACCAGGGCATGCGGAGATTCCAATGCCCCGAGAGCACTCAGGGCGCTTTGTGAGTCGCTATAGATCACAATCCGGTCTCCGAACCGGGCACGTCGCGTAATCTCCCGTACCGAGTGGTGTATTGCCACCAGCTCGGCCGTGAAGACAGACGCAGCCCCTGGTTGAGCCCCGCTGACTTCAAACAGAGGGGATACAGCGTGGAAGCCGACCCCCTCTTGGGACTTGGAGCCATCCGTATACACTGGCACGGTACCAGCGTGACACGATATGTGCTCCAAAAAGGTCGAACGCAATACTCCCGGCGCAGTACAAGCTTTGGGAGCAGAGGCGTGGCGACAAATAGCCAAATGTGGTACCCTCCAGGGTGGCGTCCTGGGCAGAACCAGGGGCGCCACCGGCCCGAGAGCTATATCTACCTCTCGAAGGAGTATTCATTAATTTAATTCTGTACACTAGAAGTATATGGCGATTCTTGACCGCCTTATACGCCTGTGGAATTCTACTTCTCGGATCACGAAGATTTGATAAAGGAGGTTATTAAACAGTTACGCCCTTTGCTTTACCTTCCATAACACATAGAAGTGTTACTTGTTTTCAAGGATTTATTGACTTCAAGAGAACTCGTAGTGAAAAACCGAAGTGACAAAAATTCTAAAACAAAATAAATACACTATAACCTAATACGGTAATAAAATATTCAGCGCAAAAGTGAATTAATATTAGATAAGTGCCCAGATGCTCGCCAAACACTGGAAGTAGTATAAATAGTAAACACGTTAGATAAACATTAAAAAACATTGTTAGCCTGGTGCATTTTAATACTAAAGTCGGACCGATTGCCCCGAATTTAGGAATAAGTGATCCAATAAGTGAACTCCGTGTTTATTCTGAAGTAATTAAACTCATTCCACCGTTAGAATTAGTGCTTCCACCGGTACGTTTCAACAAATAAAGTGAAAACAAGAGTTTTTAGTTACATGAGCTCACCACCGGAGACTTGTGTGTAAATAAGTAACAATCTATTTACACCGACCCCTTAGCAACCTGTGCAAGTGAACAATCGTGAGAAATAACTAACGGGCTATATCCTAACCAAAGAAGAAAACTCAGAAGAAAGGTGCGTGGACAAGGACATATATTTTTTCTTTATTCTATATCTTTCTCTCCCCCCCCCCTATCCAACTAGGTCTCTAAATAAAATTATATACAAATAGGCAAGTCATAATGTCCCCCCCCCCTTCCTTCCTTTGTCCTCTATTATTACAATTGTAAGGGTATCATGGTTCACTAAATCCACTACAAACATGCGGGAAACTACAAGGATCCTTCTCAAAGCCCTAACCAGGGAAAAGCCCGACAGAGGGAAAGTATTCTCAACAATATATTCCCAACTCAATATTGCTTTGGTTAGATTAATTGATAATCCCCAAGGCTATGTAGCACTATGCCAAAATGAGAAGGACGTCGAAGCCCTGACGGCACAAAAGTCAGTGGACGTTCTGAAAAATATCGAACTAGCTCCCAGAATCCATCCCCAAATACTGACGCATAGAAGCGTTATATGTAGACGTCTAGACCCATGGGTCGGGTCTCATGACACTGAAGAACTAAAAAGAGAAATTGAAAACAACCACAGCTGGGCTACAGTGATTGGAGTAATCAAATTTAGAGAACATACACATGTCTTTAAAGTCGTATGTAGAGATAGGGTATGACTCAAAAAGCCACTGAGACAGGACTGCTGGCTTTCAATGTGAGGGTCACTCCTGATCAAATAGAGAGGGAAGAGTTCACAGAAATTCAGATCTGTTTCAGACGCTACCGCATGGATGACCACCCCGCAAGAGCATGTAAACGGCAAGACCGAAAAATGCTCTGAATGCAGTGCGGATGACCATAATTGGAGAAGCTGCAATAGCGAACGGAAAAGGTGCCTGAATTGCGGCGGAGACCACCGCACCCTCGCAATGACATGTCCCTTCAAAAAAAGCATTATAAAAAAGAAAAAAATACAGGAAGAAAAACACGTACGCCCAGGTTGCGAAAGCATCCACAGCAGAAACAACCAAGGTCAGTACTGTGCTACACGTAGAAAATGAAAACTCAACGCAGATAATGGCCTGTATTTATTAAGCCCACATTGCGAACCTATCAAAACCAGAGACGTTCAAGACAGAACTGAATATGATGTTGAAAAACAACAGAATGCCTCAAATGTGGTTACCCGACAATCCTCCATCAGAGAAGTTCTGAAAGTCAAACTGGTTGAACCCACCCAGGCTCAACTACCAAGTCAAGCAGGAAGAAACGCCTCCAACTGCAGGGATCCAAGAATCGCTGCACAAGAAGCGAGAAAGAACGCGGAAACAAGCAAGAAACGAAAAACAAGTATCATAATACAGACGATATGGAAACAGAGAGAGAGAGAAGGAACAAATAATTGGAAAAAACTCAGAACGTGCAGCCAGGGATCAAAAGAGGGCCAACAGCCAACAGAGGAATAGATCCCCGACGTCTACACCGAGGAATAAACAACAGATAAACACAAAAAGGATAAATCTCAAACTTTTCGCTACAGGGAACACTCTCTACCCCAAAGAACACCATGCTGAGGCCGTCACCGAGGGAATTATAAACGAGAAAATCAAATGGCAATACAAAGACCAAATGCCAGAGAATCAGGTCGAAGAGGCTCTTTATCAAGGAAAAATTAAATATACTCCAGAAATTTTCAATAATATCTCTCAGAGTGAGTTTAATAAAAAGCGAAACGATAAATGCAGAACATCCCCTCACCAGGCTACAAGATCAAAGCAAGACAGAAAAGAAGACTAAAAAAAGGTACAACCAAGGTAAAACAAAACAACAAGAAAACAGAAGACATATTTTACAAAATGGACACTGAAAATAGAAACCTAAAAATAATATACATGAATGTAAATGGTTGGACAAGAAAAAGTTCCGAGTATGGAAACATAATTCAGAACCTTGACCCAGACATTATTTTAATATCCGAACACGGCATCGATACCAAAAACAAAGACATGAAAATCTTCAGATACCAAGTTTATACAACAAGCCATACAGATGAGGCCTTCGACGGTGCGGCGATAGCAATCCGAAATGGCCTCATGCACAAACTTCTACCTCCATAGGATGAGTCATATGTAGCAATAGAAGTCCAAACCACCATAGGGCCCCTAACTATTTCTACTGGGTATCAACCCCCAAGAAGGGGGTACATTCCTATCCATAACTTCTTGAAGCTGTTTACCCATAAAAAAACGGTGATGTTCGCCGCTGACTTAAACGCAAGATGCAGGGCTGCTGAGTAAACCAGTACCAACGCGGCGGGACGAAACCTGGAACTTCTACTAGAGCGAAACATAGCAGTGCGCATTGGACCAGAGTTCCCGACCTATTACCCAGCGAGAGGAGGAAATGGACCCCAGAACGTTCTGGCAAACAGTGAAGAGGTTCAGAGGAAAGCCAGCAAACAAAAGAACGAACATCAAAAATCTGGAAGGAGAAGTGATCACTGAACCAGAAGAGATAGAATTAGAATTTAGGGAATACTGGTCCAATATATTTAAAATTTCCCTTGAAGAAGAAGAAAATTTCGACACAGAATTCGGGAACGGGATAATAGACCATTTGAACGAAGTAATAGAATGAACATATCCGTTCAATAACGCTACAGCGGAAAGACCCATGGATGGCCTCGGGGAAAAAGATCTCCATACAGTAGTTAAACGAAACCCTAAAAACGTTTAGGCAGCGTGCCCCAGGACACTCAGGCTTAACGAAAGCGAACTTTAGTAACGCTCCACCCAACGTAAAACAAGGATTAATTAACATCATGAACGCGGCCCTCAATACGGGATACTAACCCGATGTCTGGAAAATATCAAAAATTATATTCATTCCTAAGTCGGGGATGTCCCCAATCTCCCCAGCAGACTACCACCCGATCTCTCTTCTCGAATTTGGAGGAAAAATCTCCGAAAAAATCATCGCCAACAGAGTGCAATCCTACCTGGACGCCATTAATCTGCACAACCGTCAACAACACAGATTTAGAAGGTAGAGAGGTACGGACACAGCACTGGCGATGATAATAGAGAAATTAGTCCAAATAGAAAAAGAGAAGCACGTTGATCTAGTATTAAGGGACGTCAGGAAATCATTCGATAAAGTGTGGCGCAGAGGACTACAGTTTAAGATCCTCCAACTCGGACTCAATCCCAGATTGGAGAAAATAACCTGTGACTAAGTCATGGGCAAAAGAGCATTCATCAAGAACCAGAATTTCAACTGGAAAAGGGCGTTCCCCAAGGTGGTTATTTGAGTCCACTGCTCTACTCGATATTCACTAGAGACGTCCCTAGTCCTAGGCTAGAGGAATCTTTGTATATCCAATTCGCCGACGACGTGACACAGATTGTGGTCTCCCCATATAAAAATGAAAGGACAATGGCAAGGATGGTGGCATATGAAATAGAAAATCTAAATATATACGAATGCCGCTGTAAAATCGCAACTAATTTGAACAAGTTTACCATCATTCCAGTCAAAAGAAATAAAATAGCACCAATTTACGTAGAGGATGAGAGATATCCATACAAGAGAGCAGGCACAGTGCTAGGTTTTAAAAATAAATGCCAGGGGATATAAGGACCAAATAAACGGTATAATTACACGTGCAGGTCAGGATATAAGAGAATTATATCGATTCAGAAACCTAAGAACAAGCAATAAAAAGAAAATTTACTCTACCTACATTAGACTAAAAATACTGTATGTCCTTGCCATTAGCGGCCATTCCAAAGACTTAGATGATGAAATTGCAAAGGGTGCAAAATAAAGCATTCTTAATAATAAACAACGCTAGGAGAAGATACAGAAAACGCCAAAACCAACATCAGAGCGATAAACAAAGACCTAGGTACCAGAGCCCTCAATATTTGGTAGAAGGTGGAGAGGAATTCTGACCCAGATTTCATCAGGAATCACTTCGGAATTCCCGATCTACTATGTAACCAGGCTAGGAAAAGATTTCACAGCAGTAGAACAGCTGCGCGGCACAACCAAGACCCGATATACGCATAAAACTACCGGATAAACAATATATCCCAAATTTACCAAAAACAATCGACAAGTCACAGAACACACACACAAAAAGGCTTGAAAGCTACTATGTGCATGTGTTTTTTTTTTGTACAAACTAATAGTCATAGAATTTGATCAATATATATATATATATATATATATATATATATATATATATATATATATATATATATATATATATATCAGACTAACACAAATGTTAGGAAAACTTTAAGGCTTCGAAGCTAAATTAACAAAGATGAAATTAAAACAACAAAAACACTAGCGAAAAGAAACACAGAGATACCCTTTCCCCAGGGACCTAACTATCTTATCTATCCCTTCTTCCCAAATTTCACCCTTAAACCTTTCACTAACTAACTATTTCTCTATCTATCTAATTTCTCCACTTTTTATGTTCAATGTCCAATGGCGATTCTTCACATGTATCTGAATAGCTCGTTGCGAATACGGGGATGGCTCAAAGAAGTTGAAATTAAGTGGTCTGAAATTAGTGAGTTTAACTCAAAAATTCTTTTTAAATAGCTCGAATGTATGGCCAGCTGTTGAAATTTCGGAAACTTGCATTCTACCTTTGGTGCTACCCTCTAATGAAGTTTGAACGAATAAACGGGCTGGGTTTTATTTGGTTTCTTGGCTTTTCAATTAATGACTAACAACAGTTTCCTTTGAGTTGTTCTTTTAACATACTAACCGTCTTGGGTTTCTGTTCGCCATACTACGTTCGCAGACCAGTCATGTTTACATTGGGAGTGTTATCAACAGTGTCTCAAGATTTATTAGAGATTCGTAGAAAGACATAAAATAACACCATTTAGGTGTCATACACACGTCTTAAATGATTATTTTACAGGTTGTAGGTTGCACTAAACCAACTACATGCTTGATATTTATGAATATCATGACCGAGTTTGTGGTCGAGTGACTAGGAAAAACAACTTGGGCTGAGCACTGTGGATTAGTTCTCTCAACCGCCTTGTTTTACGCGATGGCAAATTCTCTCCCTCAAACTATCTCCATTGATTTGAGTTTTGAACTGTGCATCATCATTGCGATAGCCATGTGTTGCACTTTACCTTTCTTAAACCAGTTATTCAACCACACTACAAGTTTGTCAATGATGGTTCCAAGCTTTGTTTTGTCCACATTTTTAGTCTACACAAATATATTCGTGTCGCTTGCCTATTTAGATGCGATGCTTCCGATGTCAGGCATCCGCTTGTTTTTCAAATTATGAGATGACTTTGCCGTTCATCTTTCACCTTTTTTTTTTGTTGCCCTCTGGAAGTTATGAGGTAGGGTAGCTAAATAGATCCTATAACTTTCCTTATACTCGCTTCTTATCTTTCAGATACACGACCGGAATGTCGATGCATCTACTTCTTCCTTGGAATTTCCCTTACAGTGTTTGACAATACCTTTGGCTCAAGAGAATAATGGGGAAATTTCTCGAACAAACCCCATCTCCCAGACCAAACAAATTTCTAGAAAATATTTTCCTTGCCCTTTGTGCCCCTATAAAAGTCTGTACACCACCAATGTTCGAACCCACATCATGGCTAAACACACAGGAGAGAGACCGTTCAAATGCACTGTCTGCTCTAAGAGGTTTACTCAGAATGCAAATTTAAGAACCCACCTTCGAATACATACTGGCGAAAAGCCTTTTCAGTGCTTGAAATGTGGCCGGAAATTTACCCAGAAGAAAGGCGTGACCCTACACAACTGTACCGCAGTATCATCGGTCTAGATTTTAGACTGATAACTGTGAATTGAAACTCAGTTTACTCATTCTCTGGGAAATTAACACTTGCTCCAGTCACCAAGGATAGAATTTTGGGCTTAGAATGTTTTGGAAAAAGAAATGGTTAAAGGACAAGAGTCCAACTTCATTAACGCGACTCGCATTTAACGGGTTCTATCCCTTTAATTTAGTATTCTATATATATGAACATTTCTAACGGGTGCCCTGGTTCAACTCTTCTACATTAACTAGGGTCAATTTAACAGTTAAGAATGCATTTTAAGAAAATGTTAATGGATTTTATGTGCTTAAATACGGTTTTACCCGGTAAAATAGGAAAAATATTGACCTACATTTAACGAATCGTTATTCTTATACCATAACGAAAAATAAGGAGGAATCAAATAGGCAAAGTTCCCTTCCTTATTCACTTCCATTCATATCATATTGATACCGAACTTGGCGCTAATTCCTCTTTTCAAACTGCGCTCTTTTTCTTGGCTTTTTTTCGGGGGGGGGGGGGGAGTATCCTAATAAATATATAAAGTGTATTTCTAGTTTTTGTGTTATTTAGTGGTCACAATGCACCCAGAAGCAATCTTATTATTCATTATCAATTGGCTATCATGTGTTCTGTGGATAGGGTAATTTCTTTCAATATTTTGAATGATCATAACATTTTATGAGTTGTATAATATTTGGGAGAAAAGTCACGAGAAAAAAACGCGATTAATTAGGCCTGCTGCAAATTTCGAAAAAGAATCTGAGATGGACCGAAATAGAAAGTTCGCACACCATATATTTGGGCTAGGATGACGCATTTCACACCGGGAAGAAGATTTTTGGTATAAAGAAGGGGACTCTAAATTGCGAACTAAAATATCGGCCGCAGGTTCACGGCGATGTACTACTAAGACGCTGCTTCGTAAAAATGACGGGATCTGACCACATTTACGAATTGCTTTCACATTTATTAGATGTCGGATTGGAGAATAGCTTGGTCTAATTTGCTGTGACTCCTGGTGACCCTGTCTGTCGCTATGCTTCCCTGGCTGCTCAGTTTTGAGCTGAGGAGCTTGGGGATTGCACGATCTACTGGGCAACTTCTGATCGGTGTGCGCCGCTGCACATTTGCGAACACCAACTTTAACGCACCCAGTGTGAAGACCTGAAAAGTCCGAAAACCTGAGATGGGATAGTCGGTAGCGCCTGGAGGCGGCATGTAGCACACCAGCCCCTTCTTTTTTTTTCTCTTTCGCTGGTCACAAATTTCCGAGATTTCGATTGTTGGCAAGTTTTCAAACAGTTCAAAATTTCTGACGTATCCCTCTTGCAAACCACTCGCTCGATCTTGGTGTTGGGCTGGACGAAGTGTCCTGTGTCAGAACGACTGATCGGTGGAGAGGCATCTTCTATCCAACCTTTGTCTACTGCAAAGTGGCTTTCCCTTTGCCACTTTCGGAGCCGCTCTCGGACAGCTCCACCTCTGCGATAGAGATGCCATCCACATATGCTTTCTGAGGGGCCCCTCTGAGATTCTTTCAACGTAGAATTGCTTCCGGACGACTCTCCACTTGCGGCGGGTCACCTTTTCTCTTTCTCAGGAACCCACAGGGGTCACGGGGAGGCAGAGGAAGCGCAGCCCCTAGAATCTAGAGTAAAATATAGAGGAGCCAACAATATTAAAAACACAGAGCATTGTGTGATTTTGTTTTTCAAACGCATTATAGAATATCACGTTGGTATCGGTAGAAATTAAGAGGGGAAGCGAGTGTGTCCCTTCATCATTTCGTGGGCAAAATCACCAACCTATCACAAGACTTTTTGTGGTATATACACAGCAGATCTTGTGTCTCGTATGGGAATGGCTTCGATTATTGACGGTTTTAACATTCTACGGGAAGCTTGATGAACACCGCCATCATTTGCATCTACAAAATGGCGCATAGTTAATTAAACTTTGGCCATTTGAAGATCATCAATTCGTTAATTTTCAGCAGGATATTTTCTCAAAAGATAAACTGAGTCGACTCTTTATAGTGCTATTTTCAGAATCACTTTACTAATAACTTGCAGACAATATTGTTGAGTAAAAGCAAAGCGTTCTTTTTACTTGTATATCTGAAAAGCATTCGAGATTATGTGAACCATAGTAATTGCAGTTATTGCTTGATTATATTGCGCTGTGCAGGAAAAAAATCCTTCGGCTATGGGTAAAGTTTTTACGAAGTTAAAATTTAGGGGGAATATCTTTTCCTGCTGTACAATGTGATTGGAATTTGGAAAATGCAGCTAAAGAGTTCATATAACTTTAGTTATATCTTGTCTTTCAGAATCGCAACTGGAAGGTAGACGCCTCTAGTTCTGCCTTCGATTCATCCCCATCGCTGAGTTCGGCAATCCCTTTGGATCAGGAGGAGAACGCTGAATCTTCTCAACCAAGTTTTCCAATTAAACAAATTCCTCGAAACTACTCGTACTGCCCTGCATGCCCTTATAAAAGTCTCTACACCACCAATATTCGAAATCACTTTATGGCAAAACACTCGGGAGAGAAACCGTTCCATTGCAGTATCTGTTCCAAGCGGTTTACGCACAAGAGTAATTTAAGAATTCACCTTCGGATCCACACCGGAGAAAAGCCTTTTCAATGCCAACATTGCGGACGTAAATTTACTCAGAAAATCAATATGATAATGCATAAATGCATCTCTTTACCAACCGTATAGATCAAAGATCCCGGCTCCTTGTAAAGCATCCCTGGAGTAAAGTTCTCCTTCAAAATCAAGCAACTCCCATTCATTTTCCATTGTGTGAAATTCGAACCGCCTCCTTAATACGAGGGGTGGTCAATAAGTTTTGCGAATCGGTAGGGCAAAACAGAGGAAGGGGGATGGCTGTTTGTGGGGGTGTTATGACAAGTCAGGACCTGCAGCTGCACGCTCCTGCCTCGTCTATTTAAGAAGCAGTAGCTGATCGCAGATCGTAAGTCACAAATTTTTGAACAATGGAGAAGGTTGAGCACTGCGCATTGATAAAATTTTTGACCAAGGAAGGCAGGAATGCAAAAGAGATCCATGAACGCATGGTTGCAGTGTACACCGACACCGCCCCTTCCTATGCAACCATTGTTCGCTGGAATAGGGAGTTCCGCCATGGTCGTGAGTCCCTTGAAGATGACCCCCGTCCAGGACCCCTGTCAGACGTGACCAACGAGGACCATGTGGCCCGTGTGCAGAGGAGGATCCTCGAAAATCGACGGGTGAAGGTCGAAGAAATCGAGCGAGAACTTGGAATATCACATGGAAGTGTTATCAACATCATCCACGACAATTTGGCCATGACCAAGGTCTCTGCCCGTTGGGTCCATAGAAACTTCACGCCCCATGATCGACTTCAACGTCGTCAAAGTCCACAAGGCCAGAGTTGCACAAACTGCCCTGCGCGAGTGCGGATTCAAGAAGCTCAACCATCCCCCCTACAGTCCAGATCTGGCCCCTAGCGACTACTTTTTATTCTGCCAGCTCAAGGATGCACTGCGTGGACGCCGGTTTGGGGACGATGAAGATGTTCAGCTCGCCGTCCAGGAGGGGATTGAACAGTAGTCGGGAAGTTTCTTGTCAGGAATTCGAAGCCTCAGGGACAAGTGGCGCAAGTGTATTGAAGTCGAGGGTAGTTATATTGAAAAATAATAAAACCCTTTTCCTTATATCTCGTTTCCTTATATCTGAATTGCAAAACTTATTGACCGACACTCTTACGCTCCCTTCTGATAGATGCCATTCGTAGCTTAAACGGAATCGGACGTTTAGACACAAGGGAACAAAAAGGCAGGATTCCGATAGATCGACGTTTAATTAGAGCTTCTTTCGTTAGCGTTTAAAATTTTCCTTTCCTGCAACTCTCTATAAATAGGGGATAAATTGTTATGATGAAAGTCGAAAATAGGATGAAACTTTCAAGAAAACAACCAGGATTACACAATTTGCTGTACTTGAGAAAACCCAGCTCATGCGGTTTGCGTGAGCTGAAAACGAATGTTTGGAGAACTTCTCCCTTTGAACGCAAGCTGAGAGGTCAAAAGAAATGCGCGATACACAAGTGGTGGTAGTTCATGATAGAGTTCAAATAATAATAATGACCGTTGTATTTTCTGCCACTCAGGTCGAGATTATTAAGCCATAAATTTCTCAAATATATTTGAATCATTCAACTTGATTCAGTTCGTAAAAATCCCAAGTAACATGATTACGAAGTTAAGGGGGGGATGGGGTTAAAGGAAGTATCCATGTAAATTGTATTGATTTTCAAACGAATGTTGATGCCATTAAACGCAGTTGTAGCTGAATAAAAGTTTTAACAATATTTTTTTGAATTGCGAAATTCCTAAATTTGTCAAATCATTACATTTATACCTTATTACAAAAGGTGAAATTACGAGGGACAATCAATAAGTTTTGCAATTCGGATATAAGGAAACGAGATATGAGGAAAAGGGTTTTATTATTTTTCAATATAACTACCCTCGACTTGAATGCACTTGCGCCACTTGTCCCTGAGGCTTCGAATTTCCGACAACCAGAAATCTCCCGATTGCTGTTCAATCCACTCCTGGACGGCGAGCTGGACATCTTCATCGTCCCCAAACCGGCGTCCACGCAGTGCAGCCTTCAGCTGGCGAAATAAAAAGTAGTCGCTAGGGGCCAGATCTGCACTGTAAGGGGGATGGTTGAGCTCCTCGAATCTGGACTCGCGCAGGGCAGCTTGTGCAACTCTGGCCTTGTGGACTTTAAGACGTTGAAGTCGATCATGGGGCGTGAGGTTTCTATGGACCCAACGGGCAGAGACCTTGGTCATGGTTAAATTGTCGTGGATGATATGTTGATAATACATCCATGTGATATTCCAATTTCTCTCGATTTCTTCAACCTTCACCGGTGGATTTTCGAGGATCCTCCTCTGCACACGGGCCACATTGTCCTCGTTGGTCACGTCTGACGGGCGTCCTGGATGGGGGTCATCTTCAAGGGACTCACGACCATGGCGGAACTCCCTATTCCAGCGAGCAATGGTTGCATAGGAAGGGGCGGTGTCGGTGTACACTGCAACCATGCGTTCATGGATCTCTCTTGAATTCTTGCCTTCCTTGGTCAAAAATTTGATCACTGCGCGGTGCTCAACCTTCTTTATTGTTCAAAAATTTGTGACT
Organism: Ceratothoa steindachneri; assembly: GCA_963969495.1. Taxonomy (NCBI): domain Eukaryota; kingdom Metazoa; phylum Arthropoda; class Malacostraca; order Isopoda; family Cymothoidae; genus Ceratothoa; species Ceratothoa steindachneri. The sequence goes on along the minus strand of OZ018321.1, from coordinate 147,537,485 downwards.
GACGATTTGCGATCAGCTACTGCTTCTTAAATAGACGAGGCAGGAGCGTGCGGCTGCAGGTCTTGAGTTGTCATAACTTGTCCTAACACCCCCACAAACAGCCATCCCCCTTCCTCTGTTTTGCCCTACCGATTCGCAAAACTTATTGACCGCCCCTCGTGTCTATATCGATAAATTCTAATGGCAAGTGCCCACTTCCAACATCGCTTACATGAGTAACTAAAGGTTAGCATCAGTTGGGTTTTAAAATTTTTGCTCTTATATAATGCGTTTGTTATTCTTTATTTTTTTATTTATTCTCTCGTCTGTTTTTCTTAATGAAATATCGCCCGATTTCTGATTCCATTGTTAGATCGGTTTCCGCTTGATCACGTCTGTTTATTCAGCAGCGACAGAATGACGGACGGACGGACGAACTTGCAAATAAGAACATTAACCGCTTAACACGAGCACTCGTCGTGTGAAGAAGCCAATCCAAATGCACCGTGTCCTTCTTTTTTTAAGTTTGAATTCTAAGGACAATTGACATATATACATATGTGGTCCTTAAGTTACATGACATTCTCTCACCTGCGACATTGGCAGATAGTCGCCATCGTTTTGATACCCGAAGGCTGAATGTATTGACAAAATTTATGTCTTAACAAAATCAAATTCACTTCAATTTGGTCTACGAAATTCTGCTCGAGTTCTTCTGTAACGTTCTCTGTATCTTGTCTTTCAGACACACCAATGGAACGTAGATGCATCCATGTCTCACTTCGAAACTCACTTGCAAAGTCGTTCAGTACCTTTGACGCAAGAGGACAAAGATGAATCTTCTCAAGCAAATTTCAGTTCCCATACCAAGCCAAATCGTCAAAATTTCCCCCAGTGCCCTCTTTGTCCCTATAGAAGTTACTACACCACCCACATCCGAAGCCACATCATGGCCAAACACACTGGAGAAAAACCCTTCCAGTGCAGTATTTGTTCAAAGCGTTTTACTCAGAAAGTACATTTAAGGAGACATATTAGAGTTCATAGTAGAGGAAAGCCTTTTGATTGCTCAAAATGTGGAGAAAACTTTGTCCGAGAGTCCACTTTTATGACACACAAATGCATCTCGATGCCACAAGCCTAGATACGAAACCGGTCTTCCCAACTAACATCCTTCTTCCAAATATGGCAATTCTTGTGTTTTCACCGCTTAGCCCTCAGTATTTGAAAATTGGTGAATATGGGAAAAGTGATTAAATGAATAGAAGGTATAAAGTCCGATTAGTTTTGGTGTTAAAGCCCCGAAATGCGCTCAACCTTCGAGAACCTGCCTACCTTCCACAGTTTAGGCAGATTATCTAGCACGAGTTGGGTCTGGAAGAACCAGCATCCCTACAGGTGCCACTGCAGCATGGTTGCGCATCATGAACCTGGCACTGTATTGATGGGTCCTGCAGCAAAATTCCTTCAAGTCAGGTCGGATGAAATTTCAACCTTCGTGTATAACGAAATGCAGTTCCTGAGGCAAGGAACCATAGATTGGGGGACTTTGAGGTAAAGGAGAGGACAAAAAGGCATGGTTCCCGCATTGCCCCCCTTCCTACTCTACGAATATTAGACCTGCTATATCTCGCTTATTTAGTACTTTATGTTAACATAGCAAATATCCCAATGGAAATGCGCAGTAGTCATATTTGTTAATAGTTGGGAAGGAAGAGCCAATACATCACATACAGTTTCAGCTTAAAAGCGGAATTGAGAACTTGACTCTTAAAAGAACCATTTGATCACATGATACTGGTCAAAAAACAACGAAAATTATCGATATTGAAGGTGTGAGATTGAGTTTCGAAATTTGCCTTGGGATTATCAATAGTGAGAGACTGGCCTGGGCCAATAATTGACGGTTCAGTCTAAAAATAAGGACTCAAATGAGGTAGGGTTGTGTTTGTGGATGGTATTAGGTCTAAGGATAGTAGGTAAAAAGGGTGAAGAGTGTGCGAATGTAAGTAATGATGGCTGGGGACATAATGATTTTCGTGGAGTGGGGGGGGGGGGTCACCTAAATCGTGCTAATTGGGATGTTGCTAAGGTAGAAAAGGTTTGAGCAAAGGGGCTATAACTGAGGGTGAATAGGTTCGGGCGTATTGTGTGTAGTAATAGGCTCAATGTTATAGGTGAGCCAAGTAGAGAGGGGGCGTTGTAATGAGAGTGAAGTGATTGAAGTACTTGAGATGCCTGTGGTTGGGGACTTTCAGGTGAGGTACTTATATTGGTAGAAATTGGCGTGTCAGTGGAAGAAATGGGGTAAGTTTCTTTGCCATATACTCGGAATTGCTGATGTGACTGAGAGGTATGGTAGTTTGATGTCAGGTAGTGCAAAAGATACTGTTTTGATGGCGCATTCAGGAGTAAATGAAAATAAGAGGGTTGGTACCGTTCAGTTAGGAAAGAGGCTTGATAGATTGCTGGGGAGAATGAAAGTTGAGTGAAGGGTGTTTTGTCGGGGTTGCTTCCTAGATGAATATTGGAATGTCGCCTGCAATAAGGTTGAATGAAAGGCTAGGTTTGTGTTCGCCGAAATTGGGATGGTTTTTCTGTAAGAAAGAGTTGTATGTATGCAATGGATGGGTTGCATCAGAGTAGCACAGCTAGTACGAAAGGGCTCTTAGGATTTTGCTGCAGCATATAAGGTTAATGGCAAAATTTTGATCAGGTTATAAAAGGTGCTTCGGGGTTAGTTGTCTAAAATTGTTCATAGGCTTAGTAACAAAAAGGAGTTATGTATTTAGTTATATCATGACTAGGAACGAGCTAAATAAGTTTATTAAAAAGACCCAAACGGTATCAGCAATTAATTTAGTTCAAAATAGCAATAAAGATTCATGAAAGTTTGTTTATATTTTTTATAAATCTAGCATAAATAAATTTTGCTTCGGTAATATTACAATTGCTCCTGAACTTCACAATAAGACTACATACAGTGGGTGCAATAAATATCCTATACATGGTCATAAGTTTATTTAGTATTCTTAGTCTTCGCCATATTAGAATTAGAGTGTGAACGATGACCTCCTTCCCTTGCAGCCCTCAGACACTAACTGAGGTCCGCTTTTTCACGTGGACGAAGTAGATTATTTTTCTAGAAAGTTCTACATCATTCCTGTCACGTAAAGCACTCTGGAATGTTCGAGAACTATTTATTATCGCTTTAAAACTAATTTTGCGGGTGTGTTGAATACTTTCTGAGGCGATAATCTAACGCTTTTGTCCATATAATATCAATACTTTACTATTTGTGTATTCTAATACTGAATTTGTATTCAATGTACAAAATACATAAGATGTTCAATTTTCGATTACTTTTCTGTTGTGTAATTATAGTAAATAAACTTTTGACCATGTATCGGATATTTATTGCACCCACTGTATATTACATCATATTTAAGTTTGGAGGAATGCCCCAATTATTGTAAAAAAGTAAATTTCTTGCCAATTTTTAAGAAGGGATGTAAAAAGAGAGGAAGGGCCCAGTAAGGTTAACTTCTATACTTTGTAAAATTCTTGATAAAATAGTAATTTTAGAGCACCTAGATAAAAGAAGGCAGTGCAGATGTACTTTATGTACTTGCATTTTGGCAAGGTCTTTGAAATGTTTGACAAAGAAGACGAGTTTTTAAATAAAAATGCATGTTTTTTTTTTTTTTAATTTGATAGCTGAATCGCGGAAAGAGAAATCAGACGGCACCAACTAACTAAAGAGTAAAATCACAGTGAATGTACGTTATCAGTGAAGAATATCAAAGGACAGCAGTTCTGCCGGGCCCATTACCATTAATAGTTTATATAAATAAACTCAGGCAGTTAATGACAAAGTGAAGGTGTCTATTTTTGCTGATGACACCGAATTAGCTGCTTTAGTAAAAGTATTTAAGGCTAACTTTAAAGTACAGTAATTAGTTTCCAAAGTACACAGACACCACATGGCTTTCAACTTTCAAAAGGGCAAAGTTATTAACGTGAGACGGCATAATATGATTTAGCTATGTGGTGGATGGGCATTAGATGAACTCGTTAGAGGATGAGAAGGAAACAGTGTAAATAGATGGCGGTGCTTCATATGACTGTAGTTAGGTATTGCCATTCATATCTCGGCCAGGACGAATGCATCCCGGACCTGGTAATGAAAACAACATAAAGATAAAGGGGGGGGGGCTATGTTCTGCGTCAGGGTTATGTGGATACAACTATCGACCGGCTGGATTCCCTTGGAACAAAGGGGAGTTAGCTGTGAAGAGGAGAGGAAAGGCGGCGATGTTTTTGATTGGCTGTGTGTGATGATCTTGGTAAGATCTACCTACCCTTGCAGGGTTAAGCACAGCGCGTCCACCAATCGGTTGTCGGACTTGTACGCTCTCGCTTGTGAGCGACCGCGGGTCCTTGACGATTGAAAACCAAGGTAGTCTCCACTAGGCGGGCCAGAGCTCCTTCATAAGACTGTATAGAGATGGGTTTGGTCCCTTCATTTCAGTCATACTATCCACCTGCTTCCGACTGTTCAAAGGAAGGCAATAAAGATGATACCTTCTCTGAAGCACCTTGAAGATGTAAGTGGACTGAGGCTACTGAGTATACATGTACACATTTGAAAGGAGGTAGGAAAGAGAATATGGATGGTTGTGTTATTTTTTTACCATAATAGATTAGTTTGATATTGGCAAATTCTTTGCTTTTGAAGGTAATTATAGGTTGGATTTAAAAAGAGATTTTGGTAGGTTTCTGGAATGAATTTTCTCAGGTATTCCAAATCGAATATTTTCGAATGTAGTTTAGATGAATATATAGGGGAGGGGGGGATTACTACAAGCTTTTACGTTTTTCTTTTGGGTATGAATTGTATATCTGGTAATATCGATATTATTATCTACCTACCCTTCCAGGGTTAAGCACAGCGCGTCCACCAATCGGTTGTCGGACTTGTACGCTCTCGCTTGTGAGCGACCGCGGGTCCTTGACGATTGAAAACCAAGGTAGTCTCCACTAGGCGGGCCAGAGCTCCTTCATAAGACTGTATAGAGATGGGTTTGGTCCCTTCATTTCAGTCATACTATCCACCTGCTTCCGACTGTTCAAAGGAAGGCAATAAAGATGATACCTTCTCTGAAGCACCTTGAAGATGTAAGTGGACTGAGGCTACTGAGTATACATGTACACATTTGAAAGGAGGTAGGAAAGAGAATATGGATGGTTGTGTTATTTTTTTACCATAATAGATTAGTTTGATATTGGCAAATTCTTTGCTTTTGAAGGTAATTATAGGTTGGATTTAAAAAGAGATTTTGGTAGGTTTCTGGAATGAATTTTCTCAGGTATTCCAAATCGAATATTTTCGAATGTAGTTTAGATGAATATATAGGGGAGGGGGGGATTACTACAAGCTTTTACGTTTTTCTTTTGGGTATGAATTGTATATCTGGTAATATCGATATTATTATCTATTGTAGTTGCGAGATTAAACATTTCGATAAGCTTTGTGGTGGCATTCCGGACATAATCTGGTGGATTCAGTTTATTTAGGGATGTAGAATAGAAGCTGCTTGATTGACTCCGATGACCTTTTGGGAGGCCGTGGCGTTTTTTGTGATTCATAAAATTATCTTATGTTGTACCAAGATACCATGGCTGCAAAAAAAGCGGGATGTATTTGCAATTTATAAATCCCTATTCATCTTGCAGTTCCATTAAACATACTTAATTCATTTATTTTTCTTCGAGCTTGTCCTTTTGTGTGGTGGTTCCGTGTGACGTGATATTTTTCCCTTGACTTGTCATATATATATATATATATATATATATATATATATATATATATATATATATATATATATATATATAAAGGCCCAAGGAAATGATAATTGATAACACAACCCAGAAAAACACTTAGGAGAATATCACGTGAACCAATAAAAGCTTAAGAAGGAAAATGGGAGATGTAGAGAACGGAAAGATCGGATAAACTATTTTAACCGTTATATGATTTGAACCTGTATCATTAAGCGCTATCGCTTATATGACCAAGACGCTGATTCACTTATATACATCAACGCTTAATTGATTCGGCACTTATAAAATAAATTCCCAACTTTAATACTTCCAACGGCCAATTCAAAACGAATACCTTAATAAGCAAGAAATTCATACTTCCGTTTCTCAAAAATGCCGACACATTCTCGCATAATCCACCTTAGCGCCTCTGATTTGTGTGTTTATACGTTAAGCAATTTCTGTATCTCACTTGTTCACTAGCGATTGATATTGACGGATGTCTCCGTCGAAACCTGGTTTCGCATATAAAATTAGTCCTATTAATGTGTTTTTTTCCCTATAGTTACACATAAGCTACTGTACTTTATTGCATATATATATATATATATATATATATATATATATATATATATATATATATACACATATATATATATATATATACACATATATATAATTCTAAAAAAATCTTGGCACATAAATATAAAATAATTTAGGTATAAATACTTAATTACTTGGAAAGCACTTCAAAATTAACCACAATTGATATTTGCCCTAATTTAATCGAAATAAGACAATAAAATTTTAAAATAAATAAATGGGAAATTTGAGCTTAATGATTATAACATAATTCTTTAATCTTGAGACGTATGTTGACAAGGCAACTCTCATTTCTCCATTCACTCTCTGCAATCTTTCTCTAGTTCCAAAATACTTCCAATGGTTGTTAGATTTTTTGATAAATGTTTAAAATAGTTATTTTTTGCAATTTAAGCATTTTAAAAATGATTTATTGGTCGCTCCCGCGACGCCCCAGTTGAAAACCACAACGCTAAACTGCCGTTGGAGGAATCTAGTTCTGGCTTGCTCTTCTTATGAACTTCTTGGGGCATCGAAAGAGTTATACCGTCCTTAGACAGCCTCCGTCTTTGAACTTTTTGTGCCATGTCAAATTTGCATTGCTTTGGGTGCATTTTATCGAATTCTTTCACAAATTCACGCTGCACAGTCTTGTTCTACAGTTCGAGCTTACTCTAAATCATAAAACATTAGACATCAAATTTTGACCCGTTTCCACAGATGATGTTAAAACTTAAAGTAAATTGCACGAAAATTGGCAAAGCTATTAGATTGAGAAGCGATATCATTTTTTTTAGAAATAAATGGTTCACTAGAGCGTCATCATAGCGGAGAGGGGGTGGGGGGGGGGGTAGTCTGTCATAAGTTCCCTTATGTCCGACCTGTAAATATCACTCTTTTTGAACTCACCTTGGGGAGAGGTGTGTCGAACCACGTTTCAACAAACCCTTCCGAGACGCGTACCGCTTTTATCGTTTATTCTTTTGAGAAGTTCAGCCTTGATAAATTTTCAGCTGTCGCCTGAAGGAATATTGAAGGCGTTCCTTGATTTTTAATTTTTTGTTTGGGAGCTCCATTCTGCAATGCATAGTTAGGTGAGGAGACGGGGTTATTGTCGTCATTCCAACTTATCTAGATTTTAAACGAAGCTGAGAGTTTTGGTGGGGGCAGGTGAATTTGTAAATAATGTTTGTTCACTTGAGTTTGCTATATTGGTTACATATATTGTTTTTCATAATGAAATTGCTTATTCCTTTTTGTATTAGATTACGAGTATTAGATTAATTTTCTCATTTAAGTTTTTACGGTTAACATTTCGCTGGTTTATTTCTTTAATAATTCTTCCGTCTGTTTTTGTAGGCGGAACTAAATTGATTCCTGTAGATTTTTTTTCCTTGTCATTAGGTGATAGTGGTTCTAGTTGTTGTTGGAAACTATAGAATTTGCGCAAATGAAACTTGGTATGGTGGTCATTTATTCTGTTCGAGAACCCAATATTAACCAAAATTTGTTTCACGCTTCCCAGGCTCAAGTATAGCGAATAGCGCGTCTAATGTACACATATATTAAAGACGCTAATTTTGTACATATCAGGGACTCACCTTCCGCGTTCAGCCATTTCCTGTTAACCTGTCCCACGGAAACTCCATTCAGAGTCCCAGTTGGAAAATCGTCCATCCACTTTTGCGAACTTCTATATCGAGCGACTGGAAGAAAATTTTAATGGATGATGACATTAGGCTCTCAACTTGCTGCAGGTACATTGCTGATGTATACCTAGTAATGCGCCATGAAACCCATGTACGACAATTACAGAGAGAAATGGAAAATAGTTCCGTTTCCCGTTTCATTTATGAGTTGGATCTCGAAATTGAGAATCAAAGTGGAAACTATCTAACTAAAGTCTATAGAAAAGCTACCCACACGGAAAAACTCTTTCTTAGAAAAAAAATCTCCCCAGTCATGTGGATAATTCCTATATGGGAACAGAATCTGGCCTTTAGTGAACCTACAGTACTGCCAACATATTTCCTCTGATTACATCAAGGGCAATTAAATTCATAAATGTCCGAGCACTTCGCCTCTTGCTAGATTCTGTCGTCCCATTTAAAATATTGCTTCTAATAGTCGTTTATTTATTTTTTTTTATTATTAAAATCAGTTCGAAAGAACTTATTAAAAACATTTATGATCTCATTTAAATTTATAGTTAAAAAAAAAAATCTAGAAAAGTAATGTAGCGAATATCTTTAGAAACAGTCGTGAGTTTGAATTTCGAATAAATATTAAGAATTTTGGCTGTAGTCGTTTCAAAGAGGGCTGCAGGTAACAGTCTTTCGCTGATGGGTTCTACGATAAGTTGGGGGGGAGTTGCGAGAAATGAGCGTTCTGACGAAGGCGCCAGGTTGTGTGGACAGACACTGAGCGACCGCACCAACATTTTGCTCTTCCTCTTCATGTTAGGAATCGAGACAGCCCTTCGAAGTGTAGAGCAAAGAAAAAGGGAGACGACGGACCGGATTCGCGTGCCGTTGCTCCTCGACTGTTCCCGTGGCTTTACCACCACCCACTGCTTCGACCGGGTTAGATCGGTTTTGTGTCGCCGCCAATCGATTGAGCCCCACCCCTTCAACTTTTGTGTCAAGATTGCCCCCTCCCCCCCCCCCCCCCCGCCTCCGCCTGACTAGACGGTGAAACTCCTTTTGTTTGAATGTCCTACTTTGGAAGGGCTTTGTACTTGGCTGAGTACCGTGACATGAGAGGGTCGCTACCGCCTGCTCCCATTCCTTGACGGGTTGGGGAGGGGAGGGGCTTCTGCATCCCCAGCCTGTGGTTTGATTGAGTTTTTTTGGAGGAGTAGTGGGGTCTCCATAGTATTTAATTATTTAAATTGATCACTGCAAGCTCAGGGGTACCCGAGTCTCCGAAGGAACGGACCTCTCTAGGCACCTTTTTCTGCTTTTATCGTTTATTTTTTATTTAACTTAGTCTCTTTGTTTTTGTTTTATTCCTATATTTTCTTTAATAGCTCCAAGATGGGCTCGTTACTTTAATTTCAACGGCTGTGCTCTTGCTGATGGCCGCCAGAAGGGTTCTCAAAAATAATTAATCCGAAAAATATGAAAATAAATAATTATTGTTAAAGAGCTTGATGTCTAAGGCTCAGAAATACAGTATGTGCAGCAGAGTGGTTTGAAAAGTGTAACTCGGTTGTGAAGAATAGACCGAATCTTGAGGGATGAGAACAGAATGGCTATTTTTCACCTTTCGGTATTATTAATTTAATTTTCGCCTTGAAACGATTTCCATACGAAGAAACCTATCTACCTAAATGTACCATTGCATTTTTAGGAATTGGCTTTAAATTATGGACCATGTACTTACATGTGCGTCTAAATGCATAGGTAAAGCAGAATATTTCCGGATACGCATTATTATAACTGTCGATGTATTAATGAGAGGGCTCTGTGGGTATGCTTTAAGCTTACGTTAATGAATTCAAATTGACTCCATTTTATAATTTCTTTACTTCGCTGTTATATTAAATTATTAATTTTACGATTTATCAGCCAAATATAATTTGAAAGGTGATGGTGAGATTTAGCTAAATGGCTTCTATAACCATCGGTGTATCTTGTGTTTCAGATACAAGGGCGGAACACAGACGCATCTTGGTCTCCTCTCGAACCAACCTCGAAAAATTCGTCAATAACCTTGAGTCAGGAGGAGAACGGAGAATCTTCTCAAACAAAACCTCTTTCTCAGATTAAGAAAAATCCTCGAAAATACATTTACTGCCCCTCATGCCCGTATAAAAGCTATTACAGAACAAATGTCCGAAGTCACGTCATGGCCAAACATACAGGAGAGAAACCCTTTCAGTGTAGTATCTGTTCCAAACGCTTTACCCAGAAAATACAGCTAAGAACCCATATTCGAGTACATACTGGTGAAAAGCCTTTTCACTGCTCAAATTGTGGGCGAAAATTTGCTCAAAAGATCAGTTTGTTAATTCACAACTGCATACCTTCACCATCTAGCTAGACCAAAAACGCTCCCTCTCAATCCTTTGTAATAAGACTTGTTTCGTATATGAAACCCCAAAGTTCCTCGTTTAGAAAACATTTTTTTCACTGTCGTAGGGATGTGATTCCAAGGTGACGAACCAGAGATTTATACTTTGAATGGGTAGGATACCAATTTCCTCTGCATTTGCAATTGATTTTGTACAGTTGTTCCCGATTTATTTTTGTTATTTTCTTAAATATCGAAAGGGAAAAGTAATTTATCCGATACACTTCACTTGGAGAGGAAAGAATTAATTTTTAATGCAAGCAGTTGGTTAAATAACATTTCATCCGACACTCAAAATATTAAGAATGGCAAGAATTAGTATAGCCAAGCTTATTAATACTAGGCTCAGGAAGAATAAGGGACACGGGCATTTTGAAATTTTCTCTAGCTTACTCTCAAAATTATTTTAGAATTAAACTTCCTTGGAAGACTCGTTCGCGAGTGTTTTTAGTTTGTTCTTGAGAGGGAAGGGAATGATAGGTTAAAAAGCAGAGTTGGTATGAGGTACTTCGCTCTTCTACTCGAGCTTCCTCAGAATGACAAGAAATAAAATAAAAGGATATGAGTCAAGAACATTCTGACCCAGCCTCTCGCCGTCCTCCCTTCCAGGGATCCGAGCAAAGTTGACCTATTCGGTCACTGGGCATACCGCTTTAAGCGGGGATCCGAAAAACGGTGGTATTATTTCATAGTTTTTTTCCTTAATCCTTGGACAGATTATAGCTCTACTCTTCTAATATTTTTATGGCTCCTCTGTTCGTTCTAAGCTTCAGTGAGGATGTGTGTTCTACACATCTGCACCCGAGCGTTTATTGCTGAAGGTGGACTCGCTCCACCATACCAGTCTTCGCTTTTCGATGGCTGCCTTCCGCACCTCCCCTATAGACTCCTTTTCTAAGCTGTTGATGTGTTTCTCGCCCTATGCAGGGTGGTATGACCTTGTGCGCGCGGGATCAGCGTCTCCCCGAGTCGCCAACGGCTCCTCATTCCGTCCGCCGCCAATCGCGACGGTAACTAATGCTGATGGGATACTCCATTCATGTTCTAAACCTTTCGGATTTACTGATAGGACACTCGGTTAATGTAGGTAAATCTCGGACCGCTGGCGCCATTAGTTCTGCCAAAGACACCTACCTGAAAAGTACCACTTTTATCGCCACACCTCAGCATCCAAAGCTTACGCAGCGCCGAGAGATGTGTTCGTATTTTTCGTAACACATATCGTATCACATTGGAGCTATGCCATGTTTACGGATGTCTCTAAATTTGAAGAGTGTTAGCTTTCATGCTATCTTCCCACCTGTTTAAGCCCAGTGAGGCTCTTTCGGTGCTTGATCTAGTGCAATTCCGCGTTCGAGACATGGGGTTGCGCGCCGTGCCCAGTTCTGAAACCGACTTGTGATTTATAGTGACTCATAGCGCACTGAGTGTCCTTTAGGCATTGGAATCTTCGCATCACTTAGGTCGCAGTATTTGTGACGCCTCATCTGCTGCGAGCCGGGAGGATATCGAGCTTCTTTTCTGCTAGGTTCCTGCGCATTTAGGAGTTGCAAAAAATAGTACGCTGATGAAGGCACCAGAATGAGCAGCCGGACCATTGTTTTGCTCATCGCCATTGACTGCATGGCAGCAATCAGGATAGCCCGGAGGGCTGCATGGTAAAGAAGACAGTGGACAAGAATGTAGAGGCGTGGCATTTCCCCCTGAATTTTTTCCGTGTAAAATCTACATCTCCGGTTTCGGGTCGTTTTTTGTCCTCTATTCTATAGGCGTTTTGTGGACGACTCCTTTGCATTTTTCTAAAATAGAGCCTACGTTGACTGGATTAGGGATTAACTTTTTCAGTTCTGTGATTTTAAATATAAAATTTCAGCCATTAACCTTCCAATTGCGACTCAATGCATCATGAATTCATGAAATTACATGTTGACTTCCCAATGCGCATCTTCATTGGGAAAGCAACGAGAATTTTCGTCGGCACAAATTATTTATAGTTCCTTTTTCGAGAAATTTAAAATAATGGATTTGTTTAGGGACAGTTGGTATATCTATTTTTGGTGAATAAATATTATAAATGCCATATCATTCATTATAATATTTATTCACCCAAAATAGATATACCTACTGTGCCTAAACAAATCCATTATTTTAAATTTCTCGAAATGGGAACTATAAATAATTTGTGCCGACGAAAATTCTCGTTGCTTTCCCAATGAAGGAGCGCAGTGGTGGTGTGTACAAGTTTCTTTGTCCAGGTTGTTCATCGCCGTCATACATCGGCAGCATTCGGCGATCGTTGGGGGTTTGTTTCTCTTCACATAAGGAATCAGCCATAGAATGGAGCTTGTTCTTTCTAAAAAACAACATTGGGATCACATAATTAATTGTAAGACGTCATGACTAAAAAACTTTAAAATCATACCTACCAATAAATGTCCGACCAAACTCATGATAACGGAATAAATATATCCTTAAATCCTTAAAACTAACTTTGAATTCCGATATTTCGCAGTTTCATTTCTTGCTCTGTAAAATATTTTATCGCTAAGTGTTAAGGTGTGTATACTAGTGTTCTTTACTATATTTATCAAATCCTTTGCATATCATATACCTAACTTTGTAATAATTATTTAAAGTCTTCAATTATTTCATACAGTAAATTAAGCCTTTAACCTAATTTCGAGTTAATTCAATCCACTCATGTAGTTTATTTCCTTTGGAAAATCTTTCCTCAATCTGGAGTGATATTATCCCGAAAGAGAAACAAACGTACGGCTGAGGAGAGCCTTATTAACCGCGAAGCCCGTTTCCCGATCGCACCGAGCAATCACGTTGACGCTTGGAGAACGTAAAGGCTAGAATTTTGGAATGTAGGCCAAAGGAGTGCATTTTATAAAACCAGGTTAAGTGAGGGGTCTTTGCTATGTGTATGTGTTGTCTTACATATCATATTGTTGCATTTTTATTATGATACTATTATTAATGGTACAAGAATAATGGGAGTAATAGTAATAATAGTGGGTGAATAACTTTTAATACATATGTTTTCCTACAGCTGCAAAACATTAATTTTCCTCATTTATAAACTGGTGATTGTGTTTTCATTGCATAATAAGATTGATTGTTGGTAGGACCAAAGTGGTAATTTAGTAGGAAACTTTGTTTTATTTACTGAGAGACTGACTAATGGGGGCAGAAATTCCGACTGGCAGACAAGAGTAACGGCATTAGCATGAGCATCGGGAGTGCAGGAGTCTATCTCTCCTTTAAGCAGCATCATTTATGTATTCCTATTTCCTTTAGTTTACATTAAAGCAGACAAGTACGCATCTTACATTTTTATTTATTCCTTGTGATTTTAGGGCTTCTTGAGTGACTACGTCATCTTTTTCCTTGATTTTCAAACATTTTGGTATTTTAATTGTTGTTTGTCATAAACAAATTTATATTCATTTCCCTTCTGCTTATTTGTTACGAGCAAAATCAGCATGCATTAGACTAGCTACACCGAGCCTCTTAAATCAATTGAATATCTCAAATATTAAGGAAGTTATGGTTGTTTGAATATGTGTCAACTTTAACCATAACTTATTTAAAACCATGATTTTAGCGCTTGTCCTCTTGTGGTTTGTATATTCCCAGAAATCGGAGGATGAGCGCTCAAGCTCGAACGTAAGTTACTCGGAATAAATGGATTTGAAAGAATGCTTGATCATTTGTCGTCATTGTCTTCCTCCTAAAAAATATATACTTCTACAAGGGACGGAGATCACTACTCTTTCGATAATGATAATAATAATAATATTTCTCGTGTTCCGAAGGTTCGGGACTAGTGAAACCACTAAAGGACGTCATATCAGCTCGGGCTTTTCTTCTATCCTCTCCTCTCAATCCGTTGTCAAAGACATTCAATATTGGGTTCTTCTTGTTTACACACACACACACACACACACACACATATATATATATATATATATATATATATATATATATATATATATATATATATATATATATATATATATATATATATGGCAATGTACCCCTATTCAATCGAGTTCACCAGAATTTAGCAAGGCGCATCGAATTATGCATTGCAAATAATGGAAATCATATTGAAAATTAATTTCTTAACATTATAATTAAATAAAATTGTTTTGTTCTAAAGGTATGGATTGATCCCCTATGTACCCAGACTTTGTGGACACCCTGTATATATATATATATATATATATATATATATATATATATATATATATATATATATATATATATATATATATATATATATATATATATATATATATACAGGGTGTCCACAAAGTCTGGGTACATAGGGGATAAATCCATACCTTTAGAACAAAACAATTTTATTTAATTATAATGTTAAGAAATTATATTTTCAATATGATTTCCATTATTTGCAATGCATAATTCGATGCGCCTTGCTAAATTCTGGTGAACTCGATTGAATAGGGGTACATTGCCGTCGATTTCAGCACACTGACTGATAATGCGTTCTCTCAAGTGGTTTAGATTTGCAATCTTCATTGAGTAAACTTTCTCTTTTAACATACCCCAGAAAAAGAAATCAAGGGGAGAAAGGTCTGGTGAACGAGGGGACCACTCCACATGACCTCTTCTTCCAATCCAGAGAGGAAAAGTGCCATTCAGCCAATCTCTAACATTTGTAGCAAAATGGGCAGGGGCTCCATCCTGCTGAAACCAGTCCGGAAGTCCCTCGCCTAGGCGCTCAATTTGAGGCATTAATTTGTCTCTCAACATGTTCAGATAAGTCTCACCGGTTACATGTTCATCAAAGAAGAAGGGTCCTAGCACATGAGCTTTCCACAAACCACACCACACCATCACCTTTTGGCAGCCTTGCTGTTTGGATGGATCCATCCAATGTGGATTGTCTTGATACCAGTATCGAAGATTCTGTCTGTTGACTTGACCATTAACATAAAACAAAGCTTCATCACTGAACAACAAAAGGTCTTTAGTAAATTTGATATTTTCATCCAATTTATCTGAAAACCATTCGCACATCTGCATTCGTCTATCGGGGTCGTCTTCATTTAAGTGATGCAATATCTGTAATTTGTACGGATGGAACTTCTGCTCTACCAGGATTTTGTGGATAATTGACCTTGGAACACCCAACTCCATGGATGTCCGACGAAGTAATTTCTTTGGGCTAGCAGCAATCTTGGCCATGACATCCTCTTTCGTTTCGTCTGAAGTCTTTGGTCGCCCGGAACGGGGTTTGTCCAAGACACTGCCTGTTTCTTTAAACTTCGTGACCAATTTCCCGACGGCAGTAAAATAAATAGGTTGCCGATCAGGGTGTCGAAGGTTAAATTCATCGGCGATTTTGCGATAAGACCATCCTTCTCGTCCACTTAAGAGTACCAACTCGATTCTTTCTTCTTTAGACAGAGCCATCATTCGATCTGGGGAGGAAAAATAACATAAATAAATAAAATATTAAAATTCCTATGTACCCAGACTTTGTGGACACCCTGTATATTAATTGTCTTAATCATTCATTAAAAAACTTAAATTTATGGAATGTATACATATCTATTATATTTTTGTTAGCATAAAATATATGGCATGATCTTTCCGCATATGATGACTTGTCGAAATTAAGAATGACACATCATCACCCGGGAGCGTTAACGTCAACGGTCTTCGACACGGTACCTCCACAAATTCTCATTAACAAAATACTATTATTACTCTCGAATCTAAAATGGTTTACCCACTTCCTTACAGGCAACCTACCACACACATATTGGAGTCCGCATGGATCAGTACTCTTCCCCACCCTCTTTATCCCCTTCTTCCATGACAATCCTTCCAGCATTCAAACATTACACCTTGCGGCTATTCAGATGATATCACTCTCGCCTACTGTTAAAACCACACCCAAGCAGCACAAGTGATGTACAACCGTACAAATACAAGACTCGAATGCTGACTACCACAGAACCTAATGGCCGTCTCACCTTCAAAATCTTCGGTTTCTCTCTTCACAAACCATCCTCTGCTCCTGTTAAATATACTGGCAGCATAGATCGGTGCCACATCGGGGACCACTGGCCCATATTTCAATGACCCCATTCCGAGCGCTCATACCAGCCATATCTGTGTTATCCAAAGGATCCATCATCCATGCCTACAATCCTCGTTCACTCGCCTATCCATCTACGGCCTGGCCAACCAGCTTGCATTCAGTCACTGCAATACATTACAAATGATTAAAAAAAGAAACACTCCGCCTCGCCATGGGATGCACCCACACTTACCCAATTAACAACCTATACTAAAACAATGGTTGTACCCTTAACCCTCTATCTTGACCTTAAAACGCAATTTCTCCATAAGCGCACGAAAACCGAGCTACCCATGCAGATCCATACCATCCTCCACGAACCATTGCACAAAAGTCTACAGTTTTACTACGGGATAGTGCAAAGAATTCTACCATCCCCTAACCAGACCCGGATAGTCCACAAAACAATCCACGCACATATAACATCAAGCAACTTTTGACCCTGACCCACTCACTACCTCCCCAACGACATTCCACCGGATTTTGTCCCAGAAGAAACTTCCTTTTCCCACGTCACGAATGGGTCGCCCTGGCTAAGCTCCTGTGAAGTCAGCACCCAAAATTAAACTCAAATGTCGCATCCACCTAACCGATACAGAGCTCTATCTTTTCCCCGCTGTCACCAGTAGCTCAACACATATTTACAACATGTTGCCATTCTGCTGCCATATGGCTCTAAACATAACTATGTCAGCAATGTAAACAAAACTATACCTTCTAACCTTATTTCACTAAACGTGTTAATATTAATTATACTTAAACATTTAACACTCTTCCAGTCGCTGCAGTTTGTGGAGGCTGCTGGATTAATGAATGACAGACTTAATTTTAATATGTTTATTGTTACCACTAAATTCAATAGTTTGGACGCCAATTTGTGAGTACTGTGTTGAAAAATTCATGAAGATTATTTCCTACTTCCAATTTAATTTTATGAACTTATCACATGCTGTAATGAAATTTCCACCATTCTCCCCCAAATTCTAAAAGAAATAATGGTTATTGGCGAAGAATACTTGAAATTTTGTTTCATTCATCTTTAATAGGTACATCTGTGTCTCCTGGCCCAAGTATTTCTTTTTAATTTTATTTATTTATTTTTTTTACTTAATTTTCATAAATTTCTCTTAAATAAAAAAATCATAATTTTATTCTTTTAATCAAAACCCTATTAAGAAATACCTAAATTATTATTAAAAACCATGACATCAGTTTTGACTTAAAAAATAATTTTCAGTTTTTTTTTTTATTGGTTGGTGTGTTTGAGAGACCCAGGTGTACTGGAAATTTCTTCATAGGCGTACCATTTAAGTGTTAAAGAAAGCTCTTCGATATCACGTTTACCCTACTAGCCTATCGAACGCTTTGCACTAAATAAATTCTTGCATTTACTATTGAACCTTTTCATTCTTTGCGAACATTGCGGTATTCCTTGAATTATGAAGACTTATTTACTTTCTTATTGGAATTTCTACCTCTTCAGTGAAATGGACGGCTTCCCAGGAAAGCCAGCACACCCTCGAGTGGGTCTACAGATACCTCACGAGGTGGTAGTGTGTTTCGTGCTTGTTGAAAGTTAGGGCTAGGGCGGAGGTGTTTTGTGTTATCTTGGTCTTAGTTGCATCTTATGTGTGTTGGTGTTAGGGCCAGAATTTTTGGGGTGGCTGTGATTTTGGAGAATGAAAGTGTGGCCTGCTCAGAGTTGGGCTAAAGAAAGTCAGTAATATCGTGCTTGAGTAGATATCCGTATCATTAATTATAGTGAACATTAATCGAAATCCTATAGATCAATTATTAGGATTAACCCTTTAGCGAAGCACTCGTAGTTTAGAGGATTTCAGCACGATAGTGGCAAATTAAATTCGTCCCCTCAGAGATCTTCACGCGTAGTCTGGCAAACAACAATGGATTCAGTGGACACCCGGGTGAGAAAGAGGCGCCGACGTGAGCGAGGCGAAGGGACAGCGGAGCGTCCGAGTGCTTTCTGATGCTCGCTCTCTGAGACTCGGAGTAGTAGCAGTGACTGCGAATCCCTCGCTCTTGTTAGATGTCGAAACCTTCCAGGACCATTTTTCTCTTTTCCCAAGTTGGGGGGCCTTCGATTGTGGTCCTATTATAATTGTCTTCCAAACATTTTCGCTTCAAGATTTCCCACTTGCCTTACAAACTTTCTGTGGGATATGTCCTCGTTAATTCGCCTTAAATTCGATTTGAAAAAAAAATCCCCTAATTGGAGAAAAATTTCTGCGGGAACTTGTGGCCGAAACAGAGCGGAATCGTGATAAACTGGTCTCTTTTCTTTTCTCAGCCGCGGTCAGGCACAGATAGTTCGAGCGCTCTTCTCAGTGGGAAAATTTATCCAACCGAAAGCCGCTTCCCAGACCCCAAAATGTGCGAGAAGTTGGTATATGCAACTTTGCCGAGCCGTTGTGCTGAGTTATTTGGACTCGAGAAAACTTGCACCCACAAGTGCCTTCCCTTCTCCCACCTGAAGTTTGTTTAATGTGGTAAAAGTTTTAGGTTGTTATATGATGTATGTGCCTCTTTTGTTTCCTGGTGAGCAGTTTGCTTTGAAATCGCCGTTAGATGAAAAGATTAGAAATTTGAGTGTGGTTTTAGATTTATTTTTTTTGGGGGGGGGTATATGTGTATACAGATTTACAAGGTTGTATTCAGTGTTTATGACTTTTCCCTGACTTGATACAAAATGAAATGAAATTCGCAATATATACACCCTGAACCACGCTAATAGATTGGTAGGGAAAGTTAGGATTTCTCAGTTCTCTGTAAATCAATTTTGATGAAAGTTCCCAGCTGGTCTGTTCAATATGGCAACACTAATTTCACCTTTTAATTATGCTCTGCCACGTCCTTCATTTTTTATTTCGGATTCGTTGGTTTTTCGAGTCAATTGAAAAAGTAAAGGGTTACCAGTTTATGGTAAATAAATGCGGGGTTACCAAATTCTGGTGAAGGTGAATTAAGTATCTGACTCCAAAGCTGAATTCTTCCCAATGTTCTTATTTTTTGGCTGGGCTTACCAAAAGTTTAAGGTAATCGAGATAAAGAAGGACGTTGCAAAAATATATATTTTATTCTAGTATTGGCCTATAACGGGGCAAGCGGCACGTCACGAAGTTACTTTGCGGGTGACTAGCAGTGTATATATACTCAACGCAAAGTATTAAATTCTGGAGCGACAAGACTCGGTGAATTTAAAAGGGGTTCCGTAATCGCTAATACGGGTATGACAATACTTAATGGCAATTATAATGCTTAATTCTTAACTCCCTATTCCCTTCATTGCTCGCATATATATATATATATATATATATATATATATATATATATATATATATATATATATATATATATATAAGTGTCATTTCCAGGGGGGTGGACTGGATTCGACTCCGGGACAAATCTGTCGTCGTGGCTCATTAGTTCCACCCACTAAGGGCGTAGTTTTTAACTGCTGTGTATCACAACTTGCTTAAATCCTCCAGCTAATCTAGCTATTCTATGACGCGATTTTACAGATCTGTGATACAATTTCCTTTGGTTGAACTTTGTGTTTACTCAGGTGTTCGGTAGACTTCCGTCTTTCGAGAAATCTATTCTGAGACTCGAAATGTTTATTTACTCGTTTCCTCTTGTTTACTTAGGTATCTTCACCTTTTATCCCCTTTCTCGCGTTTGCCCTTTTTGTATTTCCCGCGCGTTAGGATTTAATGAGGCCACCGCGCATCCATTTTGTGGAGTTTGTTGCTGGGCCTATTGAATCCTGCAATTTGGTGCCAGTAGCCTATCTATTACATAAAGAGATCACCACAGAATCACGCTAATAGCATCTATCCTCTTTTAGAACAATGGGACGTCGTAGAGACCTCAATGATGAACAAGTCTTTTATCATTAAGAAAAGTGCTGAAGGCTCCTCTTTTCATGTTAGTTCGCCAAGTGGAGTCAATTAGACAATTTCTGAAGGATCCATCGCTAAGGAAGAAGCGATTCGATTGTGGTACCTCCAAGACTGTGGCAGCTAGGGATTTGAGGAATATTGGCCAAAAGTTACGTAGGAAACCTGGACAAACAATCAAAGACATTTTCACACCGCTGGTCGTCCAAATGTACCAAAGACCACCAGGAACCGTATCCTAGGTACTATGGTTTCCGTGCGAACTTACTTGAAACTGCCTCCTTAACCCCCCGTCACAAGACTTTGAAGATTTAATGCGCCCGGAAGTACATGACGTTGCGTTCTCTTCACTGACGAGACGAGGGTGATCCTTGCCGCCCCTGATGGTTGGGCAAATGGTTAGGTCTATTCCTCGTCCCCAGCGGCGACGAGAAGTCATGTTATAAGCAGATAATATAATTGATCACAGGCTTGTTGGCCCAGTCAGGGTGCCTGATCGGGTTAAAGTGATTGAAGCCGCTTACTGCAATCTCTTGAAGGAGGTCTTAGATACCTGGCTAGGTGACATACCGTTGTCACTTCTCATGACTAGTTTTCATGCATGGCCACGTTCTATCACACTCTGCCATGGTCAAGCCAATCGAAAATGTTATTATGCCGATGCACCTCAATTTTCATCTAAAGAACTCTTATGGACAGCTGCAGCAGAGGCAGTCAAAGATGCTACTATTAAGAAATTGAGAGATTACATGCAAGATAGAGTTTTTGAAATCATCCGTCCAAATGGTGCTCATGTGGGCAAATAATTCATTATGTCTATCAATCGTGTATTATAATTATTGTTTTCTTTTAAATATATACGCAAAGTATGCTGAATGTGTAGAATTATCATTCCTTTCCTCCAAAAATATATCTAGATGGGCTACTTTCATTCAAAAACTATTAGCGTGGTTCACCCATAAACGACGAATCTGAAATAATAATTGAACGGTGTAACACAACATAATGAAACATAAGATTAGGATTAGTATTGCGCCATATTGTGCAGACCAGCTGGGAAAAGTTTGATCAAAATTGATTAACAGCGAACCAAGAAATTCTAACTTTCCCTACCAAGCTATTAGCTTGGTTCAGGATAGACTCTTATTGTTCTTAGTTCAGGTATTCATTAAACTACAAATTATGGTGGCTTATGATTTTGTGTTAGAAATCGATTAAATTTGGATTTATAAAGTTGTACAATCATTATTTTCTCCCCATTCGGGATACAATTTACTTCTTTTAATGAAACCCAGAGACTGTATCGCATCTATTTGTGTAAATAACTGAAAAAATATATTATTTTACAAATTATATTTTTGCTACACACTTGCGTGTTGCTAAACTGAAATGATCGATTGTATCTCATATTTCAGATGCATGATGGGAATGCGTATCCCGCACAGGCTGTCTTCGAACATCACGTAGAAGGTTTAGCAAGAACCTTGAGTGAGGGAAAAAAAGGAAAGTCTTCTTTAGTAAATACGAGTTCCCGAGACAAGCAATCGCCTTCCAAACATATACAGTGCCCTTATTGCCCATATAAAAGCTATTATACGACCCACGTACGAAGACATATAATGGGCTTACACACGGGAGAGAAGCCATTCCACTGCAGCTTCTGTTCCAAACAATTCACTCAGAAAGTAAATTTAAGGACTCACCTTCGTGTGCATACTGGAGAAAGGCCTTTTCACTGTTTAAAGTGTGGTCGAAAATTTGGCCAAAAGCAAAACTTTATAATTCACAAATGCATTCCATTCTCGTCCTCCACTTAGAAATGAGAGAAGCGCTCTCGACCTATGTCGATTACAACTCTTTTGTTAACTATTAATTCTTCGAGTCTTCAATTCACATTTTTGGCTGGTGACTTTTTGAATAGCTGCACTTAAACCAAATTTCATCTCTCTCTCTTTTCTGAAAGGCAATTTTAGGATTCCAATTTTTGATTTTGGCACCCTAGATAGAAGGTTTTAGTGAAGAAGAGTGTATTGTTTCATTACATCCCCCGTCACCTCTGTATCCAATCCATTTATTTATTAAGCTAAAATTTGTGTTTACTGAACTTAGTAGTCTTTTATTCATAGTTGATTGAGATGGTTTTTTTTTCAGTGTTATATTTTTAAGAAATTATTTTTTTCAATTTTGTGGTCTATATAAATTCAATTTATTGCTTATTTTGGCCGATGTCAAAGTATAGATTGTATGCGTGCTGATGTCTTGAGTGGTTGCACCAACAAGAGCCTAGAAGCGAAAAAAATCCTTCTTTCGCTACTCGCACTTGACCGTAGATGTAAATGAAGTCTCACACTTACAGTAAAATAGATCTGATTCAAGATCGAAATTTATATTCCCAACTGCTGCGTTAGTATTTTTTTTATTTTATCTTGTAAGTGTTTTTTGTGAGAAAAATAAATGGTCCACTTTACATTCTTTAATTCTACAGTTGGTCTCAGAGCAGTTCCTATTACCTCTCCTTTGTTCACAGTAACTTTCATCTCCAAGGCCACAAGTTTGCGGACGACTTGATACCGAAAGTACCCCAGAAAATAGCTCTATCAGTGTGTTTCATGATTGCCTGACTACCTAGGGTCGAGACAATATGACCCACGTTTCACCATGACCTTACCCCCTTTGGTTGCCATCACCATTAAACGTAACTTATTCATTTGACAACATATTAAACCACTTCACCGAGTCCCTAGCTAAGTATTAGCTAAAGCAACCCATTGTTTTTCTCTGGGGGGCAGTTAGAAGCAGTTTCCAGAGGGGTATGCGTTGTTCGAAATGAAAATCGTTGTGGAGCCGTCGAGGGTCGTCCTAATAGCGGTTTTCATCAGACTTGGGTTCTTCTTGATTTCTTTTGATGTGATCCTAGGGTCAGCCTTCACCTGCCCATCGGCAACCCTAACAGATCTCTTCGAGGTCTCACTTGGCCCCTTGTTAAGCGTTCGCTCGGAGGCTCCAGTCTTGCGTGCTTTCAGCATACACCTCTGAATTCTATTTCTCTGCTTGCATTAAATAATGATGATATGGCTGCAACCTAGTGATATTTCAAGTCATTATTCCTACACATAGCCAAAACACAACACAAAACAGGATAGAGACTCACGCGAACAAAGATAGTTCACGTCGCATCCTCCAAAAATGTACAACCTCTAACAACAAACACCTGAAGCAAACTGTTATTCATTTACCTAGGTGGATTGAGTTTCCTGTTGCGCCACCCAGAGGAGTATGTAAAAAAGCGCTATGATAGTTGGTGCGCTGTAAAAGGCCATATTGTATGCATGTACTATTGAAGTCCACAGCTGTGGCAGCGTTATTAATTTTAACTTGTATTTTCTTAATATTTCTTACAAGTTTTTTAACGGGGTCTTCGAGGCGAAAAAAAAACATGCGCGAATGATATTCTTTATTCTTAGACTTCTTTCGATCGTGTTAGACCATCTTCAGGACATTGGACATACGAGGGGCGGTCAATAAGTTTTGCGAATCGGTAGGGCAAAACAGAGGAAGGGGGATGGCTGTTTGTGAGGGTGTTAGGACAAGTTATAACAAGTAAGGACCTGCAGCCGCACGCTCCTGCCTCGTCTATTTAAGAAGCAGTAGCTGATCGCAGATCATCAGTCACAAATTTTTGAACAATGGAGAAGGTTGAGCACCGCGCAGTGATCAAATTTTTGACCAAGGAAGGCAAGAATGCAAAAGAGATCCATGAACGCATGGTTGCAGTGTACACCGACACCGCCCCTTCCTATGCAAGCATTGCTCGCTGGAATAGGGAGTTCCGCCATGGTCGTGAGGACCTTGAAGATGACCCCCGTCAGACGTGACAACGACAATGTGGCCCGTGTGCAGAGGATGATCCTCGAAAATCCACGGGTGAAGTTCGAAGAAATCGAGCGAGAAGTTGGAATATCACATGGAAGTGTTATCAACATCATCCACGACAATTTGGCCATGACCAAGGTCTCTGCCCGTTGGGTCCATAGAAACCTCATGAAACCTCACGCCCCATGATCGACTTCAACGTCGTCAAAGTCCACAAGGCCAGAGTTGCCCAAGCTGTCCTGCGCGATTACGGATTCGAGGAGCTCAAACCATGCCCCCTACAGTCCAGATCTGGCCCCCAGCGACTACTTTTTATTCTGCCAGCTCAAGGCTGCACTGCGTGGACGCTGGTTTGGGGACGATGAAGATGTCCAGCTCGCCGTCCAGGAGTGGATTGAACAGCAGTCGGGACATTTCTGGTTGTCGGGAATTCGAAGCTTCAGGGACAAGTGGCGCAAGTGCATTCAAGTCGAGGGTAGTTATATTGAAAAATAATAAAACACTTTTCCTCATATCTCGTTTCCTTTATCCGAATTGCAAAACCTATTGAACGCCCCTCGTATAAAAGTGAGAAATATAGTAATAGAGGGTTTTAGTAAGAGAAATAGTGGGGAAAATGGGGAAATTTATAGGAAAGCGAAAATGAAAAGAAGTGTGAAAGACAGGTCCCTGGTTAAAGGGCATCTCTGTCATTCTTTGCGTTTTGTATATAATTCATGATATATATATATATATATATATATATATATATATATATATATATATATATATATATATATATATATATATACATATATACATATTATATGTAGAAGGCGTTCAAGCCTTTGTAGCAGCGGGTTTATTTTCTCTCTACTTGATTTTTTTTGTGAAGATTTGCATCTTCTTATCCGGGTAGTTTACGCCCAGACTTTGAGGGTTATTTTGTATTTGTTTTTGTTGTTTTTTTATTGGTTTTTGAATTTTTTGTGAGTTTTTCGCACAAAATTTTGGGGGAAGTTTAGAAAAAATATTCGCTTCTGCTAATATAGTGAATAATATCGTTTGGCTTTGTTTGCGATTTGTGTTGTGAAATAAAATCTAATTGAACCTTGGGTCTACGTCATCGTCAATGAGTAGTCTACTCTGCTCAAATACAAACTCGGGAGGGAGGTGCCGATGCACTTTGTCCCAGATCTTAGTTGCTCTCAGGTGAAGCTCTACGTTTATGAGGTCATTCCCAGTTCACCATGGAGTTCACTCTGCCTTCTCATATAACTCCTTCGGGTTCCCATAATGATATATACTGCCTTATTCTGGACCCTTTGCAGTTTAAGGACTTGAGTCCTGGAAACTGCGTTTATAAGGACCGGCGGATATAGGAGTTTTGATCGAATGCATTCATTGCAGATCTTATGTTTTTTTGAGGTACTCAGGTTTATGAACTTGAAAAATTCCCCCAAGTCCCTCCGTGCATTCGATGTAGTTTTTTGCTACATGACTTCCATACCCACCAGTCGTAATACAGAGTCCCAGAACCGTGCCCTTCGTGCGGTATGGGATGTGTACACCCCCTACACGGATGTATGCGAGTGTCCGTCGGAATAATGGAATTACAAGGAACTTTTGGGCATTGGTAGATATCTTCCATCTTCTCTCTCGTTGATGTTTTCCATTTCTACCGCCGTACTCTGTGCTATGTAATTCGCATTCTGATAAGGTGTCGTACATATCATTGTTATGTCGTCCGCAAATTGGACGTACAAGGAACCATCAGTCAGAGGTCGAGGAAGGTCGATGGTGTATATATTGTAGAGCAGGGGACTTATGCACCCGCCTTGAGGCACCTCCGCCTCGAGCTCGAACTCGGGGCCATTGTAATCCTTGATATTCATAAACGCCCTCCTCTCCATTACGTAATCGCATAGGATCCTTTCAAGTATGGGATTGAAGCCCAGTTGTAGAATTTTATATTGCAGGCCTCTCCTCCATACTTTGTCAAAGGCCTTTTTGACGTCACGAAGTACCAAATTTGCGTGGTGTCTTTTAGCTTTTACTTTTGGTAACTTCTCGGTAATCACGGCTAACGTTGTGTCCGTTCTTCGCTTCATTCGGAAGCCATGCTGTTGGTTATGAGAATTGTTATCCTCGATGAACGTATTTACCCTTTTGGCCAATATCTTCTCTAAGACTTTCCCTGCAAATTCTAAGAGAGATATAGGCCTGAAGTTAGCTGGACTGTCCGGTGGTTTACCGGCTTTTGGAATGAATATCATTTTTGCTACCTTCCCGTGGTCAGGGAAGTAACCCACATTCATTCACGCGTTCATGGTATTCATGAGCCCCAATAAGATGTTAGGCGGGGCTCGAATAAAATTCTCCCTTGTCAGTCTTGTACGCCCTGGTGCTCGCTAACGAAAGGACTTTAAGGTTTTTGAGAGCTCTTCGGCAGTAATTCTACCGCCGAGTCCCTCCATTTCCCTTTCCTGTGATCCGCAATGGTGAGGATGGGTTCTGTGTATCTGATCATTCAAGTCGTTAATAATTCCGTCTTCGAAGTCTAAATCGACTCGTCATTCTCTTCCGGGATATCTTAAATGTAGATGCCCCAAAGAGCCTGAATTCCTCTTCGATTTTTTCCACGTCAGTAATTTCCGTATTTTCACGTCTAAGTTTAATGGTCTTTTGTGGCTGTCCGCTTCTTAGTCTTTTAACAGTCTTCCAGAATGTACGTGAGTCGGTTTCTATGTTCAGGCTGTCAATTAAATTGTTCCAAAGTACATTCTGTGATGTTGGGGCCAGTGAGGTTCACTTCATTTATCCGTTCCCTATATTCCCTCGCGAGGGACATCATTCTCAGGGGTCCATGAAGGGGCAGGAAGAGTTTTATATTTAACTCGGGGGAATGGCTTCCTTATTGGCTCTCAATAAATTATCATTAATTTTATCCAATTCCTTATCAATTTCTTCTAGGGTGGCATTCGTTAAGGGGTCAGGGTTGTAATTTTTGAGTTGTTGTTTATACTTATCCCAGTTGGCTCGAGCGTAGCTCTTGCGTTCTGGGATAGGGATTTGAATCGGGGAGGTAGAAACTTATAAGCATAGCCTGGTGGTCGCTGGAAATAGGGGGACCCGGCTCATTCAATTAGTTGTATGGGAACATCTTGCTAGTGAGCAATATATCTGGCTTGGTGGCTGATCTGTGTGTGATGTATGTGGGGAAGTTTGGTCCAATTCTTGTCATGATTTGTCTTTCAATAAGTGTCTCAAGATTCCTGCCTGCTGGGTTGGTCGACGTATAGTCTGAGGCAGCACTCCTTGCATTGAGGTCGCCGGCAAAGAGAACGGTTCTGCCGTGACCACATAGCTGCAGGAAGTTGGGAAGGGGCAAGTATCCACTCCTTGGGGGCTGGTACCCTGTTGCCAGGACCAGGGGGCCCACTGCCGTACGGACCTCCACAGTGAGGTAAGACTCTTCGAGTCCACTTATTGATTTGAATTCAAGACCTCTTTTCACAGCTATAGCACAACCGTCGAAACGTTCTCCGCTCTGATTTTTGGTTAAGACTTCGTAGGGAAAAATTTTTAGTCTGTCTGTGTCATTCATCCCATGTTCTGAAATAAATATAACGTCTGGGTCGCATTGTCTTATTACATTACCGCATATTGTCTGTTTGTTCGTCCAGCCGTCAGAGTTAAAGTGTAGTATTTTTAGTATCCATTGTCTAGTTCACTAAGGGTTCTTATGTGTGGTCATGTTGTTTTTGGACTTATTCACTTACGAGCTTAGGTCCTTGTGGAGTGTTAGGTGGCGTGATGGTTTTTCCTGTTCGTTTCTTTCTGTATTCGCCGTCAGTAAGGGTGATAAAGGTTTCGGGTGTCAGCTTGATCGAGCCTTGGAGTAGAGCTTCCACGACTTGTTTCTCGCTATAGTCGTCCGAGGTGAATTCCCATTTGTACCTTCCGGCTATTACACCTTCCGATACGTCAAGGACATACATCTCCTTAGGAAAAGGGGACCCTTCGGCAGCGAATACCTTCAAGTTAATTTTCCTTGAATGGTAAGCGTGCCTAGATTCCCTTTTACAAGAAGAGGACGATCTCGGCCGTCTCTCAGGCTGTGAGGTTTTCCGTGAGCGGGTCTCGCAGTCTCAGTCACCGTAGCCTCATTATCTACCTTCATGTGTGTATGAGTGTTTGAGGTTGTGTTATGTGGAGTTTGCGTATTGTTCTGCTTTTCGGTGCGTGCTTTTGCAGCCTGGATCCTGGGGGTCCCTGGAAGGAGCTTGGGTTGTGGCAATGCTGGGGGTTAGGAGCTTCTGGCAGCTAGTCTCGCACTGGGGTTTGAGACTAATCTTCACAATCTCCTCCGACCGTGGGTTTGGGGGAAGCCACATTTTATCCATACCATTATGCGTCAGCATTCTATTAAGTTCATCTGCAAAGCACCCCGGAGAGGTGAGATTTGCAATGTGAGCATAATAGATGCAACACATAATTTTGGTCGAGTTCTCGTTCTCGGCGTGGAGAAATGTAGGATTTCCCTTGGACTCCGCTACAGCAGCTTTAGCAACCTTGGCGTAGGGGATATTAGCCTTTATTTCTTGCTCTTGTTTTTTCTGGTTAGCCTTTTTCTTTAAGATTTGTTTTTTAACCGAGCAAGCCATGGAGGGCGTCTTATGTTCTCCACGCAATTCAGACACTTCATAGAGGCGCTCTTACACCTCCTCCAAGAATGCGTTTCCGACGCGCAAATAGAGCACAAAAGCACGTTCCCCCTGGGGCAGTTGCTCGTGGTGTGCTCCTCATACTTGTAGCATTTGAAGCACATCTGGAGGTCGATAAACTCCACACGTTCGATCTACTCAGGTCAGATACGAACGTTAAAGAGGAGCATATCTCCCGTGGCCTTTACCGCCATTGCCGAATCACAAAACACGATCTTGAAAACATGTGTATAATCTTTGAATTTTAACACTTCCGCTACCTTTGCCCAGGTGGTTTTTTTTTCACCTCAGCATGAATTTCCTCGATGCTGTGCCCCCCAACCCAAAGATCGAGGCGGCGAAGGACAATACTACGGTGCGTTTTTATCTGTGGTGGCGTGTGTGGCTTGAGGTTTATTTCTTTTAAGCATTTTGCCGCTTTTTGAGAAGTGAGGACTTCGCAGTCACTCTCCTTTTGGCAGATAGCTGAATATCCATTTTGAGTATCTATTAGTCGTACCAGGATCACCCCTAGTTCCCCATGAGTTTTTGAGAAGACCGTCCCCCGATCTGGCTTGGGGCCATCGGAGAGGGTCCTCAGCGGTATCCGCCGGGTCTCCCTCATTTACAAGGATTGGAGAAAATAAACTTGGTCGGAAGAAAGTACCCTGCGGAGTGATTGTATGTGTTTGGAAGTGTGAGTGTGTGTAGTCTTTGAAAGAGATTTATCACCAGTTTGAGAGAGAAGAACAGAAATAGTTTGAAGGAAGTGTCCCCGTCCAAAATAAATATTCTGCAAATAGCACTTTACCTTCTTTTATAGGTCCTTTTCAAAAGGCGGCAGGTTGTTTTGTCCACCCCAATGAAAACTCGATGAAGAGTTCGGGGGGGGGGGGGCACGTTCACACCTCGCTACTGGCGCACGAAGCGAGTGAAAAGATTTTCACAGTCTTAGCTAACACAATTCGTGAATGAAATTTACTTAGTATCACTGCGAGAAAAACTCGAACGTAAGATTCACCAACGCGCGGTATAACGCTCACTGAAAAACTCGGTGCGAAATAATTAATAATTTTGGCAGTATTACAATCTTCACCATGTAGAGAGAACTCAGACTAGCTCAGGCAACCAAAGCAGTCAATTTTTCTCATCTAAAGGGAATGAACAGAATTGGGATTATTCTTTCTACGTGAATATAAATACTACCAAAAATTGGCCAATCATGGCACGGGAAATTTTTAAAGGGAAACTAAGCGTTACAAGAAAGTGGAAGGCTAAGATTGTCTGACTATTTGTCGCTCCGATCTAGTCATTCCCTGAAGATGACCTAACACGGTCGAAAGACGTCTTAGAATAAAGAATGTCATTCGCGGATGTTTTTTCTCGCCGAAAACCCCGTTAAAAAACTTGTAAGAAATATTAAGAACATACAAGTTAAAATTAATAACGCTTCCACAGCTGTAGACTTCAATAATACATGCATATATATATATATATATATATATATATATATATATATATATATATATATATATATATATATATATATATATATATATATATATATGAAACTTCTAAATATACGAATGGGGGTATGTAGGCATCTTTTATTGAAATATATTCCTGCTTATACAGTCAGCGCCATGATACTTGGCACAACCGCCCCCACACACAATCAGAAAAATAAAAGGTAAAATAGTTATATGTATATATATATATATATATATATATATATATATATATATATATATATATATATATAATATTGCTGGTAAAATCATGGATTTCTTCATTTTACAGTATTTTTATATATTAAGGTTCAATAAACAAAATTAATAACCAGTTTGACCTACTCGTACTTTAGCAAAAACAAGGGCTTGAACACATCAAGATTTCACACAAACTGGTCCCTTTCATAATTCTTTGATTTTGTTTGAATGGAACCAAACTCCAATATGGCAACAAATAAGCTGTTGTTTGGTAGTAATTGGCACATGGTGTAGCTCGTCGTTCAATTTACACCAGAAACTGAATGGATATCATATCTGCCATGGTAAGAGTTCGACAGTATTTTCTATACACCATTTCTCTATACAGATTTCGTAGTGTGACATGGGGCAGAGTCTTGTTCCATAGCCTGTCGCCATACTATTCCCTTTTTTGAGTTAGCAGACAGGTTTTTAGTTCCTCTATGCACTTTTGCTGGTGCATTGTTCCCTCAAGAATGTGTACGCCACCTTTTCTCAATGCAGATATTGCCGCTTAAACCATAATCTTTTGCCGAAATATCTTGTGGAAACATTCTGGTTAAATTCTTCACCAGGCGTCGTCCTCACGCTTTGCACACAGACTACCTATAAACACTACCTATAATATCAGAAAACAATATTTGAATGGGACTTCCAGAACAAGTGCCTGTTTTACAGTATTACAATCAGAAATTTTAGATATTCTTACCACCTCCACTTTCTTAGAAATCGAGGCAATGTGATTTTTGGCTTAGGTATACCGTGTAGCTTCATTGTCGGAGTAAGCCTAGCTTTTTTCGTTAGACGTTACCGGTATTGCAAAAGTCCTATTAAACTCTTCACGACGCTCCTTAACAAAAGAAATAACGATAGTTTTGATGCATTTAGACATGTTTTCATTGTTTTAAGCTACAAATGTGTTTATATTGCAATATTAATGAATTTGGGCGAGCTTGCGCTCCAGGCGAGACCTGAAGGCCACGCACAAGGTGCAGATGAAGTCCTTCCTCATGCTAGTCCACACGCGATTGGCGGAGAACTTCAACTCGTCGACGTTGCTGTGGCGGGCCAGAAGTTCATCTTCCACCCCAACCACTCCTGCGGGTTTTAGCCGTGTGGTCCGGGACACCGACCTGCTGAAAGACAGTCCACTTTCTCCGTGATCTATCTTACACTGGGCAGGACTTTCGTAGCCAATATTTTCCTTTAATTGGCCTAGGTAAGCCTGTAACCGGCCGCGAACCACACCGGCGGCATTATTATCTCGCCATTCGAATTCACTACGCCGAGCATCATCTCGAAGGCCGAGTGCTCGATCGTGGATAGGTTGCGGACCTCGAAGATGTGCTGGCCGAAACTTATTAGGCTGTGGTTGTGTTTGTTGATGATCGGATCGACCATGAAGGTTTTTCTTTAAAAAAGGGGAAGAATATTCGATTGCATGACTATTCAAGTTGTTGAGATAGCGACGATAGCATCCCGATGTTGTTCTTGCATACGGTCGGTGAACAGAGGACTTTCCACCCACTTCAAGCTCTTGCCGCCCTCCCCCTTAACGACCCTGGACACCGTGGCCACCGAGATGTTCTTCGCAAGCGGAGTCATTTTGAGCTTCGGAGCACTTTCAAAGGCCTTCTTCACAGCCAAACGGTTGACAAATTGAGGTCCGCCTGAATGAGGTGGATCTTTGAGATCTTTCCCGTTCTTGAGCCTCTCCGCGAATCTGTGCATGGTCATGTAGCTGACATTCTTTTGAGTTCTATCTCGCCACATCTGCACACAATGGAAAATACGTTTTAATGAATTGTGTTGGAAAGTAGAGGTTTAAGTTTGTTTGAGGGAACTTTTTCTATCACACATTAATCCTCTCGAAACATACATAAAAACACCCACGAGTGTAACAGAGCACTTTTCCAAAATCTGGTAGGCGTGTCGTCCACTTTTCAAAGTCTGTTGTTAATTGTATTTTGGATGCATAATATTGCTGTCTTCCTTTAATTGACTTGAAATGTTACTACAAGTTGCTTTTAGGCTCTACTATAATCGAGAGCTTTTTAGTTGTTATTCGTTTACGACTACATTTACTAACCCTCTTTGCCGATACAGCCTCGTTGTTTTTATTTTTTTCTTGTACCAATCGTTCGAGTTGTAACCTGTAGTTTCCTTCCAATTTGTTTGTTTAAATGTAGTTTCCCCCAAATACACTTTTATTTGTCCAATTTTATGGGAACTAAAATTACTACGTTTTCCCATCTCATTCTTGAATTAAAATATCACGTTATTTACACTTTAAATGCAATGTAATCTATGAAATTGGAACTAATACACCACATTGTGACGGGCAAAAGTCATTGGAATACAAACACACACACACACACACACACACCACCGACTACAAATGGACATTTAAATGAGTGTTGCCAAAGAAGGTTGACGCATTGTTGCCATATAATACTAAAAAACCTGTAT
The DNA here is from genome assembly GCA_963969495.1 of Ceratothoa steindachneri. Taxonomy (NCBI): domain Eukaryota; kingdom Metazoa; phylum Arthropoda; class Malacostraca; order Isopoda; family Cymothoidae; genus Ceratothoa; species Ceratothoa steindachneri. The sequence goes on along the minus strand of OZ018321.1, from coordinate 147,504,214 downwards.
TAGACAAACAAATCATATTCGGTAACTATAATATTCTAATTATATATATATATATATATATATATATATATATATATATATATATATATGTATATTTCTCTCAAAGTAGCACGAGAGAATGATGAAAATGAATCCATTAAACCACATTGAAAGAGAAAACGGAATAATTTTTCCTTGCAATAATATTTTTATTACCTTTTTTTCGAAAAATCCCTGCAGGGAAGCGATTCGAACCAGGCACACTGAGACAGCGAGCACCGCTTTGATCTCAGTTAAAAGCATGTCGTTAGTACACTACGCTACGCAGAGAACCTATATGGGTGTTTACTGCCCTTAAAATCCTTGAAAAGACCTTGAATTTGATGAAAAAGGTAGATGGTCCTTAAATTTAAAAAATAAATTATTGAGTGATTGTTGAAATGATTTTTTCAAATTTACCATTTATCTACTTTTTAATATCTATTAGTAAAATAGTAATATTTAAGTTAATCTACTTGCTATACTTCTGTGACTGTCGCTTGGATACATTGATCTCGGTTTTTTATTGCACTGGTGAGTTGATTTTGGTTATGCTTTGCTTATAACTCATTTTTTCCCTTAAATACCTCACCTTCATCAATGTCCCATAATGTTTATTGCACTTATTAATTTAAAAAAAACTGGCTAAAACCCCTCCTTATTATTTAAAAAAAAAAGTCCTTGAAAAGTCCTTGAATTCAAAATTTGGTTATTAGTCTGATCTGGCCCCTAGAATAAAACGAATTAACGGGACGCATCACAAAGAGTTTTCAAACGATAAAGTAGATTCTCTTGCCGGACGTACGTTTTTAATTTTTATTCTATGAAAAAAAAACTTTGGAAAAGTGAGCATAAAAGCTTTCTCGCTCTTATATAAATAATTTCGCTATCTCGTTATTTTATTTGTCACGTTTTTAGTTGAAAATTATTAGCTGCAGTTATAAAATGTGTTATATCGTGTTTTTCAGATATACGGCGGAGATACAGGCGTTCCAAGGTCTGTCTTGCAAGACACCTGTCATCGTTCATCAAGACCTCCGCGTCAGGAGGAAACAAGAATGTCGTCTTCCCCCAAAGGGAGCAGTTCCAAAACCGGGCCTTTGCCTCCCAAACAATTGCAATGTCCTCACTGCCCATACACAAGCTTTTACAATACAAACGTGAAAAGACATATTATGGGCGTGCATACGGGAGAGAAACCGTTCCAGTGCAGCGTCTGTTGGAAGAGGTTTACTCAAAAAGCTCACTTGAGAAGTCATGTTCACATTCACGCGAAAGGAAAGTCCATTCATGGTCCATTCAAGCGCGGCCAATGAAGCGTCTGCAAGATCAAAGATTAGTTCGCGTTAGTTCAGGATTGTACTACAGTGAGAGTCCGGCTAAAGCTGCACTTCCCCAACACTCAGCGCACGCGCCCTCAATTATTCTCAGGCCACTATTTCTTCTTCCCTTCTGGTACGATAACGAATATAAATCAACATTAATGACCTATTAAATGATGCTTCGCGAGGCAGTGGTAACTAGTTTGAAACTAGATTCTATCGTTTTGATGTGCTGGGGGAAAAATAAATGGTCAATGTGACCAATTTACCGATCACTTACTCCTCCCAATGGAAAATGTTGATCTTGGCTAAAAATATTCTTCCATAATTTTTTTAAGTTCATTTTCGGCGAATTCTTCTTTTGAGGACAGTTGGTCATCGGGTTCGTCTTGGGACATTGACACCCATGATTCCATTTCGATTTGTGGTGATGCTTCATATTTCTGAATAAATTTCCCTATTCATGAAATAGTTTTAATTATTTTGAATTTGAATTGTCAAGGTGACTTTGGTCAGACATCTATGTACCTGTTGTAGCCTGCGTAACTGCGGTGGTTCGCCAACGCCAACACAGATATGGTTGCCTAGCGACGACTCTTTTTGATTCACTTTGTAAATATTTCAGCCAATTTCACCTGTGATCTTGGGAAGGTTTCGAATTCCTCTTTTATTATTTCCATACCCCCAAAGCCACGAGCAACAGAATGTTCAAAACACAGAACCATTAGCTTAATGAGCCAGCTATCAAAGATAATTTTAAGAGTGCTTCTAAATAGAATCAACGAACAAATACCAGACGGGCAGTGTGGGCTTAGGAAAGGGAAGGGCATTACAGATACAATATTCATGTTAAGAACAGTAATAGAAAGGTCAATACAAATGCAAAAAGATTTGTTTATTGGGTTTATAGACTTTTAAAAGGCGTTTGACACGGTCAGACACACAGAAATGGTAAAAATGCTGGAAAATATTGGACTGGATCAAAAAGACATAAGGTTAATAACAAATATATACTGGGACCAAAAAGCTAACATAGAAATAGGGGGAGAAAATACAGATTGGATAGATATCAAGAGAGGGATATGTCAAGGTTGCGTACTATCACCGGATCTTATTTCATTGTATGAACAAAAATATATTGAAGACAAAAGAATTGGAGGAAAGAAAATAATAATAATATAAGGTATGCAGATGATACCGCTATAATTGCAGACTCAGAAGAAAAGTTACAGAGACTTATGGAAGGGCTAAGCACAGCATGCAATAGAAGAGGTTTAAAAATTAATCTAAACAAAACAGAAGTAATGGGCATCACCAAAAGAAAAGAGTAACTAAGTAAACTAAGGTAAACAAATTTCACTATCTGGGAAGCCTTGTGACAGAGGACGGAGCGTGCGAGCAAGAAATAAAGAAAAGGATTGGATTCGCAAAAACAGCTTTTGTGAACATGAAAAAACTGATAAAAAATATAGGTATTGGGATAAAAGTAAGAATTATATTGATGGAATGCTTCATATGGACTACTTTTCTATATGGGTGTGAAACTTGAACAGTGAAGAATAGTATGATCAAGGAAATAGAAGCTTTTGAAATGTGGTGATTTAGTACTGAAGAGAGCCGGAGTGAAACGTGAGCTAGTAAATGAAATAACAAGAAAACAGTTAAAGTCTGTGGGTCATGTAGTACGTGCAAGGAAAATGGAATATGACTGCATGGCAGGAAAAAATAATGAAAAAGAGCGCGTGGGAGACAAAGAAAGATATACCTGGACTGTCTGTTGGAGCGGACGGGTGGAGGAAGAAGTGTCACGGATGTTATGAGAAGAACTGAAGATCGAGAGGGATGACGTGCCATGATCGCACTGCAGTAAATAAAGTGGGTTGGAGGCTAATTGAGATCGAAGAACACCATTATAACCTACGAGAGGGCTTAAGATCGCGCTCGGAGTTACCAAGTCTCTTTTTATGTGAACCCGGGTCTCTGCTTTCATGCGTGACGAGGTTTGACGTTGCCTTTCTTCTTCTCTCCCTTGATTCTTCTGCGCCTTTCAAAACGCATACGCTTTTTCGCTCTCACCTTTTTCTTTTGCTGTTCTTCCCTTCATCCTCTGTCGACTAAGAAAACATGCCCTCTCATGGGATTACCCCATAATCGCCTTCTCTCAGTTAGGACTCCACTCATCTCTGATTTTGGTAATTGATAACTATCAACTAAGAGCGCGGGGGAAGGGGGGCGTTCCTTAACTCAATCCCTTTATATATATATATATATATATATATATATATATATATATATATATATATATATATATATATATATATATATATATATATATATACAGTGGGTACAAGAGGGCATTACAGTCGGAAGAAGAAAGGAAATATCTAGGGAATAGTAAAAAAAAGAATTAGCGATCAGGATTTCAGTTCGGGGGGGGGGGGTACACTTCAAACCTCAAGGGACGAGTTCGTTCCAAAGAAACTCCGATTTTTTTTGTGTGTATCGAGAGTTAGGTAAAATGGAAGAATTTGTCTCCCTTTTCTCTCCTTTCACGGACGATGTTTGTTTATTTGTAAAAGAATTATAATAAAAATGTCCGTGCGATTTATGCGTTGTTACTCTTATCCTTTTCTGCAGGCAAATATGTACCGTGTGGTGGTCAGATTTTGGTTGGGAAGAGACCAGATTTGCCAGCATTTATTTGGATAGATCGAGGTGGAAAGGTCACTTTATGACCTCTCAGAAGTTTGCCACAATATCGTATTCTTTTTTTAAAATACTCATCTTGTGTTGTGTTTCGTCGCCAAATCAAGTTTGGACTTGCTTTGATTGTTGCGGTTGTTTCGTTGCCAAATTCAATTTTGATTGTGAAGCTTTTCGTTTGGTTAGTCAATCCGCTCATCCTGATTGATCGTTCGAACTGAAACTAAAGGGTGTTCCTTTTTGCATTATCCATTTCTGTCTTATCGTTCTTTTTTTTACTTACATTTAACTTCACTTACGTTTATTCTTGAAACTCGCTTGTTATCTTTTATTTATTTCATATGTTTCTTGTTACTATTTAATTGCTTGGCTGACTTTGTGTCCATTTTTTTATGTAAATCTGGTATTATTGTGTCGTTCTAAGTGCATCCCTGGTATGAAATTTGATTTTATTATAGCGCCATTTAAGCTTCTTTCTTTCACTATTTCCACCATTATGTAATGTCATTATCTTAAATCTCAACGAGGTATTTTCTCCCTAACGACGATTACTAACACCGATTCCGACTTTAAACCCTGGTACCAAGCTGATTAATTCCATGCTGTCGATTTCTTTTCAACCTTCCAATTTAGAGCTGGCCAAAATAAGTTCAATCAGGAATCTCCGCATTACAGAATTATGGTCCGACAAAGACCCTAAGGTATAGGTGAGACCAGTCCAAGAGAGGAAGGGAGTGGAGAGGATCATAGTTGGTATAAAAGGGGTACGAATCGTGTATCCGTTATGCACGTTTTGGATTTTTAATATTTTTATGTTCAAGTTATATTTATTGTTTCTATTTTTAGACATATTGACTGAGGTGCTTTCAATTACTATTGTTGTTGCATTGCTCCCCATGAGCAAATGACCTCTGCTCCCTCCAGCCTCTTGGAAGATACAGGAAGAAAACCTTTGATTCTACAAATTCTCTGCTATCGTAGAGTTAAACCTTTTGTTAGCAAATTTTGTTAGCTAGATTATCTAACTCAAAAAGCATCTCATATTTTAATAATAAAGCCGGTTAGTTTTTTAAAAAGTTCGATAAATTGACCACACAAACTTCATTTTATTAAGATGCCCTAATGTCTTCCGATTATTTATTTCTAAGCACAGTGACTAATTTCCTAGCTCTTCCCTGAACAAATTCTAAGTATGTATTTTTGCATCGGATGAGACCAAAATTGAACCGCATACTTCGAATGAGGCATAACAAGCGCTTTATAGTAATAATATAATAACTATTCTTTCTTTCCTTGCAAATTTCCATCACTGGATGGCCCTCCGTTGAACTTAATTTATGTTATGTCTGAGTACATAATATGTTGCATATTATTTTAGTATTACTTATTGAGATTAATGTGCAGGTAGTGTAAGGAGGAAGCTGAACTTGAAAAGTGGGATCTTAAGTGAAAAAAAGCAAGGGAGTCTGGAGGAACGTGTTGGTTTACATTAAAGTATATTTAAGTCTTTAAATTTAGATAATCCCCCATCCTTACCCCTTCTAGGAACCACACACGTAGGCGCACATAGATACTACTTACCGTGAGTTAAATTAGAAAAAAATGCAAAACTATTCTTTTGGTGCTTTTTCAGATGGTGTCATTGAAAATTCTATTTTCCAGATAAGTAGGAACTACTGAGCAAATAACGATAGTCAATGACCAAGTTTAAGATCATCTGATAACATTCTTTTGACGAGTTTTTTATTCAATGTTCAGCATGAAATAGATTTTACACGAATTATTCTCTAGATTTTTTGCATACAAGTGTATATCAGATTTCCCAATTACTGGAATTATTTTTATAACACAGCAAAGCTGTTTACCTTGAATGAAGTTTAGAAGATTACTAAACACTCCATTATATATTTTTTCAATGAATAGTAATGTAAGTCAAGAACATATGCTTTAGTGAGTTCGAAGCCTAGGTGCATGAATGTAATTCCGATATTAGTGCAACAAGTGAAGTTGGATGGGTTTTCACATCAAGATTTTAAGGGGAAATGTGAAACTTGTAGTTTAACACTGTTCAATAGACAGGAGCTGTTGGAAATTCAAGCATGCATTCTATAGAAGCGGTTAGCCATAAAAAATAAATTAGAAATTTATAAATTATTTTTGCAATCGTTCACAAACCTCCAAATCAAACAGCACACTAAGATTAATTGTTTTATCTTGAATTCAGTAGTATAGCTAGAAACAACTGCGCCATAGTTGAGTATTTTAATTGTTCTGGTGTTGAGCCTATTTCCATACCGCTAATGTTGAATTCAAGTCTTATTTAAACTCAAGAAAAAGTTTAATCCAATACTTCGAAGAACCAACTGTCAACAGATGTAAGTTTGATCAATAATCGGATTATAGGTGATCTTTTTAATAAAATTATTCAAAAGGATTTTAACTTTGATCTAAAAGTTAAAACCACCTGCTCTGTAAATGATTTGTAGACATTGTATGATGAAGAAAATGGTTAATAGTGTGTTTTCCGGTATTGGAATAGATGGAGAAGAAGAAGAAGAAAAGGTTTGAGAGTGTAAAATGCTAGGACTCCTCCCGTATTCCCCCTTTCCCCACTCCCTGTGCTTTGTGGCACCGGGAAGAAGGTAACAGGGAAAAGAGGATGAGGACAGAGAGAGGAATAGGAAAAGGAGCAAGAAACAAGTAGAAGATCAAACAGATGACCGAGTTGGTCTTGACCCTATAGGGTCTCTCAAAACGTGGTGCTAATACCACGTTAAGAAAGACAGTAACCAAGAGTTAGTGAGGAATGGAAAGAAGTTGTGCGGTGAGTCGCAAGTTGCTTTGAGGTCAACCTAATCTCTGTCCATTTTAATTAATTAGAAGTTGGAATTATAGTTCCAGAGGAAGTACCTGAGATCCAGGTGCCTGTGCTTTCCGTTTTTGTTACCGTCATTAGTGTGTGTATGTGTTTGTTTTTAAGAAGAATTTGTTTGCTTTTCTCGCATGTTGTGTTGTATTCTAACTGACTCTATTCTTGCATGTATGTTTTCCCTTTTATCTTTTTTCTTTCGCTTTCACATTTGTTGTTCCTCAAGGGTTTTTGTTTTACTTTCCTTCGTCACGTATCAGTTTTCTTAACCGTTACCTAATCTGGTGTTTTATCTCTTAATTGGTTGTCAAATTTGGTGCTTTATTTCTTTATCAGTTGTCAAATCCGGTGATGTATCCTTCCTGCTACGTGTAGATGTTTTCTTCTACGTCCTCATTTCCGATCCTCGCCCTGCTTGTGAAGAGTCGGCGAGGCCTCCAGTCTACTCCTAGTTCTATTGGTGTTGACAGTTCGTTTCCAATTTCGTCATGTGTCCTCTCAATGACTCCTTTTGCTCTCTTCATGATTATTTTGTTTAAGGGCTCGCCGTTGGCTTCTAGGTGTAGCTCTTCAAGTTTTTTCCTCTCTGCCCTCCTTGTATTTATCACAAGGTACATTGCTTTATTCTGGACTCTTTGTAGTTCGAGCAGTTTATTTCTTGATAATGTAAACATTGCGGTTGCAGGATAGATCAGTGTTGGTTGGATAATCGCATTGTAAATCTTTTTATTCTTTTGACTTAAATTCCTTAATTTATACAGGAGTATTAGTCCTCTTTCCTTTCTGTATTCTCCACGCCGTATCACCTCTGTTTGAAGTCAGCGGGGATCTACCAGGCGCTGCGTCTGTCTTCACGGCCGAGCTGGTGGCAATACACCACTCGGTACGGGAGATTACGCGACGTGCCCGGTTTGGAGACCGGATTGTGATCTATAGCGACTCACAAAGCGCCCTGAGTTCTCTCGGGGCATTGGAATCTCCGCATCCCCTGGTTCGCGATATCCGTGATGCCACGGTTTTGGCGAGCCGGGCAGATGTCGAGATTATCTTCTGCTGGGTTCCTGGACATGTAGGAATTGCGGGGAATGAGCGCGCCGATGAGGGCGCCATAGAGTCCGCGAGGACTCTGCGACCGGACCAGCGTTTCGCTCTTCCTCACACTGACTACATGGCAGGAATACGGGCAGCTCTTCGGACTGCTTGGCAAAGAAGATGGGAGACGGTCGAGGGGAACTTAAAGTTGCGTGCCATTGCGCCGCGACTGTTCCCATGGACCTATCCCCCCAATGCCGCGGCGGCTTCAGGTTGCTTTCTGTCGTCTTCGAATCGGACACACGTGTGACGCATCGCTACTTGATGGAGCGCTCGCATACGCCCTATTGCAACGACTGCGTCGTCCCCCAGACTGTTCGGCACATTCTTGTCGAATGTCCCAGTCTGGGTGATCTTCGCGCACGATACCTGTCCCGGTACCGGGATGGGCGGGATCGCTACCGCCTGTCCCTTGTACTCGGGACGAGTGCGTGCACCATGACTAGTGGACTTATTGACTTTTTGGGGGAGGCTGGCCTTCTCCCTTTCATTTAACCCAGTTTAATTGTTGTTGTTTTTGTTATTGCTTTTTTATTGTTATTGTTATCTCTTTTTATTGTTTCCTGTTTAATTTTTAAAGTAGCCTAGAACTAGGCTGTTTGTTTACGGCGACTAATGCCTAAGTCGGCAGTCGCCAGATAGCCCCTTAATTAAAAAAAAAAAAAAAACCTTTCTGTATTCTCTCGGCTAAGTGTTTTCGTGTAACCGGATTTAGTTATTGTCAGACCTAGTACTTTACAGTCGTTACTGTATCTATATCTTACATTGTCCACGTTGATGTCTGCTAGCTACTTTTCTTGAGTATATGGGAACTACTTTGAATTTGTTTCTGTTTGTACTGATTTTCCATCTGCGTTCGTATTCGTTAATTCATCGAATTTCTTCTGCCGTCGCTCTTGCTTGAAATTGAGCGTGCCTGTATGAAGATACCACAACTTGGATGATATCATCCTCAAATTGTATGTTCATACATCCCTCCATCATTGGAAGAGGGATGTTCGCTGTATAAATAGCGTATAATAACGGACTCAGGCAATCCCTGTGGGGAACTCCAGCTTCCAGCTTAAAGGGTTCTCCTTGGTGATTACCCATGTCTATATACGCGTATTTATCAGCTATATAGTTGCATAGCAACCTTTCCAGTTGATTGCTTAATCTGAGCCGAATTTTCTTATATTGTATACCTTGCTGCCATACTTTGTCGAACGCTTTGGACACGTCTCTACATACAATGTCCACACTCATCTTTTCACCTTTGACCTTGGCTATTTTCTCCATAATTAAACAGAGTGCCATATCCGTGCTCCTGTTCTTCCAGAACCCGAATTGGCACTCGTTGTACAGGTTGTTATCCACAAGATGTTGATCGAGTTTCTTCTTTAGAATCTTTTCGTATACTTTCCCGATGAAGTCAAGCAGAGATATAGGTCTATAGTTTTCAACCCTGTATGGAGATTTTCCTGGCTTTGGGATAAAAATCATTTTTGCTACTTTTAGATCTTTAGGGTAGTAGCCTGTATCAAGACAGGCATTGAATAGGTTATTCAATCCCTCCGAGATGTTATTAGTCGCTTCTGTGTAGTTTCTCTTTGTGAGTCCTGAGACTCCCGGCGCCTTTTGTTTGAAGCTGTTTGTTATCTTTTAGCTCTTAAACGGATAATGTAGCATCATTTTCCTCATTGTTGTTCCTCATGATGTCAACCGAATCATAGTGTTGACTCCGTTGTCTGGTTGAGTTCTTCAACAATTACGTTCTCAAAATCAGTGTCGAAACTTTCATTTTCTTCGCTGATTCGAAAAACATTTCTCCAGTATTCTTTAAAAACTATATCTATCTTTCATCCTCGACTAGTATCCCTCTCTCATTTTTAATTTTGATCTTCTTTGCCGGTTTTTCCTTCATTCTATCTACCCATTTCCAAAATTTCTTTGGGGATTCTTTGACATCTAACTTTTCTGACATGGTTGTTCCAATATTCTTGTTGCTTGTTGCATATCATTTGCGTTGATTCTCTTTTATTTCTTCTAAGTTGGTTGTATAGGTCTCTACTATGTCCTTCCCTCCGAATTTGTTCTGAGATAAGTCTTATTCCGTATTTTTATTTAGCATTTTCTGTGACCATCTAAAGTTTTGGATGGTTCTATAGGCTCTTTTTGGAACTACTTTTTCGTCTGCTCTAATCAGCGTACTCCTAATTTCTCTTAAGTCCCTCATCGATTTCTTCTAGTTGCCTCGTGAAAGTCCTTGGTTTATATTCTCTTAGTACTTCTTTGTACTTTGTCCAGTCTGTCTGGTGATAGGCTTTCCATTTCTTACATGGCTTCTGGATGAGATTCTGGTTAATGGTAAGTAGTGTAGCTATGTGGCTGCTGACCGGCATGTCAACCGGTCGAAGTAAAAATTAAATGACAAGTTAAAGTTTGCGAGGTAGATATCTGGCTTACTGTTATTTAAGTAGGTGGGAAATTCTGGCCCCAGTCTTTGGGGCATTTTCCTATCTAGCATCGTTTTCAAATGCCTGCCCGCGTTGATGTTTCTTTTATATCCGTTTTTAGCGCAGTAGGCGTTCAAGTCTCCCATAGAGATGTCTGGGTTCCTGTTATTAAAAAGTTTAGTGAAATTGGCAATCGGCAATCCGTCTCTTCTTGGGGGTTGGTACCCCGTGGCTATTGTAAGACTAGTTAGTTATATTTGTATCTCTACTGCTGCATAGGATTCGATTAGTCCTTGGTGAGTCTTGTAGTCTAGCTCCTTTTTGGTGGCAATTGCTGCTCCGTCGAATCTTTTTCTCGAAGGATTCGTTGCTACAACATTGATATTCCATATTTTTATTTTTTTCTATTTCTAGGTCTAATCCGTGGCTAGATATTAAAATAACATCTGGGTCTAGCTCTCTAAAGATATTTCCGTATATGCATTTTTTACCTACCCAACCGTTAGTATTAATTTGTAGTATTTCCAATTTACGTTTGTCCATTTTGATATTCTTTTTTATGGGTTTCCGTTTCTCTTTAGGTCTTGTTTAACGTTTTTCTTCTTTCTCTCATTCTGTTCACATCTACTCATGGTTACTTCATTTCCTTTCTGCGATAGTGATGTCGACGGGATCGGGGATTGCTGCCGTTGGGTTGATGTCTTGTGTGAGCTGGATTTTCTTTTCTTTTGTGCTTTCCTTCTTATGACTCTTACCTCCTCGGCGGATTCTTCAGTGCTATTGTTCGAATCAGTTTCCTCAGTATTTATGTCTTCATCGTTTTCGTCTTGGGGTTTTGTTTCTTCGATTAGTGCTTTTGTTGTCTTGTCATTAATCTTCACCTTGAATATGGCTGATGAGTCCACAGCCTTGGGAAAGTTCATGGGTTCTAAACCGTTTTCTTTGAGCATTCCGTTTAAGGTATTCGCTTAGCTTCCGGGGTTGGCAATATTCATTACATTATATGTGCGTGCAAGATACAGGCCAGTATCTTGACATTCAATGTTCCATCAATGTTGAGTTGTGTTTCCATGTTCTGTTGATTTGCTGTACTTTTTGTCGCCGAAGCGTTGGTCATGTTCTTCTGTCCCTTCAATCTTTCTTCATTCTCCTTCCTTTTTTTATATCTTTCCTTTTCCGGCATTACATTGCCATTGCCCGATGTGGTTTCCACAGTTTATGCACTCTTTAGTCGTACTCTGGCATGAGCGGTGGGTGTGCAATAAGTCCTTTTTTCCATCATATGTGTAGCCATTTCGGGTTTTTTTTCACACGATCTTAAACACGTGGGTGTGATCTCTGAATTTTATTATATCATGAATTTTCAAACATGGTTGCTTCGCTTCCAACTCCTTAATATCCTGAGGAGTGTTCATTCCTCTTACCCATGGCTCAATCTTCCTGCACACGATTAGTCGCTAGATGAGCTCTTAAAAAAAAAAAAATCCTGCACACGAATGATCCATTGGCCGTGATCTGTGGGGTGGTTTTTGCTTCCAGATCGAGTTTGTTAAGTGGTGATGCTGCCGTAGAGGATAGGAGTTTCTCGACATCCTTGTTTTCAGGGCAGATCACGATGAATCCTGTCGGGACGTCAAGACACTTAATTAGTAGGATTTGCAGGTTATTAAATATCTGTTGGGCCACTTCTTTCCGTTGGGCTTGAGTCTCAGGGGTTGCCTTTGGATGAATTCCATTTTTGGTGTCAGTAATGGGGGTGGGGGTAAGCTCCCCCTTTCCTACTCTGTAAAAAAGTGACCGAATCTATGAGTCTGGACCCTATTATGTGTGTACATATTATTGCTTTAAATACCTGCGTATAACCGCACTCCGCAAACCCTCGTACCTTAATGGGCCTACTCTATTATGCGCCTCTCCAAGGTCTCCGGCTCGTGTCCTTAAGGGACCCCCTTCTTCGCGCCCCCTAACAATAGATGATCGGACGAGGAGAAGCCATGTATTCTAACTAAGGTCATTTCGAAGAAATGTAGGAAGCCTTTATGGTGAAATCAGGAGATATGTTACTAGAATGTTTTCTGAGAAGAACGCACCAGAATTTACATATTAAATAGCATTAAAAATCTAGAAAATTATAGATCGACTTAGAAAAATATTCTAAATAATATTATTAATTATTTTGTTACTGTGGATGTTTTCATTTGTTTTTTATTGTTTACCAAAGACGTACCAGTACGTGCTGCTTTTGTTTACGTTGCCAGTTTTATTTTCAACACTATTTCTATTAACTATTTGCCCAAGTGACAAGATCACCTCCTAAACATTCGAGTGTTTATTTTACATTATTTAGTACTTTGAAAAAATAACCCTTTATAATTTGTAACTTTTCCATTTATCTAATTTAATTTGCTAGTTTCTAAAATATATAATAAACGTGCCACATTGGTCAATCTTTACGATATAGGATAAAAATTGAGGGCTGGTATCTCAGTAAATTAGGTCGGTAATATATTTGTTACCCTTATTATTTACATTATAACTAAAGAAAACGTTCGTTTTAATAGCAACATTTCCATTTCTGAAGTCGGTGGTTCCCAAACTTTTTCTAATATTTACCCACTTTTCACATAATATGATCCTCATCCATGATCACCTCTCCCCACCCCCTCCTATCCATATCTTGTGACTACAGTGACTGTCTGTTGTCCTACATTTATTTAGGTCCTTATGAAAAAAAACTCTCTGTCAATACCTGTAATTTTATTCATTCCACTTCATATTTTTCTTTTCTAAAATACTGAGTTATGGAAACTTGCAATTTATTTTTTGTTAAATCTCAAATAAACATTAAAATGGTATTAAGGACGTAATTTAATGCACATAAAATAGTTTCTTTAATTTGAGAGTAGGCCTACCTATAATTTAAACTCTATTTCCAAAAACCTTTCTCCAATATACAATAGGAAAAAATAAAATCACTGGATAAAAAGTGTTATTAAAAGCAATCTTCTCTTTTTTACTGACACATTTAATAATTATGAACGAAAACCTATCATAGGGAGTCTTAAATACTAAAACCAAGACCTTCAGTGGAAACATCACCTTCTCTTCTCCCAGAAAGTACCTTCATGTGAAGAAAGTTCGTTTCCTTCTAGTGTGTGGACCTTGGAATTTTTATGTGTACATAGCCTCGGCTTATGGCCCACAATGTTTGCTGTTTGGACCATCAGTGGGGCATGACCCCCTGTTTTGAAACCATTGTTCTAAGTTACATGACCCCCAGTTTTGGAACCATTGCTCTAAGTTAACCAGGTCATTTTTAAAATTTCAAATAAAAAATGCAACATCACTGCATTTTTTGAGAAGAGGGGCAAATCTGGGGCTGGTTCTTTAGTTTTAAAATAAATAATAAATATAGCTGAGATTAAATAGGAATTTTTGCATTTCAAAGGGTTTTAAAAGAAAGTGATGCATAAATAGTTGAGGTATTAAATAATAATTTTGTTTCATTATTTACAGGAGAGAGAATCAGAACAGTTTAAGGTAAAAGAAAGATGTGTTGAATTTCATTACTTAGGTAAAGAAAAAACGAAAATATTTGTAATAGAGTTAAATATTTACAAGTATTGCAACATCTATTGTGACGATGCACAAGCTGCAGATGATATTCGTTTGCATGGAGACTGTCTCTTGAAAAAAATAAAAGAAGCGGTTTTGTTTTTTTTAAGATATATTACTCAAATTCGGGTCACTTTGTCTTCATGATATGTTCTGTCGATCTCATTCGATCAACCCAACTATGGCATCGAAGAAAGCCTCCAGGCGATCTCCGAACCCGCCACAGGCCTGCGTCACTATCTCCCCTTTTAGTCTCCTGAAAGCCCTGGTAATTCTGGCCTGGCCCTCAGCTTGTCCTTCGTATTGTAACTGGATTCGTTGGTCTCGATCCATCGCACAAAAGAAGTCGAGGGGTCCAAATGTCAGGCGCTGTGTAATTGAAGAAATTCTCCCGACAATTTTGCGATCAGGGCTGGATATTTCGGCTAGTGTGGCAGATGCAGTCTTGCTGCTACACGTAAGGCTTCCTGCAACTACCCGGTTGATTCAGGGCTTCATCACCTCGTTAAGGTCACCGATGTAGTATTCGGTGTTCAGCCTGAGCTTCTCAGGGAAGAAGTGGGGTGGCATGACATCACCTTAATTGCTGATGAGACTAAAGACCATGATTATCGCTGGAAATTTCATCAATATGACTTGTCACGTCCTCGGGTTTGACAGCCAGCAACCTGTTCTGGGAATTGATCTTCTGGCCTTAGCAGAAATTCTTCTCATCGGAGAAGAACCACAGCATCTCTGGATCTAACGGGTGTTTCAACTTTTTTATTAGCTTCTTGGTGTGCTTGAGTCTTCTCCTACATTGGCTTGGACAAAAATATTCCCTTCCTCATCTTGTATAAAAAGTAGTGAATGTCCTCATCCACATCTTTCTCCCTTGCACACTTCGACTTTCTGGGATCATTGTTGATGCTCTTGGATTTCGGTGACAAATTCCGGCTTTCTGGTAGCGTCAGGTCGTCGACCATGGGTTTTTCTCTCTGTTGTCGCCTCGGAGTTGAATCCTGAATCTTCTAGCTTCTTTCTTACCTTTTCCGTCCTTCTTCTGCTGCCGTTATGAAAGTCTGAAATCTCCTTGTTTGTCCTTCCGGCGTGGATTACCAGGGCCACGCCTCTTTTCACAAATTGGGTGGTTTAAAATTTTCAAGCCAATTATTCTGCAAAACAATAAAGTAGAAATGGTTTTTGTTTTTAAGAAGTAAAAGACCGACAACGAAGGTATAAAAAAAATTGCGTAAAAATAGCAGTTGAAATTTGCGAACGAACACCGTCCGCATCCTGTATAATTAGATCACTATAGTTTGGAGAAATCTCCAATGATTTTAAAAGAACAAATTTACTTCCTATTTTTAATAAGGGAAGTGAGGAAAACGAAAAAAAAAACCTCTAAGCTTAACGTATAGTTTGTAAAATATTTGAGAAAATGGGTAACAAAGTGATTTATAAGACCAAAAGAGTAGTGGACTAATTAGTGATGCTCACTTTGGATTTGGAATAGCTTGCTCATGTTTAGCAAATTTAGTGGAATTTCTGTGTTATGTAGCGAAAACAATTAAGTAAAGGAGAGTGTATATGTAATTACTTAGATTTTAATATTTGACAAGGTTTCACATATTAGACTATTAAAAATGCATATGATATTGTGGAGTGTTTTGAATTTGATAACTGAAAGACAAGCGGCAGGGAGTAATAAATAAATGGATTAGTCGAGTGGAGGGTTATCATTAGAGTACTTCAAGGATCAGTTCTGGGACCATTATTATTTCTAGTTTATATCAATCATTTTGGGGAGACAGTTAATAAGTGCCAATTTTGCTAATGACTGTAAATTATCCGCTGTAATGAAATAAGTTAAGGGTATTTAAAGTGAGGAGGAATTTCAATAAGTAACTCTCCTCCACAGATGGTAACAGATGTGTTTTTTACCTTGAAAAGTTATTAACATGGAAAGGGATAATAAGAAATTTAGCTATGATATGGTTGAACTCATTTGGTGGTGATAACAACTTAAGATTGTTAATATTATAAACGTTTCTATTCTATTGAGGATTCTTTAATCTCATTGTTAGTTACAAAAGTAAAGAGGTTAACCCTAAATTCTATAACTTCTATGTTTCGCCACATTTAGGGTACTCTATAGAGGCTTGACCTCACATTTTAAATGTGATCTCAACCTGCTAGAGGCAGTGCAAAGGACGCATCAAACATGATACCTTCCCTCAGGCACATTAAATGTGTAAATTATGTTCACCAAATATATTCTAATTTGAAAGAACGTGTGTGAGAGCAGACACGAATGGCTATTTATTTATGTTTTGGTATAGATGAATTTTATATTATCAATTATTTGAGTTGGAATGTAATAATAGGACTAAGAGTCCCACCTTGAAAATTAAAAAAAAACGTGTATGCTGGATTTGCGAAAATACTTTTTCACCAATTAGAACGGTTGGTATGACGAGTATATGAAGTAAGATTATTTTCAAATTTGCTCTGTGTTAAGAATTTTACTTATTGAAATTCAATTTATTATATATTGTAGTTGCGAGTCTTGATCGTTGATAACTTTGTGATGGTAATCCCAACACAAATTCTGTGAATGCAGTTGGGGGTTGGTTGCACTGGTTGGTGATTGACTAGTATGACCTATTGTCATTCGTTAAATATTGAGCGAAAATGCCTTCCGTAAATATAACACACCTTAGTGATGATCATAACGATGTTGATAGTATATGGAACATTTTAAAATGATAACTTGAAGATTTAGGAATTAATTTGTCCAATACATATTTTAGTCGCAACAACACGGAGCGGGTTTAGCCGACATTAAAAAAAAAAAAAACTAAAAACGTTAAAATGCTAAATAAGGCTCCTGGAATGTTAATTCAACATTGATGAAAATTAAAAGACCACCTATCAAGAAATGGAAAGATGACTATCAAAGGGTTTAGCTACCTCCCGTAAACTTAAACCCACCCAAATGATTTTTATTCGCCAGTAAAAGATCTCGGAAACAATTGGACTCGCCAAAAACGAATGTGTAGAAATTCCTACGGATTCTTAACCATTTGTCTCCATTCTAGCAATTTTGTTGCTTAGGTTCTTAGTAAAGACGCGTAATTATATTCCTGACCTGATACCACATCAGGATTTTGCTCAAAATGAAAACTTTACCAGTGTCGAAATTTAAAATATTTCGCTTCACTTTACTAAAATGATTATTAGTTTTCCGGTGAGCTGAAAATACTGAAAACTGTCATAATTAGACCTCTGATTATTTTCGAAAACTCTTATTAACCCTGGTCGAGTTCTTTTTGATTTTAAATGGTGAATATTACTCCCATGCTCAAAAAGAGTGATAAAAGTGAATAATAAAATTATACACGTATTAGCTTAAAATCTAATTGGTAAAATATTTGAGTCAGTACATAGTACCCAGATTTAGAACACTTGGAAAACATACCAAAAATGACGTGGTCTTAAGAGGATTTGTTTCTGGTAACCACGTTTGTTTAACAGCAGTATAAATCTGGTAAATATATTCAACTTGGATTTCCTGAATGCGTTTAATGTATGTAGTTCTTAAAACTTTACAATGTGCTGTTATTAGCGGAGAAGTTTGAGAGTTTGTATTATTACGAGGGCGTTTCATGTATCGGTTAAGAATCCTTTGATCTTTACTATCTATTTAGATGAAGATAATATAATAAATACTATAATATAAAGTCTACCAATGTTCCGACGTTGGGTATATTGACTAATAGCGAAGAGATTATGTTTGGCTAGGTAAGTTTTTTTTACTCAGATATAGGAATGGTTTAATATGTGTGGAATGGGCTCATTGTTGGTAAATGCAAGATATTTTACTTAGGGCCACAACAATATGACATTTACGGAAAAAAGGGATATTTGAAAAGCTATCTGCAACACGTTCAATAGTCCCAGAAACCAAATGAAATTTAGGGGTATTTATACAAGGGCTTTTCAAAAGGTTCTGCACCAAACGTTCCTGATCATACGAGTGCGAGTTTATTCAAACGAATACAAACTTGTCTATGGCATCTGGACAGTATTACCGAACAATAATGTCAGAATTGCACTTTGTGTCTGAAAGGTTGCATTAAAAAAACCTTTTGGGAACCATGGAAAAAACTGACTTGAATCTAAGGGCATTATCAAGTTTATAGTTTCGAAGGTATTCCACGGTTTTAAGGAGGATAAAGAAGACCGAAGATGATCCAAGCCAAGGAAAACCTTCAACCTCGATTAGTGAAGTAAATGTGGCTATACTAACGAAATTGGTGAAAGATGACTGTTGAACTACACTTCTTTCGATAGTTTATTAAGTGAAGATCTCGATAGGGTTGGTTTCTTAGATTTTGTATGATCATATCCCCAGCAAGTTTTCTGCTCGATGGGCGCCAAAAGATTGAGGCGGATGGAGAATCTTTTGAGCGAATCCTAACCTGGGACGATACTTGGATTTACCAGTACGACTCAGAGAGCGAAATCCAGTCGAGAAATAGTGGCTGTAAAGGGGATCATCTGAATCCATCAAATTCAAAGACGAGAGGTCGTCATAGTCTCGAATGGCGACGAACGATCGCAGGTGCCTCGAAAGGTTTGTGTGGCTACTTTTCGATGAAAAATCTTTGAGCCATTCAAAGTTTCAAGACAGTTTAATGGCTTTAATGTGGATTCACATTTGTTCTTTACTTTGGAAAGTGGAGGGATAATTAGTAGTAATGGGTTCAAATTAAAACAAACAATTCCACACGAACGTGACTAAGATTTTTTTCTACATACAAGCTGGTTAATTGGAGAAATCTCTTCGTATTTATATTGTTGCAGAAACTACCGGCATGTGTGCGGTCAATCTTGGTAATTGTTGTTCATTATGGTTTTTGTTGTTTAATACCTGATATTCAAAGTTAATTCATTTAAATAACCATCAGCTCTTAAAGTCACTGAGCTCTTGTAACCTTAGTTATATTTTTTTCTTTCAGATACTCGATAAAGATTCACCAACGTCTATCTACGAATTGGCTGGAGAGAAGCTACCGGAAACTTTATACCAGGATAGGAAAAAGCTCCCCCAAGTAGCCCCCTATCCCCAAATAAAACGATTATCTACTAAACAATTCCAGTGCCCTTATTGCTCATACCAAAGTTTGATCAGTACCAACGTAAGAAATCATCTTAGGGCGAGGCATACCGGAGAGCGACTTTTTCAATGCGACGTATGTTTCAAGAGATTCATCCAAAAAGCTCATTTAGCAATTCATATTCGATCTCACACTGGCGAAAAGCCATACCAGTGCCAAAAATGTGGTAAAAAGTTCGCCCAGACATCCGGTTTGAAAGTACACGGGAGAACTTGTTTCTAAAAAAACCTATTATGAGGTAAGTAAGTCTGGACGAGTTTGCGAGAAATTTACATTGATGTCATATTTGGTTCGATTATCTGCAAGATGTATGAGGTTTATGGTATTTCCATAAACTCCATATTCATGAGACATATCACTCACTCACTCTCTGATAATGACCTTTTAGCGCACTGGTAGTGTGAATATCTCTACCTGGTAGACCAGAGCGGTAAGCACTAGCTAGTGTGGTGGACTGAGTTTTTAGCAATCGTTCGCCTTTTTGACAAAGCCGTACTTGCTATACATGTTGCTAATTAACCATGAAAGTAACAAACATGAATCTTTCGTTCAAACTTACTCTGAAGTATAAGTTATACTTGTAAAAAGGCAAAATCTGAAAATGTTTCATGACCAAACCAACTATACAACTATTTGTATTTATGTAGGTTGAATTATAACAACGTCTTCAGTTCCATAATCTTCCATAGTGCTAAGGTTAGAATAAGCTGATAAATGTATTCAAATAATAAGTAAGAGCAGTTAGTGTGATGAAGTGATTTGGCTTGTTGAGACCTTAATTGTTTAACACCTTGTTTAAATAAAAGGTTTTACGCAGAGTTCAGCCACCAAGGATATTTTGGAAATACATGATCTAATTCACATTAAATCTCAAAGAAATATCAATCACAGTGCGGCTGGAGAACCGAAGGCCCGACTTTTCCTGACTCCGAAAGCGTCTTTTATATTTGGTGTGTACTCGTTTCTCTTTCCGGCTTCGGAATTCAGGAGAGGCGAGATGTTTGCTGTCTCCGATGACTATTTTCTTTATCATTTATATTTAATGTTTGAAGTTTTAGCAGGCTTCTACAACATTATGGAATTTGGAATTTTTTCTTAATATTAGAAAAGTCAACCTACCATGAAACTCCAAACTCATTTTGTAGAACGTATTTTTTATGCTTATTATTATATATTTATATAGGTATTTTAGTCTTATTAACTCATCAGTCTACATTTCTTCATCTTGATTTTAATCTTAAAGTCGCTACTTTATGAATTGCATTTTTTTAATCCGTTAATAAAAATATTTTTTTAAATCTTTATATTTATTGTTATGGCATTTTATATCAGCCATCTAATAAATATCATCTATACCTTGCTGGGTTCGATGCCACCTTCTATGAAGCCATACCATTTCAATTCGCCGCAAATCAAACACAGCCGTCTATTGAAGGAAAGACATTGCTTACCCAGCAGTCTTTCCTTCAGAGGCCGCTCGGATCCCTAAAGAATGGATCGTTTTTTTTTTAATCCAAAGTGTAGATGAATTCATCCTACATTGGTAGCTAAAATTGTTAGGAATGATGGAAATTTGTACCAACTTAACCATTCTCTTTTTCTTTAATTTGTACTAATTTCTGTGATAAATGTATACTAAGTTTTGTTCTGCAATACTTGTGATAAAGTGGAACAAGGGGAAGAGTTGGGTTCGTATTTAGTCTGCTGCGGCTGAGGTCATCAATTCCTTTTCGTCGGCATTGAATGCTTGCTGCATCGAACGAACTCCCGCGAGGTTCTCGAACTGTTGCTCAAATTTCCGCATTTTAATTCACTTCGATATCTACCCGCGCCTTCTCTGTACATTACGTGGTGACTCTTCCTTTTTTTAATCCTGAAAATCAATATCTAGGAAAAATATTTGGGAGGGGGTCGGCTTCGTCATTGGGAAATTTGGGGGAGGGGGGTGATAGATGTAAAGTAGAAGATGGTCCGAGTGACCATAAAAGGGTTTCAATTTGGGTGGGTTCAGAAATAAAAGTGACTGTAAAACAAGGAATTTATCAAGCTCCAGCCGTCATGGTTACCAGAGGATTTTACAATAATAATAACGTAATTGGGAAACTCTGGGCCAGAACATAGGTAAGTGCTGAACTCCCAAATCCTTCGAAAGAATTGCAAAGGCCCTTCATTGGTAATTATGATCAAGCGACCGCAGGCCCAATATGCAAGAAGGGATAAGCAGCCGCAGGAGAACTTTTCTCCCAAAATAAACATTCATCATCTCGTGACTAAATCG
This sequence comes from Ceratothoa steindachneri, assembly GCA_963969495.1. Classification (NCBI taxonomy): domain Eukaryota; kingdom Metazoa; phylum Arthropoda; class Malacostraca; order Isopoda; family Cymothoidae; genus Ceratothoa; species Ceratothoa steindachneri. Next base: position 147,482,720 of record OZ018321.1, on the reverse strand, counting down.
GGTGATGGACTTCATTTGCTGTATCATTAACTATAATTTTAGCTGCTATGCATGAAACTTCTTTTTTGTTAAGAGGACTAATATATAATTGAAATTTATGTTTTGTCCTTCAGATGTTCAAGAGGAGCTATAGCCGAGGCACTTTAGGAGAAAGTGATGACCAGAATTCTCAAGTTGAACCCCAACGGAAAGCTTCATCGCAAGAAAATCCTCTCTCCCTACGGCCCCAGTCTTCCTCCAAAAGATGTCCCTTCTGCCCCTATGAAAGTTATTACCGGGCCCACGTTAAGAGGCACATCATGTTCAAACACACGGGCGAGAAACCCTTCCAATGCCACTTCTGTGCGAAGAGATTTACCCTAAAAGAGAACTTACACGCTCATATTCGGATTCACACTGGCGAAAAACCATTCCAATGCCCCGTTTGCGCTAGGAAATTTACTCAGAAGATTACCTTGAGGGTGCATTTGAGCAGCATTCATCCAGATCATGAAGTTTAGAATGTATGCTCTTATATTTGGTATAAAACAATCTAATAAATTGCAATCTTTTGTCTTATTAATTAAAGAAAAAGAAGCCTTATAGACTAGAAGGTTTGAATTTTCCCTAAGTTGTTATCTTGAATGTTTCGTTTTAGTCCATTGAATCTTATTTTTTCTCCTGAGTTCTTCGACGTGATTAATTTCTAACACTTTCCCACCCTTGTACCTACGTCTTTGTGTTCCAATTTTTATCTGTGCAGCGCTGGGTACACAATATTATTATTATTTTTTAGAATCTTATGGGGTAGAGATCCCCATATCAAATATTTTGTCGTTCGGAAAAATACAAGAATGATATTGCAAGAATTAAACTAATGCAAATGGCAACTTAATATGACATTTGTAGCCTTAGTTTGAGAGAATCCACTAAAAAGGAGTGTCTGGCAATGTTTCAACATACATTCACAAACAAAATGATTGATTTTTAGTAGAAAGGGGACGATTCTAAAAAGTTTTGCGACTCCGAGTCCGATTCCAGTTCTAAGTTATGATTCCGATGTCAGGGGTTGTGTCTCCATCCTCGTTCTACTCGACCTCTCCTCTGAATTCGATACTATTGACCATACTGTCCTACTTGATCGTCTTCACTCTTTCCTCGGCATATCAGGCACCGTGCTTGACTGGTTCCGCTCTTACCTCTCGTCTCGTACCCAATCCGTTGTGATTGACGACGTTTCATCCGACTCTACCCCTATTCGCTTTGGAGTGCTACAAGGCTCTGTCCTTGGTCCTCTACTATTTCTTATCTACCTTCGCCTTCTTAGTTCCCTTCTCCGTAATCTCGGTCTATCCTTCCACCTCTATGCTGATGACACTCAAATTTTCGTTTCCTCACCCCCCGCGTCTCTTGCCTACTCTATCACTGACCTCCTGGCTGCCTACTCCTCCATTTCTGACTGGCTCTCTACCAACTTCCTCAGGCTTAATCACTCCAAAACTGAGGTCCTCCTCGTCGGCACCCCTGCTCTTGTCAAAAAATCTAAATCTCTCTTTCCCTCGCTTACTCTGGGCGGTAATACTATCATTTTCTCTGACTGCGTTAGGAATCTGGGTGTTGTTTTTGATGAGCATCTCTCCTTTAAGCCTCATATGCGCAATGTCAGCAAATCCTCTCTATGTTTCCTTCGTAACTTCTCTCGCATTCGCTCTCACTTTGATCGCCAAAGTCTTGAGACTGCTGTTCATGCCTTCATCACCCCACGCCTTGACTACTGTAACTCTCTGCTTGTGAATCTGCCATCCTCCTCTCTCCGCCCCCTTCAACTTGTACAGAACTATGCCGCCCGGCTTCTCCTCCGTCGCCCTCGCTTCTCTCCCTCGAAACCCTTGCTGCATGAACTGCACTGGCTCCCTGTCAGATCCCGTACTCACTTCAAGATACTTCTCTTCACATTTAAGGCTCTAAACAACAAGGCCCCGTCTTACCTCTCTTCTGCCCTCTCGCCACGCCATGTCCCTCGGGCCCTTCGGTCATCACATGCACCTCTTTTGAATATTCCTCGTTCATCTCTCTGCTCAATGGGGGACTGCTCCTTCTCAATCTGCGCCCTTAAGTTGTGGAATGCTCTTCCTGCTGAAATCAGGTCTTCTCCCTCTCTTACCACATTTAAGCGTCTCCTGAAAACGCATCTTTTCAATATTGCCTTCTCCCCCTCTTAAATCTCCATTGAATTTCCATTCTCATCTCAGCACAACGTGCGCTCTGGGAAGGCCTCAGGCCTTGAAGAGCGCATTACAAAAGACTTATTATTATTATATGATATATATTATTAAAAACAAATGTTATACATATCATAATTTGTTGTGCATTGCAGCTTTATTATTAGTAATTCTCAATAAAGATCATTAAATAATAAATATAATAAAACTTATTTAATTTCTTTACCTACCATCGATTCATAATTCCTTCCGTATAATAATATACTCAATACTTCATTAATAACACTGTCCAACAACGATTTTGCTACACAAATGAGAAAGTAGTTTTCTATTGTAGTTTTTTTGCGTAGATTACGAAAATGACCTTTATTTTTCGCGAATGACTTCAGTTTTTTGTAATCTGCCCATTTAATTTTTTTATTAATATTAGATTATTCAGTATATAGAGGTATGAGATGTTTGTTATTATTTTTATTTTATTTCACCATGCTCATCGCTGACGTCTGCTGGATTCTCTGGAAAGAAGGACAGATGGGAATACAAAAAATGGACCTTTAGGGACATACTACATCCCAACTCATTATAAGACCAAATCAAATTCTGAACAAGAATGTGGTAATTTTCTGATTTGTGCCTTCCAAGGACACCATTACATACACCTTTTAAACTATGCCAAGCCTCAAATTCCGGCTTGCTCAATTTTGTCTCAAACTCATCTACCATAAGTTGTCGAATCTGAGGCCCAACAAAGATTCCTTCTTTAATTTTAGCATCACTAATCTTAGGAAATTTTGTTTTTAAATAAAAGAAGGATGGCTGGTCATGCTTTAAGGCTTTCACAAATTGTTTCATTAAACCTAATTTTATGTGAAGTGGTGGCAAAATTATGTTTTCGTTAGAAATCAATGGTTCACGTATGACATTATGACAACCAACTTTTGTCTCTTCTCTTAAAGGCCATTCTGAGCGTATGTAATGTTCTCCCCGAGCTCTACTGTCCCACTGGCACAAAAAACACATCAATTTTGTGTAGACTGACTGCAAACCATTTAAAATGGCTACTACCTTAAGGTCAGCACAAATCAACCATTCATGTTCACTATTTAATGCTTTTTAAAATGAAATCTAAATTCTCATAAGTTTCTTTCGAAACAACAGAGTGAGCTACTGGTATCGATGGTAGTTTATTTCCATTTACTACTATATAATGAAGCGTTAATGAAAAGTCTCCATTGACTGGGTTCATAATGTATATCTAATTCTTCAAAGAGACGTGGAATATTATTACAGTAGCATAAATTGTTGTCAAATGAAAATTTGTCTTGTAAATTGTTGGATCGAATGCGAAAGTTAGTAATTCGAACATCTTCTACTACTAAATTTTCTTTCAGTCTCGAGTCCAGTAATTCACTCTGTTGCTTTGTTAAGTTTAGATCTCTCACAAGATAATCTAGATCAAGTTGTGAGAAAGGTTTTGGAGTAGTATCAACAGTTTCAGGAACATAATTTCAGTCTCTGGTTTACAACATGATTCCATATCTGATTAATCAGAGTTAGACAAAACAACTTCTGCAGGTGGTTCAGGTACTGGAAAGTCTTTTGAGTGAGGTATAGGCAGAATAGCAGATCTAAGGTTGGGATATTCCACAGCTGAAGCGCACTTCGTTGTTTTACCTAAAAGTATGGAAATTATATGCATAAGATTTAATTTATAGGTATGTACATATGTGTGATTACAATAAAGTGGTTCTAAAATTATATTTATATTTTTTAAAAATAATATTACAGTATACTACTTCAAAATATAGGTACAGTGGATAATAAACAATTACTTAAACATACCATTGGAACACCAAATTGAAAGCTTTTTATTTTTCCTTTAGACCATTTTGATAAAGAATTAAAACATGTTGTGCAACATATATGTGGTGCCCATGGTTTATCTTGGTCGCCAATTTTTCAGCCAAAATACAAATTATATAGTTTTTTAACTAGAAAAGAAATTTTTCTTTGATTTTTTTTTTTAAATGTTACTGAACGACATATGCAGAAGAATTTATCGGTTATTTTTACACTGTCCTCTTGGCATTTTAATTAAAATTGTTGCTTTTATTTCAAATTGTATTTATTTAAATAACCTGAAAATAAGAAATAAAAGAATGATATTCGTTAAAATCTTCAAAATTTTACAAAAATAGTAATTGGCAACTTACAAAAAACTGGAGTCATTTCGATAAAAATGACTTCCATTTTTTAAATCTATACATAAAACTTCATTAAAAAATGTTATTCTAATCTTTGTAGTCGACAAAAAGTTCAATTTTGTTAGACAGTGTATTTAGAAGACTAAAAACAACATATTTGTGCAACCTACAGTTGTTGTTTTTTTAGAACTGAAAGGCTCGCAAAAGATGCTGATGAAAAATAAAGGGAGACTGAAGAAACGTATCTGTAGGAAGATTCTTGGTGAGTTTGCCATCATATTGGCTGTTGCCTTCCAATATATCCAATATATCATCCATCCGTTGTTCGGATTAAAGGAGCCATTCCTGAGGTGACCAGGGACCCGATGGCGTCCCCTAAGCAAGATCTTCCGGACAATCGGTACAGGAACGGGGAATATACGTCCTTCATACATAGCTGTAGGTCTCGATAACTGAGAACATAAAAATGGGGGGAAGATGAAAAGAAATATTCCAGATACCTGTCACGGAAGTAGTGAGGCAATACACGGATGGCGGTTTCCTGGGAACGGGGAGAGTCGTACGAGCCCAAGCGTATTCCGACTTCCCGGTGAGAGCGAGAGAGACGAGTAAATCGGGAGCTTGCAATCGGTACAGCGGCTGGGGAAATAGCGGCAGATGCTGGCAGGGGTTTAGATATCAGCAGGTCTTTGCCGTATGAACTCCTGATCCGTTGCTGTAGTGATTGTCTGGAGTAGCAGTGCTTATTTTGTAATGACGTGTTGGCATTGGTGGTTTAATCCTGTGACATATTTAATGATACGTGCATCTGTTTGTGCACTGTATTTATTTCATACGTTTATATTGTATTTAATATAATTTTTTGTGCACTGTATTTATTTAATACATTCGAATCATTCATTGTATTATTATACCCTCGCAGATATCTTATCACCTTCCTGTGGACCTATTTATTGCTTGTTTTGGGGCCGAGAGAACTTAGTTCTTCGTTTCGCCTTTACAGATAGCGAATAATGCACAGTTTATATGGAAATTGTAATTCAAATCAGACTAATTCGATAATGTTAACTAATATATTAAATACTATTAATATTCAGCTATTATGATATTGTTACTCAACCTTTAACATAGGCTGGGAGTAGCAACCCGTGCAGCTAACTTACATCTACGGTGACTGGTAGTCAACTGAACAATAAGGCTGCCCAATGCCGAAAGAATCTTAGCAATAGTACAAAAACTTACTCTGAAAACGTAACAAATTTGGTAAAATCTTACCAAATCTAATTAAAACATTTAGCAAAAGTAAAATGGTACCAAATTTGTACGAACGTGCCAACTTCGGCAGCGCTGCTGAACAAAGCTCTAACATCTTAGAATTGCATCAGCTCTTCTAAATGACGCCTGAGAACTGATCAGGCCTTCATTTCACGCATATAAACAATTAAGCATACAATACACTTCTTATACAGTCATATCTTCAATATTAATTGATATTAAATAGTAATGTATTCTTGTCGACTAATCTGAATCTATTACTGAATGACCTATTAACGTTATAATTTCACAGAATAATAGGACAGATGGGTAGATACATAACTTGATTTACACTAACGGGAAATAAACAATGTTTAAAATTTTGATTCAGCTATTGGCAAGTAGGAAAGAAAATTAAAAACTTAAAGAAAACACTGCTGAAAGAGTCTCTGTACTGAAATTTTGAAGGAATCGTTTTTGGAATCGGAAAACGGATTATTTTTAGCCATTCCGATTCCGATTAATCGTCCCATCTCTAATTTTTAGTGTTCTCCTTATGCAAGAGTAACAAGAAAACGAAGAATAAGTTGGTTGGGTCCTTATATATATATATATATATATATATATATATATATATATATATATATATATATATATATATATATATATATATGGAAAACTCACAAAGTATCGCGTGAGTAAGCAATAAATGCAACAAAGCCCACAGAGAAAATTAATACGAGGATTCCAAGTACTTTCGAACTTTATTTCGAGTTCTTTATCAAGGAATAACAAAAGTATTGAAAATTGTAATATTTATAAGGATGATACAGAGGAGAGGGAACGCCCACAAAAAAAAAAAACAATCAACAAAATGAATTAATATGAAATGGAAACCTTAGGAGGAGCGAAGATAAATACAAAATAAGATCATTAAATCAGGTAAATTCAAAAAAAGGTTGACAAGAGGCTTAAAATACCGCCTATGCAATTGAGGAGGGAGAAAATCTTAACGAGAGATTAACCTCAGAGGTCAGGATCTAAAAACCAAGGTAGAATAAGTACAAATGTTCTAAAGACTTGACTCAAATGGAAATAAATACATAAAAAAACATAAGTCTACATAGATGCACACAAAATAAAATTAAATTGGTTATTAAGATTAATATAAATATTTAGTCTCAAATTAAAAGTTTCGACAGTACATTGTGAATATAATTTAAAAAATAACCATCAAGTTTATATGACCTAGGACTTAAATTAAAATTTGGGAATTTACTAATAAAGGTTGATTCAATGATATTTCGGGAAATGTATCGTTATTATGACATGATTTGAGGAGAATTCCAATCAATATTGTGATTAAGATCTGACATATGAACATAAAATGAGCTGCTTTCTTCGCCACGCCGGACATTATTGGTAATATATATTGCATAAAATGTATCGATTGCTCTAAATATTACTTTGGCCAATCATGTAAATGTTTACAAAAACGAATTTTTCAGCATAAATATAATGCCCGTCGTGGCAGAGCCATAAAGGGGTGTTTAAAGGCTAAACGGATTCGCCTAGCAGTCGGTCTCATAGATGCTTAAAGAGATAGAAAAATAAAAAGGCTCGCCACAAAAAGCTACCTCTGAGATAATAGACTCTTCATTTTTTATATTGGAAATGAAATAAGGACATAATGAAAAATTTCGAAGTATGCTATTAACTAGGAATAGGTTAGCTTATTACCCAAAATAAATAAGCAAATTTCAACAGGAACGAACAGGTAGAACTTCTTAAACAGGATAGTTATAGCCTAACTAGGCTAGGCTATTCTTTATTTGTCGTTCATTAGGGAGAGGTTCGTTGTTAGCTAAATTTTTACATACCAATTCCTATTTTATCAAAGTATTCTTTAATTTTTTTTTAAACAAATAGCTTCGAAAAGGTTGATAAAAAATAGTAATTATTTGATTATATATATATATATATATATATATATATATATATATATATATATATATATATATATATATGTATATATCTCTCAAAGTAGCACGAGAGAATGATGAAAATGAATCCATAAACCACATTGAAAGAGAAAACGGAATAATTTTTCCTTGCAGTAATATTTTTAACTTTTTTCGAAAAAAGTTAAAAATATAACTGCAAGGAAAAATTATTCCGTTTTCTCTTTCAATGTGGTTTAATGGATTCATATATATATATATATATATATATATATATATATATATATATATATATATATATATATATATATATATATATATATATATATATATATATAGTGGGGAGAAATAAGTAGTCGTACACTTTCAAAACTCAATTTTATAGACTTCCAACCCATCAAACTTCATGAAATTTACACAATAGATGTATATTAATGTAGAGTTAAAAGTTATGTGCGCAAAAAGGCATGAAACAAAAATTATATTCAGTAAACTTCAAATTGATGAACAACAGGGGGGAAAAAAGTATCCCTACAAATCGATATTTAGTGATTAATACTTAGTAACCTTTGTTGGCTTTCACCGCCTTCAATCGTTTCCCGTAGTTCTTCACTAGTGCGCTGCAACATTCCTTTGGTATTTCGGCCCATTTTTCTTTGCAAATTACCTCAAATTCTTTGATGTTCTTGGGACCCCTCAAATGAATCTTTCTCTTCAATGTCCTCCACAAGTTCTCTATTGGATTCATATCTGGCGACTGACTAGGCCACTCTAGAACGTTTACATTGTTTTTACGGAACCATTCGCGATTAGTTTTCGCAGTATGCTTCGGATCATTATCTTGTTGAAAGATCAATCCCTCTCCAAGTCCAAGCTTCTCTTCTAAAATGTGTCTGTAGATTGCCGAATTCATGGTCCCATCTATGATGTGGATATTGCCGGCACCCTTATGTGAGAACCTCCACACCATGATGCTACCAACTGTTACTTTATATTCATTTGTTTAAGTTAGTAAGTCGCTTAAACTCCTACCTACCCCAAACTTCACGGTAGGGATGGTGTTCTTAGGGTCGTAGGTACTGCCGTCTTTCCTCTAGACAGGACGGCCATCGTTACGGCCAAACAATTATTTTTTTTCTCTCGTCCGACCATCGGACATTGTCCTAGAGTTCAGCTGGTTTCTCCAAATGCTCACGTGATAACTTCAACCTTGCAGCCCCCTGACCGACGTTCATGCCGCCAGTAGGTCATCTTGAATTTCCTTATGGGTCGTCATAGGGGCAGCTCTTGGGGGAAATCTTCCGAAGAGCATCTAAACGTTGAAGGTTGTCGACGGTTCCCATCCTTTTCCACTTCAGAATGACAGAGCCAATGGTGCTGAAAGGTATTTTCAGCTGTTCATCGGAGAGTTCTTTATTCCTAGCCATTGTAACGTCTTTACTGCGGGAACGTCGACTGCTGCATGACATTCGAATCTTTCCTGAACTCTTGTAGACTGCCGTACATATTATTGGAACCCTCTAGAAGCTTCTTGGCACCGTCACAGCTAATAGTATGTCTCCCATCTACTTTTAAAAATGAATTTCATTAGGTTTAAGTTTCTCTACAAATGCTTTTTTCATCCCTGTTTTCCTTAATTTCAAGTTTACTGAATATCAATTCTGCTTCATACATTTTTGTGCACAGAACTTTTAACTCTACATTAATATACATCTATTGTGTAAATTTCATGAAGTTTGATGGGTTGGAAGTCTATTAAAATTGAATATTGAAGGTCTACGAATACTTATTTCTCTACACTATATATATATATATATATATATATATATATATATATATATATATATATATATATATATATATATATATATATGTATATATATATATATATATATATATGACTCGTTATGTTTTAAAAAAAACGCAACAAGCTCCCCAAAAACATTTTCCTCGTACTTTTTGGATCTCTTTCGTACAAAAATGTATTTCATTTTCCGATTATCTAAAATGTGGAAGTTACTCGTAATTAATCCAACTCATCTATTAATAAGAGTATGAAGTTTGAAGTATATTTTATGATCCACCAGAACTTAAGTTCCTGCCCCCTTTGATCTTGGCGGCAAGGAGGAGTCAATGGGTCGATCTTCGTCACCGTTTCCATAAGTTGGAGGAAAACTGTAGTAGGCTCTCTTCTTCGTTCCGCTCACAATCAAATGTCCCTCGTTGACGTAAACGAAACAAAACTTGTATTTGTGTATTGTATCCGCATTGCTTTGCATTGCTCTAGTGTGATTTGAATTTAGTCAGTGTCGAAAGACAAAGATACGACTAAAAAAATCTAAATATTCTCAACATCTCCCTATTAGCTAATTTCTCAACAAAGTTACCACCGCGTCCTTTATCTCAATGGGTCTTTGTTTCTCAACGTCGCGGCCTAAATTTTCGCGAATAAGTCTATTGATGAAAAATTAATCGATGTTAAGAAAACAATGCTGATATACCTAATGATAAATTGTAATTATTGATCTCTATTTAATCCTTCTAAGAAATCATTGTATATAGGCTATGCAAATACTGTTTTATTACGCATAATTTATTTGAGAGTACAACTCATAATTGTAATTTATATTTTGCACTTCAGATGTTCGAGGGAAGCGATCATGAAGAGAGTATGAGAGAAGGCAATGAACAGAACTTAGGCTCTGACTTGGAACTTCCACTTCACACCAAAACGAATACTGCGTCTCAAGAGAATCCTCTTTCACCCCGGTCCCAGCGATCCTCCAAAGAATGCCCCTTCTGCCCGTACCAAAGTTATTACGTTACCCACGTCAAACGGCACATCATGTTCAAACACACCGCTGAGAAACCCTTCCAGTGCCATTTCTGTTCGAAGGCATTTGCTGCAAAACAGAATTTACAGACCCATATTCGAATCCACACTGGCGAAAAACCATTTTCATGCCCCGTTTGCTCCAGGAAATTTACTCAGAAAACTAACTTGAAGGTCCATATGTGCAGCCTTCATCCAGGATATAAATTTTAATATTTGCGATGCATTGTTTTGTTTTCTTCCCAGTGCCATCTCTAGCCCAGTTGGCTATTGGTGGATTTATTTGCGGTATTTCACTCAGCCTTGGTCACGCGTGGCAAAAGATTAGAAAGAATGAAGAAAAAATAGACATGATAAATATGGTATAAAAAAGTGCATGACAAGGGAAGAAAAGTAATAAAACAGACAAATTGCATATGACTCTATCGAGTCCACCACTCCATGTATCTATGGATTTTGCGATGTGCAAGTTATATTATGATTGTGCCCGGTGGCAGTGACTGCAGTTGTCGGTTTTGGTCTCCCGATTCGCTGTATTGTATGGGTTAAGTTAAGTATGAGGTGGAAATAGTAATCTATGTTTGTCCGGGCGACCCCTAGTGACGTTCAGTTACTTGAGAAAGTATTATTACCCTTACCTAATACAACAATTTTTCGACAGGTCATGAACTTTTTATTGTAGGGTAACGAATTTGTATCCACTTTATTAATTAACACTCACAAAATTTCACAAGTTTGTTAGACAAATAAAGGAATAATAACACATTACGAAAATTTTCAATAAAAAAGTCTTACTCCATACAATTTGATACTAATAGTCAGTAGCGTAACCCTTTTTCCTGAACGACACAACTCAAACGATTATTACAGTTTTTTACTATGTTCAGATGAAATTTTGGCCCACTCCTCTTTGGAAAACTTCTCCATTTCATCAATGTTTTGGGGGTGTCTTGCATGGACGCGGAATTTCAGTTCACGCCCTAAATTTTATATTTGTGGCTTTAAACTGTCATAATTTAAATCCTATAAATTAAACATATGGATGTGAAAATAGTTAAATAGTGTTATTACTCTTTTAATAAAACTTGTTAAAATCTTGTAGCTGCCTATTAACTCATTCGTCTTCTTGCCGCCAAATTTAGTTACCCTGCAATAAATGGTTCATGAACTATGGCGAAAAATTGTGGTATTATGTAAGGTATGAATACTTTCTGGAGAAGAAGTATGTGCTGATGTCTGGTGGAATAGCATTTTGGAGAGAGATTGGACCCCTAGGTTAGATGACTTTTGTTATTGGCATGTGGATTATTTTGTGTGTGATGGCCCTTGGTTTGAGGGTGGTAGAGGGAGTTGGAAGTCTCACGGAACAATTGCGCTCAGGGACCTCACGTGCTCAAATATACATATGGGGAACCCTTTTAAAGATAGCTCACGTATCCGAAAGTATGGATGGGAACTCTTAAAGATATCGGCTCATTGGACATTGGACATAATAAGTGAGAAATATAGTAGTAGAGGGTTTTAGTAGGAGAAATAGTGGGGAAAATAGGGAAAACTATAATAGGAAAGTGAAAACGAAAGGTAGAATGAAAGACAGATCCCTGGTGAAAGGGTATCACTGGCTTTCTTTGCGTTTTGGTTTTGTTTTTTGATAGCATATTACTATACTATCTGATGAATGCGGTGGGCATTCGAGCCTTTGTATTAATACATTGTATCTTTACGTGGCTTTTGGAAGATTTTCAACTTCAATTCTGGGTGTTTTACACCTAGATTTGGATTTTTGATGTTGTTTTGTGTGTTTTTGGCGATATTTTCGCGCAAAAAAAAAATGGGGAAGTGTTATTTAAAACCAAATTAAACAAGTGTTAATTCGGTGGCTAAACTCGTTTGGCTTTGTTCATGTTTTTGTGTTATGACTGGGGGTTATTTAGTATTTAAGTGAACTTAGGGTCGACGTTAAAGTCATTCGGTAGTCTACTGCTTTTGAAACTAATTGGTCGTCTTAAGTTAGGTAAAATGTCGAAGTCGATGTGCTCCAGCACAAACTCGGGGGGGAGGTGCCGGTGCACCTTGTCCCAGATTTTGTTTGCTCTTAGGTGAAGCTCCACGTTTATGGGGGTCATCCCCAGTTCACCATGGAGTTCACTCTGCCTTCTCCCTTCTCTCCTTCGGGCTCCCGTGATGACATATACTGCCTTATTCTGGACTCTTTGCAGTTTAAGGACTTGGGTCTTGGAAACTACGTTTATAGGGATCGGGGGGTACAGGAGTTTTGAGCGAATGCACGCATTGTAGATCTTAAGTTTGTTGGAGGTACTCAGGTTTACGAATTTGAAAAATTCGCCCAAGTCCCTCCGTGCATTCTGTGTAGTTCTTGCTACATGGCTCCTATACCCACCGGTCGTAATTTGTAGTCCCAGAACCGTGCCCTCCGTGCGGTATGGGATGCGTGCACCCCCCACACGGATGTCTGCCAGAGTCCTTCGGAATAATGGAATTACACGGAACTTTTGGGCATTGGTGGATATCTTCCATCTTCTCTCGAAGGAGTTGATGTTTTCGATTTCCACTGCCGTACTTCGTGCCATGAAATTCGCATTCCGATAAGGCCCCGTACATATCATCGTTATATCATCCGCAAATTGGACGTATAAGGAACCCTCAGTCAAAGGTTGGGGAAGGTCTATAGTGTAGATGTTATAGAGCAGGGGAGAGATGCACCCGCCTTGGGGCACCCCCGCCTCGAGTTCGAACTCAGGGCCGCTGTAGTCTTTAATACTTAAAAACGCTCTCCTCTCCATCACATAGTCACAAAGAATCCTTTCAAGTATGGGATTGAGGCCTAGTTGAAGGATCTTATATTGTAGGCCTCTCCTCCATACCTTGTCAAAGGCCTTTTTGACATCGCGTAGCACCAGATTTGCATGGCGTTTCTCTGATTTTACTTTTGCCAACTTCTCGGTAATTACGGCTAGCGCCGTGTCTGTTCCTCGCTTCGCACGGAAGCCATGTTGTTGGATGTTATGAGAGTTATTTCTCTCGAGGAACATGTTTACCCTGTTGGCCAATATCTTCTCCAAGACTTTCCCTGAAAATTCTAGGAGAGATATGGGCCTGAAGTTAGCTGGACTGTCCGGTGGTTTACCGGCTTTTGGAATGAATATCATTTTCGCAACCTTCCAGTGGTCAGGGAAGTATCCCACGTTTAGGCATGCGTTCATGATATTCATGAGCCCCAGTAAGATATTGGGCGGGGCTCGAATAAAATTCTCCTTTGTCAGTCCTGTACGCCCCGGTGCTCGCTGTCGGAAGGATTTTAAGGTCATAGAGAGTTCCTCGGCAGTAATTCTACCGCCGAGTCCCTCCATTTCCCTGTTCTGTGATACGCAATGATGAGGATGCGTTCTATGTATTTGGTCATTCAGGTCGTTAATAATTTCGTTTTCGAAGTCCAAATCGAAGTCATCATTCTCTTCCGGGGAAATCTTAAAGATAGATGCCCAAAAGAGTCTGAATTCCTCTTCGATTCTTTCTACGTCAGAAATTTCAGTGTCGTCACGTATAAGTTTAACGGTCCTTGGTGGTTGTCCGCCTTTAAGTCGTTTTACCGTCTGCCAGAATGTACGTGAGTCAGTTTCTACATTCAGTCCGTCAATTAAATTATTCCAGAGTACACTCTGTTGGTCCCTTATAAGAGTCATTAGTTCGTCGCGTATGAGTCGTGTTTGTCGGTGTGTGTTAATGTTGGGGCCAGTGAGGTTCACTTCATCGATCCGTTCCTTATATTCCCTCGCGAGGGTTTTCATTCTAGGGGTCCATGAGGGGGCAGGGAGAGTTTTATACTTAACTCGGGGGATGGCTTCCTTGTCGGCTTTTACTAGTTTTTCATTTAATTTATCCAACTCCTCGTCAATTTCTTCAAGGGAGGCATCATTTAAGGGTTCTGGGTTATAATTTTCGAGGAGTTGATTATACTTATCCCAGTCGGCTCGAGCATAGCTCTTTCGCTCTGGGATAGGGATTTGAATGGGGGAGGTTGAGACTTTAATAAGGATAGCCTGGTGATCGCTGGGAATAGGGGGGCCCGGCTCAATGAAGTAATTATAAGGGAATATATTGCTGGTTAGCACAATATCAGGTTTTGTTGCTGACCTGTGAGTAATATATGTGGGGAAGTCTGGTCCAATTCTAGTCATAATGTTTCTATCAATAAGTGTCTCGAGATTCCTGCCTGCTGGGTTGGTCGACGTATAACCGGAGGCAGCGCTTCTTGCATTGAGGTCACCGGCAAAGAGAACGGTTCTGCCGTGACCACATAACTGCAAGAAGTTTGGGAGGGGCAAATACCCTCTCCTTGGGGGTTGGTACCCCGTTGCCAGGACCAGGGGTCCCACTGCCGTACGGACCTCCACAGCAAGGTAAGATTCGTCGAGTCCACTTATTGATCTGAAGTCAAGACCTCTTTTCACAGCTATGGCGCATCCGTCAAAACGTTCTCCGCTGTGATTTTTGGTCAAGACTTCGTAGGGAAAGATTTTTAACTGATTAGCGTCGTTTATTCCATGTTCAGAAATAAAGATAACGTCTGGGTCACTTTGTCTTAATACGTTTCCGTATAATATTTTTTTGTTTGTCCATCCGTCAGAGTTCAAATGTAAAATTTTTAAAGTCGTCATTTTGTAGTTCACTTAAGGGTTTTCGAGTGTAGTATGGTGTTTCAGGACTTTATTCTCTTACGAGTTTAGGTCCTTGTGGAGTGTTTGGGGGCGTTATGGTTTTTCCGGTGCGTTTTTTCCTGTATTCGCCGTCAGTTAGGGTGATAAAAGAGTCCGGAGTCAGTTTTATCAGGCCTTGGAGTAAAGCCTCCTCAACCTGTTTTTCACTGAGTTCGTCCGAGGTGAACTCCCATTTGTATACTCCGGCTATTACGCCTTCGGATACGTCAAGGGCATCCATCTCCTTAGGAAAAGGGGACCTTTCGGCAGCGAATACCTTCAAGTTAATTTTTCTTGAATGGTATGCGTGCCTGGATTCCCTCTTACAAGAAGAGGACGATCTCGGGCGTCTCTGGGGCTGCGAGGTTTTCCGTGAGCGGGGCGAACGTGCCCCTCCCTCGGCTCTCGCAACTCCAGTCTCCGTACTCTCGTTATTCACTTTTTTTGTGGGTGTGGTTGCGTGGGTATTTTTGTTTTTTGCGGTTTCTTTGGGTTGTTTATGATCCGTGCGTGCTTTTGCAGCCTGGATCCTGGGGTCTCTGGAGGAAGCTGAGGTTGTGGCATTGCTGGGGGTTGGGAGATTCTGACAATTAGTCTCGCACTGGGGTTTGAGACTAATTTTCAGGATCTCTTCTGACCGCGGGTTCGAGGGGAACCACATACTCTCCATTCCATTATTGGTTAGCATCTTATTAAGCTCATCTGCAAAGCACCCCGGGGAGGAGAGATTCGCAATATGAGCATAATATATGCAACACATAATTTTAGTCGAGTTTTCGTTCTCGACGTGGAGATATGTGGGGTTCGCTTTAGACTCCGCTACCGCAGCTTTTGCGACCTTTGCATAAGTAGTATTAGCTTTCCTTTCTTCGTCGGTTCGTTTTTGAGCGGCTTTATTCTTTAGGATCTGTTTTTTGATGGGGCAGGCCATGGAGAGTGTCTTATGTTCCCCCGCGCAGTTCAGACACTTCATGGTGGTGCTTTTACAGCTCCTCCAGAAGTGGTTGTCCGAGGCGCAAATGGAACATAAAGTAGCATTCCCTTTGGGGCAGTTGGCTGTGGTGTGCTCCTCATACTTATAGCATTTGAAGCACATCTGGAGGTCGATAAACTCCTCACGTTCGATCTGCTCGGGGCAGATTCGAACGTTAAAGAGGAGCATACCGCACTCCGTAGCCTTAACCGCCATTGCCGAATCAGTGAACACTATCTTAAAGACATGCGTGTAATCCTTAAATTTAAGGATTTCCGCAATTTTAGCCCAGGGGTGGTTTTTTTCAACCTCAGCATGAATTTCTTCAATGCTGTGGCTGCCTACCCAAGGATCGAGGCGTCTAAGAATTATGCTGCGATGTGTTTTTATCTGTGGAGGCGTGTGGGGTCTTAGGTTAATCTTCTTCAACGACTCTGCCGCTTTTTGAGAGGTGAGGACCTCGCAGTCACTCTCCTTTTGGCAGATAGCCGAGTAGCCATTGTAAGTGTCGATGAGGCGTACTAAGGTTACCCCTAGCTCCCCATGGGTTATCGCGAAGACTTCTCCCCGATCTGGCTTGGGGCCATCGGAGAGAGTCCTCAGCGGTATCCGCCGAGTCTCCCTCATTTAAATCTCCATTTCCGCATGGGAGCTGGAGAAAATAAAGGAGTTACGAAGACTCGGGGTGCGTGGCTGTGTTTGTGTGTGTGAGTATGTGATATTTAACACCGGTGAGAAAGAATAGATAAAGGAAGTAATCCTTGTCCAAAACACAAAAAAAAGAAAAACCCGATCAAATATGGCACTTTACCTTTGGTGCAGGCGCTTTTCGAGGGCCTGCAGGTCTCCGGTCCACCACAAAGGGAGTCCGGGGTGGAAAATGGAGGGGGAGGGCGGAAACAAGTTCACCCTCGCTACCGACGCACGAAGCGAGCGAAAATTCACTTTTTACGTATAGGAACGCAATGACAAATTCGCACGTACGCCGATTCAAAACTCCCGTGTGAGCAATCACTAAAACTGCGCGAAAACACTATTCACAAAACGTAAGCGAAAACAAACTTAAGGTTGGCTTTTTCAAAAGTCACGAGTGAGAAGGGCACGACTAACTCAGGCGAGCAAAGCAGTCGATATCGGCTCGATTTCCATTGGTTCAGTGTTCAGGAACAACTTTATCATCCGAAAGCAAAATTCCACATGGCAATCACAGTTATCAGGAACAACTTTATCATCCGAAGGCAAAATTCCACATGGCAATCACAGTGATCAGGAGCTACTTTTTCATCCGAAGGCAAAATTCCACATGGCAATCATCCATTAAGATCACCTATTGAGAAGCACCGTCGTACGGTAAAATTACCATTTGTTACCATATGTACTTTTAAAAAAAAATTATTTATTATACAATTGTTTTAGAGGAAATTTTAAGAAGGAAAAGTTGAACAATCTTTGATATCATTGTAGCAACATCGAAACGGAAGTGAATTCATTCTTTTATAGTAATATAAAAGATATATAATACAGAAAGGGTTTTATCGGATAAGTGTGCATTTATCTAATACCTATTAGTATATAAAAGGTAACATAATTAAATTAAAAGTTTGCTTTTATCTGAAGTATCAGTTATTAATTGATGTCAGTTGATGCTCTGAAGGTGACGTGCAACTCAAGTCTTCCCCTGAATTAAGTTCATCCACTCCGATCGTTTTCTCTTATCGATACGCCATTGTAGCTTCTGCTCTAGTTTAAATATCTACTTTAAAGTAATACTGGATGTAACTAATTTCGCAAGATCTGCATTATTCTCTCAAAAGCATCATGATGCCTTAATGGATTTTCAACTATATGTAAACCTGTCAAAATATCAGACCACTTTATTTAGTTCACATTTTCTAGTTTGTGGTTATTAAAATGAGTACATTATGGAAACAATTTTGTTATCGAGACAGTATATTTAACTGAAAGCAATGCGTAAATGTTATTTGAAAATAAATAAATTCAATATATATCGTATCTCATTAACCTCAAGAAAAGCGTCGATTCCTGTACTTAAAAAATGAAGGAATGTAATTCCTGGCTACTTCGAAATTTTGTCCATGTTTCCCTTTCATATTTTGGGTGCAACCCTTGACCTTCTCTTAATTTCATGGTAAAAGGGCTTAGGAACCATTCTCTTGATAGACAATGGAGCTAGTGCTAGAAAGCGGCGTCTCACAGAAATATTTGTCTACATCAAAAGTTTCCCATATATATATATATATATATATATATATATATATATATATATATATATATATATATATAGTGTGTGTGTGTGCAAGAAACAATAAACTACAATATATGAATCCGATTTATTCACGAACAGAACTAGTTTCGGCTTTCGTCATTATCAACTGTATAATGACAGGATGATTCGCGACTCCAGTCTATAAAGGCGGAAAATGAGACTAAACAAAATGAAAACAATGTAAATATAATGAAAGATATAAATATATGTATGGTTCCGGAGGCAACTTTTAGTCTAGGGGATTGAGCGATTCTGGCAGTTTATAAATGGATTGGGCAACAGTGTTTGAGATATGTTTGTTTAATTTGTATTCTACTTCAGAAATATTAAAGTTATCAACCTTGCTAATATGGTCAATGGGGCCCTGAACGTCGCGCTGCGATGTTTCAACAAGAAGAAGCTCGGCAGAACTGAACAACGTAGGAGGCAATGAAGTACCCCTAACTATCAACCTAAGTTAACCCTAGCACATTTAGAGAAAGAAGAATGTATATAAATTCAGGTATGTATGAAATGGTATCAGCTGGAAAATTTTGCAACAAGAGAGGGTTGCCCAATAATCCCAAAAGGATGCACGGAATGCAGCGGGGTGTAGCACTTGAGGAACAGTTCACTAATGAGTTTAAAAAGTGCGTGAACTGTGGCGGACATCATTCAGCCTTAGAAATGAGATGTCCAGCTAAAAGCGAACCGTTAAAAAGGAAGAATAATAGAAGAAAAAACAAAAAAACAACACGAAGCAAAGCCCACAAACCCACTACTTGTTGAAAAACAATCAGGATATGGAGATAATAGAGCTGCTTATGTAAGCCGATGTCGCCAACGTTGTTAACTCCGGTTGTTTTGCGAAGGAATTCAACGGACTTGTATGGTTCACAGTTAACCAACCTTCGAAAGAATGACTAAATAAACGCAGGAACAAAAGCATTAACATGAAAGGTAACAAGCGAACCACAAGGAACAGTGCTAACGGGCGAGCCCACGAGCTTCTTGCACGAAACGGAAAAAGGAGATAGTCCAGAAGCGACATGGAATGTAGACATGGAAGAAACAGGAAAATCAGCACAAGTTCCTAGATTACGGCGGAAGAAATAGACCTGAAAATATGCACCACTCGGCCCTACGAATTTCCCCCAAACTGGAACTAAGACGAAATAGAAAACTGAATTTACGAATAGAGATACTCAACAGATGACAAGTAAGGAACTATAGAAATGGCAACCTTCGAAAGATACCTGTGAATACCCAAGGAACGGAGCATCATAATATTAACAGTAAAAAATAGAAAACTTCTCAACGGGAAAAGAGATTAAGCCAACGAATAAAGAGTAAAATAAATAAATAAATCGAAAACAATATATCCCAACGATATAAAAAGAAGAAAAGAATAAACAAAATGTAAATAATTAACAAATAGAAGGAAAAAGGAGAAGAAAATATAGTAAAGAAATAACATTTAAATACAACAAAGAGATCTCTAGTCGCTTTGCAACTATCTTATGCTTCTTTCCCATTTCACAAGTCCAAGGCAAAAAAGCCAAGTGGTCGATAGTCCCTTTATCTAGAAACAAGGTACTAGTTATAGAGATAGAAGAGCAGCTCACCTAAATCATCCAGAGGGCAAGGTCTTCGGGTAAATAATTTCTTCAGGCTAGAACAGTAGGTGAAATAATTAATAAACAACCCGAACTTTAAGCCTCTTATACATCTTAAAGAGGCTTAGGCATTAAAAACTAGAGGAAAATTTATCTCAATCTAAGAAACGAGGTGCTCTACCCCTCCCCTCCTATTCCTCTAATACTGCATCAAAAACCGAAACCTATTTTATTAATAAATGACAATAAATTAATCAACCGGAGCAAATAAGTAATAGATCCAACATCTCACAAAATCGAAATAGGAGAAAACCAACCTCAACCAACTTTGCTCACCCTTAATGGTTTCGCGGGTGTAAGCTGGGTGCTGAATACAAGTGTGAAAAATGGGGTGGCAGCTGGAGCACATGATACGAGTATAGTTGCTGAGATGCAAACGCTGGTGGTGATTGTGTTATGGATTATGGAATGTGTCTGGCCTTTGTGTTGTAAGGCAAAGAGTGCCTGATGACAGAAAGCCGTGATAATGGGAGAAAGGGCGAATGCAAGAACAACAGGGAAGTCTGTTTAGTGTTGCAGGCTTGTATGGCAGAATTCTTAATTGGTGCACAACAATGATTGATATGGTTATCATTATTATTATTATTATTACATACTTATTTAAAATAAACCAACGGGTAGTGCGTGTAAGGATCAAGTATTTGCAGTGAGACGCTCACTAGATGGTGTGAGGAATATTTATGGTGGAAATAAGGTGTGCGCATGAGTGAGAGATGGCCGGAATGGTTTGACTTAGGCGGGTGGGGCAAGGTAATGTGTAACCCATGGTTGTTTAGTCTCTTTATGGTTGGAGTATTTAGACAAGTACGAATGGGAATGAGGTAACGGATTGAGAGCTCGATGAGGAATGGTGAGTGTTTGGTTCTATATATTGCATTCTCGTGTATGCTAATGGCCTGGAGGTTGTGGGTGAGAGCGAGATAGTGGATTAATTATGAATCTGTTTGAGTGTTGACCGAGGCGGCAGTAGATGATGTTTTGTATGGTAGGAATGCATGGAGGGGATTTTCTAGGGCGCGTGCCTTGAGCCTTCTGGCTGGACGAGACGTTATGGTACATCAACACTTGGTCGCTACCTTAAAGGCTCTGTTCAATGTGTGTGTGTGGGGGGTGGGGGGGGCTTTGTACTTGATAGGGAATAAAAAGTTGGGAGGGTCTCGGGCAGTTTCCGTGGCGTTGAGGCGCGCTACCACCATTTTGTAGTAAAGTAGTTGAATATTGCGATAGAAAAGGAACAAGCCGCTGTTCTCTTCCTTAACAGGAAGAGCTTGGTTACACAGGCACCCCTGCGGGGGTGTGGCCTACGGCCTTATTTGCTAATCTTAACCGCCTTTTTTAATCCCCTTTATAGACTATTTTAACACCCTGAAAACCCTTTTGTTCTTCATCTTCATCATCATCATCTTCTTCTTCTTCTTCTTCTTCTTCTTCTTCTTCTTCTTCTTCTTCTTCTTCTTCTTCCGTCTGTGTCGTACGGCCTATCATGATTCTTTTTCTTTTCTCCATCTAAATTTGCTTTAATAATTTCCATGCCAAAATTTTAATAAATTTTCTGAACTTCACCATTTTTAATTCTTTTAGTTTTAAAAAAGCCACAAAAATTCGATACTTATTTATTTCTGAACTTTACCATTTTATTTTTTTTATATTATAAAGGAATTATTAGAAATAACTTTGATAAAAAAAATTAAATCTACTTAGGTGACGACCGAACTAAAAGAAAAAATCTATTCAAACCTTCAAAAAATCTCGTTCTTAAAATATAGGGTTAGGGATAAGAGTTATTTCACCATTAGCAGACCCGCCATACTTCCTCAGAGAAGCTCATTTTGTAACCAGAAAGGTCCCTTTCCGCCCGCATACAAACAATAATCCCGATTTCCTTTCAGCCTAATAATCTCTTTTTTGAATTTTGCCCCCAAAAGTTACACCTTCAGCTACCCTGAAATTGTTGAAGGTAATTATAAACTGGCCTCTTTTTAAATCATTCATAGCATTTTTCAAAATGCCACGTTTTCAGTACAACAAAAAACAAAAATACATTGAACAAATTCAAAGAATTGTGGTTCAGATGTGTTGAAAGATGAAACAGGATTACGTGTGCATTACGTTTTCCTTAATCCACAATGGATATATTCCCAAAACCAATCTGCGAGGAACTAATTCTTGTCGCTCAAGTCGTGAAGCAACATTTGGTTGAATCCCCAGTGTGAAGTTGCATTGTGTTCCACATCCATTTTACTATCCAAACCACAACAGTCACCTATCTTACTATCTAAGCCACAACAGTCATTGCCGATTCACCTTGGTGAATGGTGCAGGCTTCCGCTAACCGGATTTTAAGTATATGAAAAAGAAGATTCGTGAGTAAAATTCTCCCCAACCCCACAACCTTAAGTCAAACTAAATAATTATTCATCCAAGCGATCTCTTTCTACCTCTAAAAAATGGTTTCATTATACGAGCCACAAATTAAGACTCCCAAACGTATAATATATAGTAAATTTAGCAAGCAAAATATCCCCTGTCAAATCACAATCAGATTGATGATGTTATGATTCGATTTGAAATTACAGGTACCAAACTGCTAATGACCTTATTAGCTTAACTATGTCGATAAGTTTACCGCCCATTTGACTAAAAATGTTATAAGAAAAATGAACTCCGTGCTCATCGGATTCGATCATTATGACCCTTCGTTTTCCGATCCTCCGACAACTCAATGATCTAAGTGTCCTGATCTAGTCAAGCAAATATGCATAAATCATATAGCCCTTATGCAATAAATGCCCCCTTTCGCTTTCATCTGCAATACTTATGATTTATTAATGAAAAAAAATTGTCCCCCAAAGTCTCAAAATTGCTTACAATTATGGCTAGCATTTAACTTATTTTAATAGACCAAATAATGAATCATTTGCTTTTATCAAACTCAAACAGAGAAAGAAATGGGAAAAGGGCGATTCCACTTCCTGAAAAATGTTAATCTCCGCCCTCGAAAAGATTTGTGATGCATTGTGTTTTATGTTTGATTATATTTTTTAAATTCTTTTAGCGGTTTTTGTTGTTGAATTATTGATGTTTAAGTAACGTCCTTTTGCAGCAAAACTGCATTTGTTAGTTTCTTCATTTGAATAAGCCTTACTATAGTATTAAGTTAAATTTTTATTTCGTACTTCAGATGTCCGGGCGAGGAAGTGCGTATGAAACTCTGCGGGAAGATGATCGGAATTTGCCAACTTACCCTGAACTTCGTCCTTACTCCGAAACAACAACTCCGTCTCAAGAAAATCCTTTTCCCCGACAACCTCAAATTCTCTCCAGACAATGCCTCTATTGTCCCTACAAAAGTGTCGGCCTTTTGCAGGTCGAAAGACATGTCAGGGTCAAGCACATGGGTGAGAAACCATTCCAATGCGATTACTGTTCAAAGGCATTTCTTACAAAGTGTGACTTGCGGCGTCACATTCGCACTCATACTGGCGAAAAACCATATTCATGCCCAGTTTGTTCTGGGACATTTACCCAGAAATCTAGTGTGAAAAAACATATGAGAAAAATGCATCCATCCAGATTATAAATATTTATACGCATGTTTACTTCTTTTTTTTCTTGTTGGAGCTTTACCCTTCAACCATTCAATCATCCTCCGGGTTTTGGAAAGCGAAATTGTCTGTTGCTTGTCCTAATATTGATTATAATTTGTTATTTTTTCTTTAGAGTGTCATTTCGAACTGCGATTGCGTTGTTAATTCTAGTAGGTTTTAATGGTGTTTATTCAGACGTGAGAAATATAATAATTAATATCAATAAGATGGTTCAAGCACAATTCATTTCTCTGGATGGTGCTAACAAAAGCCTTATTGCCTGGGGATCCTTGCTGTGTATCATGGTAGTAACGACGGAATAATAATCCCACTTGTACTTTTCCGTTAGATCAAAGCTGGGCGGGGGGACCAATCACATCAGACCCATTCGCAACTGATAACCATTGTCTATTGATGAAAGGAATATCGCTAACATGTGTACTTTATTTCAATAACCTCCGGTTCAATTTATGCAAAATTTAAAAGTTATTAACAAGTTAGGCAACATTTGTACCATTTTAAGGAACCAAAACTTCTAAACTCTAATTGTACACTTGTAACAGCAGTTTACTTGTCGCACACCCGCTTTTGCCATTTGTCTCAGGACACTTGATTTTGTACCCACCCACCATAAGACACAAAAGCAAAGCACAGCCTCCCCATGGGATATGTCCGTAGCATCCCAATAAATCGCCACTCCTCGGAAACAAAGAGAGTTCTCGTAAAATAGCACATCATTAACCTCCATGGTGCACAGTTTCTCAGCAACTCACGTGGCCCTTGCAACTATATGCAATACCTTTATTATCATCTGCGACACATAGGCTGTACTTAAATGTATCCCACTACTCCAAACCTCGCACAATCAAGTCCAAAGTAATACTTGCACACTTAAAATAAATTCGGGAATCCAATTTATTAGTACTACCTGTTTCCTAAATGCTATTGCACTAGAAATTGACAGGAAGAAACATTCCTCCTACGACACACTCACATCGTTTTGTCAAGGATTCAATGTGTCTCCACCTAACTCAACCCGCATTTTAAAACATCCCAACCTTTATCACCTGACGCCAAGGCTACAAAAACACTTAGTGGTGGATCTCTGCCTGATTATGGAGTTCATTCAGGGGATTCTTGCTCAGAGGCTGGTGAACTTAGATAAACTGCAAGTTGCGCATTATTTTGTATATAACCAACTACTATTCGTATGTATCAACCTAAAGATGAGAAAAAAAGATGATCAAGATTAAAGTTAACTAACCTTTTAATGATTGCTGCGAGTACTTTTGTTGGAAAGTAATACAATGATTTTAATTTGCAAAATTTGAATTAATTCAGAAGGTCGCACTAAATGGGCAAGAAGGCCAAATGTGGCTCAAGGCCGCAGGTTCTCCATCCCTGTTCTTGACAATTGGGTTCGAAAAGACGAAAAACTTGATTGTTGAATTCTGAATCATCGGTTTTTCCCAAGTAGCAAATAAGGGTAGATTGGCAGCTATTGCACTTTTGACAAAGGGGAAAGAAAAGTCTTTATCTCTTTTTCCATTCAACTTCGAAATTTATGTTAGGATCAAGTCTTCAGGATTGCCAAGGATAGTAGTTTCAAAGGTATTCACAGAAGCATTTGACTAAAATAAAATTGTATCATCAATGTATCTGAATCACACGATAGCCAAGTGTAGAATAGCATTATTATTAAAAAGAAATATTGAGTTGTTCAACTTTGTTTGTTTTCCCTTGTTAACTAAGGCAAAATAGACTTCAAGGTGAAAGTGAGAATTTTATTTGAAGGAGTGAAGTACTTTAATTCGTACATTTTACTATTCGTGTTGGCTCTAATTCTTTCCAGAAGATTGGGGTCCGACGTCCGTCAGTTGGTGCTGATGGTAATGATCATGATGATGAGGTTGGTGAAGGCGTGGGCGGACGTCGGATGCCCGCGTGCGCGTTTGTTTAGTGTGTACTTGGTGGGGCAGCCCACTTACCACACATTCCTTGACAGAGTGCGCCTTCTTCCGCCTTCATAGCCGTTGAGTTTTACAACCTTCCTTTTGTTCTACCGTTGAGGACTTTGTGGTTGAAATTCGGAGTTTTCCTTCTCCTAGCTTTTACCCACCCAAGGACACCCACAAGGCAGTGGGGCCTAAATGGCCGTCCGGCTGGGCGTCTAGCTTCTACCTGAAAACTTTGGATCTTTGGAAGTACCATTCAGGTTAACTTTCTCGTGTTACAAGGGACCATAAATATAACTTGGATGTCCCTGATACCTGTAAGCTGTCCTTAGGGGAATAATAAATTTGTGAAGTTTTGATAATCTAGTAATCCATACTTTTTACTATTACCATGTCTATAATAATAATAATAGCACTTATTACTTAAATATTTCCTTCATTTTTGACGGCACAGGCAGACGAATTATAAAAGATATTACATAAACTAAGAAGTGAGTCCCCAGAGCGCCGATGCGACAATGTTTGTGAGGTGTAAGGGTGAATAGCCCGAGAGTTCTAAAGAAGTAATTATTTTGGGTGTTTGGAACAGTGAGGATGCACACCTCTCCATGACTTACAATCCTTAGGCCCGGGTCACTGAATCCTCTACCAAATTATACTTGATAGCCCTTTGGGTGACGGGGGTAGAGGGCATTACGAACCCTTAAATAATGGAAGTATAGAAGAGTTCGAAATCGTTGATTGATCAAGCGCTGACCATATTTACCAAAGTCACTTACAATTTCCTCAATGCGCTTCTCTATAGGCCAGCGTGACATAGCTACTCACAACGCCATGAGTGCTCTCGATGCATTGGAATCCCCTCCCCTCCCCTAGTTCCTAGTCTGTGATGCTACACCCCACGATGTCGACATTTCCTTATAGTGGGTTACTGGACATGTGGGATTTGCGGCAAATGAACGCGCTGACGAGTGGGCCAAACAGTCGGCATGAACTGGGCGAGCAGGCAAGCGTTTCGCTCTCTCCCGCTTTGACTGCATGGCAGAAATCAGGTTAGCCCTTCTTGTTATATGACAAAGACGATGGGAGACAGCCAATAGAAACCTAAAGTTGCGTGCCATTGCACCCCGACTTTTCCCGCTCACCTACCTCTAAATGCCTCGAAGGCTTCCTGTCGTTCCCTGTCTCTTCCTGTCCTGTCTCTCAGAAGTGAGCGCCATTTGATGGAACGCTTCCTTGTACCTTACTGCAACGTCTGTCTGGTCACCCAGACTCCTGCACGTTTCTTGTCGAGTGTCGTAGCTGAAGGATCTTCGCGCATGTTAGCTGTTCCGTTAGCGGGATAAGTGTGGTCGCTACCGCTTGGCCCTTATAGCATTTCCGTGCACTCTGCTGTCGATGCTCGTCATCTAGATTTCATATTGCAGCTTACAAGCGACATTCGATCTGTTCCTGGCTCTTCAACGTCGTACCGGACGCGCTTTCACGCATTTCTTCAATATCAAGCGCGCAAGTCTCTCATCATGCGCCCATTGAGCGAGCGATATTAGCGTTGGTTCAGGAACAGGATTAAGACACGCAAAACTGTGGCACTCTTCTTACCTCGTTTGCGAGATCGACTTGCCAGTCAGTCCTTCTAGGCACATTCTGGTCCACTTTTCCTTACCTGACTGGCCTTATTCCTCTTGTTTACCGTCGACATATTTTTGACCAAATTCACGGCCTTTCTCATCATTGCCTGTGAGCTACTGGCGAGCTCATTGTGTAACGTTTTGTGTGGCCAGGTATGAACGCCGACATGGCCAAATGGAACCGTTCATGTGTGCTTTGTCACCGTGCTAAAGTTCATCACCACATAAACACTGGTTCCTTTTTTCACTGCCTTCGCCCCAAGGGCTAGGCACCGCTAAAGCAGGTTAAGGGGTATATTTGCGTAGATGAAATAGATTTGAATCCCTAACCTGATTTGAGTTGGAGTTGGTGGGCTTGCGTTCTCATCAGGGCAAATAGACCCCTTAACCTGCTTTAGGAGCATCCACTAGCGTGCCCGAAGCACCTAACTATGTCAGTACAACTTTTTTGAATACCCTTAATATATATATATATATATATATATATATATATATATATATATATATATATATATATATATATATATATGAGAAACTCACAAAGTAGCGCGTGAGTAGAGCAATAAATGCAAAAAATCTCACAGGAAAGGAAAATGAAAGGCGGATTACAAGTACTTTCGAACTTGTTCAGTTCATTATCAAGGAATAACGAAAAATTTTACAAAGCTGGTATATATATGAGAGACAACAGAATAATACAATTATGCTGGAACAAATAAAAAATATGAGCGAAAGAGAAAGAGGAAATATTTGGATTCATAATGCCACAAAAGGGGAAACAGTATTCACCATTGGAAAAAAAAAATAATTACGTATGTTTGTTGGGGGTATTTAGAATTTTTTAGTCGTATCTTTTTCTTTCGACACTGACTAAATTCAAATCACACTAGAGCAATGCAAAGCAATGCGGATACAATACACAAATACAAGTTTTGTTTCGTTTACGTCAACGAGGGACATTTGATTGTGAGCGGAACGAAGAAGAGAGCCTACTACAGTTTTCCTCCAACTTATGTTACACTAAAGAGAGGACATTGAAGGGGAAAAAAATGGAAACGGTAACGACAAATCGACCCATTGACTCGTCCGTGTAGCCAATACCAAAGGGAAAGACGGTTCGCCATCCTTTACCTACGTTCATGAAGGCGAGATTTTTTCCCCCCGCCAACCGTTATAACACACAGGAACTTGAGTCCC
This sequence comes from Ceratothoa steindachneri, assembly GCA_963969495.1. NCBI lineage: Eukaryota > Metazoa > Arthropoda > Malacostraca > Isopoda > Cymothoidae > Ceratothoa > Ceratothoa steindachneri. The sequence continues at coordinate 147,454,264 of OZ018321.1, read as the reverse complement.
GGTGGATCATATTTTAAACTTCATACTCTTATTCATACGTGAGTGTTGAATTAATTAACGTCCACGTTTTAGATAGTTGGAGTTTGAAATACATTTATGTACGAAGGGGACCTAAAGAGTACCCAGAAAAAAATGTTTGTGTTCACCCATGTTGCCCTTTCAACAAAATCATATTTCCAACCATGGATACCAGTGATTTCGAGTAGAGAGCCAACATCAAATTCTTGTTTAAACTCGAGTGGACACCTTCGCAAGCCATTGATGCTCTGAAATTAGTTTAAGGAGATCCTCCCTCCTTAAAAATCAAGAGATTATAAATGGATAAATTAATTGCTTTCGAGACGATAAAGAAGACTTGCAATTGTCAAATGACACAGGAAAGGGAATTCGACGGTGACCGTTGAGTTGCAACTGATTAGGAGGTACTTGTTGCTATGAGTACCTCATCTGGCCCAGCATCTCTGCTCGGTTTTCCTCACATTTATTATTCTCTTTACTTCCAACCACTAATTCCTATTCCATCCCATGATGAGTGCGGAATAGGCGCATAGGGGAAAGTTGAGTGTGGAGATCCTCCCCCACCCCAGGTCAAGCCTAAATTTCGGCCCTTTAAAAATGTATTATAATCCGCAAGGAACAAGTTTCTAAAAGAAGTTCAGATAGTGGATATAAGCTAGAACCACATTGAGGGATATTTCTAAGTATACTCGTATATTAAAATTGCTGTCAAAATACTAATAAAGATCTTTATAAAGGCGAAAATAATAAAAAGAAAAAGTGTGATTGATGTACTTTGGACCGGGATGCGAATACCCCTTTTCTATTCAAATTTCTCCTTGTAGATGAAGAAATGCTAAAGGTCTTGAATCCTCGTGTTTTGGCGCCATTCGATTCTCAATTTCAAATCTAAAGGCTAATCCCGAATTCCTTTTAGAGTGGATTTTGTTGTCATTCCTTTTAGACTGATTTCACTCTTGCTTTCTTTATTGTGTGTGTAAGGAGCCAACCTGTAACAAGATTTATTTTTATATAAATGGGAAATTCTTCAAAACAAGCTGCAATAAATTGGATCAGATGAATTAAGATAAAATAAGTAGGATTTGAAAGTCGAGTAGAGTCAGCGAAATGACCGTCATGATCAACGAACGAATGCCTAGATTTTCAAACGAGACAGGTTTAAATATGGATATTAATTAGATTATAAGTTAGATTTCTAACAGTCATATGAACAATCAGTACTTTTTATTACTGAATCATACTTGTTTAATATAATCTATTGACAGGATTAGTCATGATTTCAGTGGTAGTGCCCTTGATGGCGGCCTCTATATGAACAACTTAAAACAAAGATGGCAACTCAAATTTATGTCACATTGTTCTCGTCAGTTTACTTTCTACTGCCATCTCTGAAATGGAAAGGATGTATCAATGTCGGTTGAACCTCATGGAAGGGGCAATTTCAGAGGGTTCCTGCCACGGGAACCATTTGAACGTACAATCGCAAAACATCTAAGATTTCTGAGGATATCAGCAAAAAAGTGAGTTATCTTTTTCCCCTTTGAATAAATGATTGTAATATAGTATATATCTATATATTATAATATTACTATTAATATGTTAATAATATTGCTTTTCTTAGTAATATATATATATATATATATATATATATATATATATGTATTTATATATATATATATATATATATATATATATATATATATATATATATATATATATATATATATATATATATATATGAGGAAATAAACCACATTCTCCGAAGACAATTTAATTTAGAACAGTTTCGGTGTATCTCACACCCTTTTTCAACTGACACTGGGTAGAAAATATAAGAGAAGTGCATATAAGCATAACACAAGATCCCCTCTTTTTTCCCCCCCAATCCACTACTTGTGGCTAATCTGGGGGGGGGGGTTAGGCTTAAACATATTGAAGGGCTGACATTTAACTATTTTGCTTATATGCTTTCTTATTACAGGATTAAAAGAAAATTGACCTTCAGATAGATTTAAATTAGGAACTGACGATATCAAGCTCGATTTTACGATTCTTCTCTTAACATAGTTAGCCGATTTAAATACCATTTTACTTCCATTGAAATCGATCGTATGATTCTTTTCTCTAACATGGCAAAATATTCCACTACTTTCGCTGCCCACTCTAATATCTCTTTTGTGTTCGTACAATCTCTTGTCTAGATTTCTCCCCGTTTCCCCTATATAAACTTTATGGCAATCGTTGCATGGTATTGCATATACTCCTATGTTATGATGTTCTTTGGGTTTCCTGGCCATCATCAATTGGTTTAAGGATATTGCATTAATTTTCATCATATATATATATATATATATATATATATATATATATATATATATATATATATATATATATATATATATCGATAATTATTTGCAATAGCGCAAACATAATTATGCAATTTTATGGCTAACTAGTTTTTCATCTTCTCGTGTATGTGAGAAGAGCTCCTTCCAAGGGCTTCGATGTGTGTATATATATTTGATAAATGAACAATAACTTTCTAGTCAATGCGGTAGGTAAGGGTAATAATTTCCTGAAGAGGCTTTAGGAACTCCAAGAGACTTCTCTAGCGGATTATTTAATTATTATTATTACCTTTACCTAACTGCATATATATATATATATATACCCTTGGTCAAAAGTATGAGACCACCCGTTATTTTTGTCTTTAAACTACGAATTGTGCTGTTGTGCTCTGATATCACTATGGGCGCATTCTACTATTATATTTAGCATAAACAACAGTATACACCATAATATTCTGACATATATATTTTTAGCATTTTCTGCTATTTAGCCATAAGTATGTAGTAATTATAGTTAATAATCACTAAGATGCCCAGAGATTTCGAGTTGAGTGAAGTTAAGTGTGGACAAATTGTAAATCACCATCAAAATTGGGTGTCATAAAGACAAATAGCTCAGAAGATGTGATGTTCTCGGTGAGCAGTCCAAACGACTCTCAAGCGCTTCAGAGAGACTAAAAGTGTCAAATCAAAACCAAGAACTGGTAGGAAAAGGGCCACATCTCATCGTGAAGACATATCTCATCCGTCAATCGTTTAAAAATAGGAGTAAAACATCTTCAGAGCTCTGTACCGACTTCAATGAGGCGAATACCTTACAAATATCAACTAGAACTGTAAAAAGGATGCTTATAGACTATGGCCTCAAAAGCTGCAAAGCCAGGAAGATACAAACAAGAAGAAACATCTTCAATCGGCAAAAAATCATTCTAAATGGAATAATGAGCAGTGGTCTAAAGTCGTATTATCTGATGAAAATAACTATGAGGTAAAATAGTCTAAGGTTGGAAATAACATATTAGCTCATAATATTTGGGTTGAAGCCGAAAATTATTTGACATACCTATACATAATAATACATTTGATTATATTTTATGTTATTTGACTCAGGTTTTCGGTACACCTGGGCCGACTTTCGTCTTTCGAAGAGTTGGCGAAGCTTTTCAGCCTGAATGTCTCGTCCCAACAGTATAAGCTGTTGGTATAGGCTTGCATGTCTGCCACAGGGCCCGGAGAGATGTTTTTATGCCAAAGCAGAATAACCGGCTACATATATTTCCATGTTACCGGATGTTTAGAGCCACCATTTGCGAAATTATATCCAAGCGTATCAAAAGCTAATGCTATCTTTCAACAACCAAAAATGCTCTCACTTGATTTAAAACACAGGACATTATTCCTATGGACTGGCCGGCTCAAAGTCCGGACTTAGACCCTGTTAAATACCGACGGGAGTCCTTAGTAAAATTATTAGGAGCACGATAGTTAAAAATAAAGACGATTTGTACCAGAAACTGCACCAAGAATGGGCTAAATTACATCTGACGTTTGCACGAAATTGGTTCACTCGATGACTAGGCATATTGCAGCAGTTATTAAAGCTAAAGGGGGAAGCAACTAGGTATTAGATCAAGTACATATTCTGAAATATACAATACAACAACCAATATGCACGCGTTTATTAACATTTTGAAAGCTAACTAAAAAATTGAGAGGTGGCCTCACACTTTTGGCCAACGGTATATATATATATATATATATATATATATATATGAAAGGGAAATTACAATAACACGTGACACGGTAGATGCTCATTAACTATAGAAATAAAGAAAGATGATACACAAGCGATTTCTTCTTTTTATAAGACCAAGTAAATATCAAATAGACATGGGTTAAGAAGAAGGAAGAGAGAGATAGTAAAAGAAATAAAATATATGAACTCTTTTACCGTTAAAGAAAAAGAAATAATATGTTCGGTTCGAACCTATGCCATCGAGCGTTCTTTGCTTTTTAGACCCCCACGACCATTCACATCCAGAGCGCTCGATTGCATTAGTTCGAACCGCAACTACCTCATGGCCAAAAGTTTTAAGACTATTATATTTTTTTTTTCATATAAAAATAATTAACTATTCAAACCTTTTATTTTGCTTTAGTATGTTTGCATAATTATTTGAAAGTGAAATATACAAAAATTTAGAGCCCAAACCCATTTTATTAAAAAATACAGTCGATTGATGCGCGCAATCAATATTTCCCCTGATGTCCTTTGTTCTTCAAGACTGCTTCTATTGGTTTTGGCCTGATGGAGGCCAAATTTGTGATGATATCTTCACTGATACAACCTCCATTTCTGTTCAATAAGTACCAGCAACTGCTCACAATTGGATGGCTCATGTTTATCAACCGTCAGTGTGGTTATCGCCCACAAATTCTCTATTGGGTTCAAATCTTGCGAATTTCCAGGTCAAGGTCTCTAAAGTTCGACGTTATTTTCAGCCAAGAACATTGCTATTGTTTTTGTTTTGTGACAAGGGGCGCCATCATGCTGAAAAGTTCAGTTATGCTCCCCAAATTAGTCCTGAACCGGACCTTCCTGAAGGTTCAAACAAGCGGACGGCAGCTTCTTTAGAGAATATCAACTTGCCTAGTCTTCAATATTCCATTCTTTATATTTCCTACAAAAGTAGAGCCTATCTGTAAGGTTCTTCTTCTTAGTGACATGAGGCTTCTTCACAACCCTTCTTGACTTGAGACCTTCGTTGAAAAATCTCCGCTTCACTGCACGCGCTGAAGTGTTCAACCTGCTTATTTCCAATCGTGAGCAAGCTTGGCACTGAAGGAAACACGATCCTTGAGCTGTGAGATTACCAGGAAGCGATCTTGGCCTTCCTTTGAAGCTTTGTGGGGTCCAGAAGACTTCTTGACAGGAGATTAACTCGTCTTTTTAAAGTCATTAATGATCATAAAGATGCTGTTCCTTGATGCAATACCCTTAGCAACTGTATCCTTGCATTTCAGGTCGCTTTGGTACAGAGCAACAATGGTTGTACGCATTTCTGCAATTGAAAATGATTCAAATATTTATTTTTTCTTTTTGATCGACTAGAAAAGCTCAATGAACTGAAAGTCACCTCCTACAGGAACAGGACCCGAGCGCGATTTTGCATTCAGCGAAGGAATGTATTTTTTCTTATTATTTTTGAAATACATTTTAATCAAGGTGCAATAATTTAAATATTAACATAATTATTCTTATCGCGTAATTAAAAAAAAACAACTTTTGTCCAAGGTTCTCTTTTGGCAACTGCCAAAAGAGAACCTTGGAGGCAGAAATTACGAATTATTCTCTTGTTTTATGTATCTTATTTTATGCTATATTAAAACGGGACAACGATAAAAAGAAAAGCTAAGCACATACAAAACGAAGTAAAACAACTGGGAGTTAACAAGCAAAATCAGTGATCATGTGCCAGAGTGATACTCGCTTCCTCGGGGACTCGAACATGCAACCAATACCCAAACAGCTAAACACTATGGATGAGCCCGCCTCGTCCATAAACTCCATCAATCCACGATATGGAGTGAACAATCACCACTGAGGTGATTTTTCAGGCCGAATCGGCCCGGCAAAATATATTAGAATGGGAAATTGATTGCTAACATGGAAGTCATAAATCACCTCCCACCCAATGTCGGATTGTGCGTCCGGAGAGCACACGAAGAGGAGAGTGATGTATATATTTTAGCTGACGGTGGAATATAGAGAGAAATGACAGAGGGAGCTTTCATGATCTAACGTGCAGTCTAGACCCTTGCCGGACAGAACTTCGGGGGTTCTTTGCTGCGAAAAGCGACTAGGGCGCTGATGCCTTCTAAAGGTTACGGAATGAGGGTTGCCTCAACGTACTAGCCCTTCCTCTTCCTGCCTCGAGCTCTTTTTCTGGCGGAGTGGCTTTGGGATCGCGGATCCCTCTCCTTTTGGGGGGCAGACTTTAGAAGCCCCTGTTTGGCATCGCCCTCACCTTCCATAGTTAGACTTGTTAATTTAACGACACAGTGGATGTGCGCGGCCGCTTCACTTTTTGCGAAAGGGTTGCGTGGGAGTGGGGGTTAGCCTGTGCAGGGCTCAAACCCATATAACCGCCTGGCGGAGGTAGAGCCCGTTGGAGGGTTTCTAAAGAGTGCGGTAGCTGCCGTGGTTGTAGGTCGATATATGCTTGGAGCAGAGTGTAATTTCTTAATTTGAGAGTTGAAGGATGTACCTGCTCGCGCAGATCACGACAGGCCCAATTCCTTTGGCCTCTCGATAAGAGATTTGGTCGGCAGCCCTTGACGGCCACGATCCCTTCTCAAACAAATACGTGTAACCCCTCCAGGCCAATGGCATGAATGCCTTAACAGGGTAGCGATAATAACTAAACTAAGGGACCTGTGACGGTTGAACCGCCGGCGCACTAAGATCATGGTAGAGGAAGGGGTCTCGTGTAGAGCCGAGCCATCGAAGATCTGAAGAGCACTTACAATGGTTGCCTGAGCAGAGTCAGCTGCATTCACCTATAGGTGCCCGTCC